>ML685786.1:14617168-14714955 GCA_007922175.1 Pelusios castaneus
GTAGAGCCCCATGCACACTTACTATATTCATACAGTATGTTTAAAACCACAACTGATTTAGAGGTAAGTCAAAACCAACAACGTTTCATCGAGCAGTTATCACATTATCAGTAACCTGCCTGAGCTGGTCCAAATCTGGTCTTGTTAGATATTATGAAACATTTCATATGTAACCAAGAAACCTGTACAGAATTTGAGCTGCTCTTCTGAAAAGAGACATTTTCTGGCATATTAACACCAAGGTGCTCTGTACTGTGTAAATAGCAGCACAGACCCTTGGTTCTACAGAAATGATGGGAGCCACAGGCTGTTGGAGCATCCCAAATGTGCTTCACTGATACTGCCAGTTTTTTGTTTATTTTTTAAAATCAAACTTTTCTTCTAACATATTCAACAGGAACTGTTCCTAGATGTCAGCAGGAAACAGTTTTCACTATTACAATGATGTTATTTACATAGGCACAAAAAGGAACTTACTGTAATGGGTTTTAGTGGATGGTAGTCCCCAAATTCCACAGATACAGGCTCCAGTCTGCATGATTCAAATTCTGATGTGTAATTTCTAGACCTTGCATGCCTTAGTAAGCAAAAGTAAAGAAAAGTTTATAGGTGCATAACTGTATGTGTATATGAGAGACTGTAAATATGTACATGTGTCACACTTACATACTGCAGACATGTTTATACATAAAGCAGTGCTTCAGAAAGTAAATTAAAATGTACTATGTACAAACCCTGTACAAATGTACTACGTAAGGTTTCCCTCACCTCTATAAACTGACTTGACTACTTTGCTGTCTCATACTCTAAATAAAAATATCTGGGCAGTGGACTTGTGAAGGGAGGTAGCTGGCAGTTCCTGTTCTGTATTCAAAGTACAGCAGTTGGATTTACCTCCATGCCACTGAATGTAAACAACAAAAGGGTCAGAATTAGCAAGTAATTTACTCATAGGATAATTCACCTAGGGAATCAATATCTAGGTGTTCCACAGCGTCCACTTAAAGTTGCAGTGACCAACTGATAAAAAAGAAGACAGACAATAACTAGCAATGCAAGAGCAAGAAATTAAGTCATTTTATTAAAGTCTTCCATTTTTACTGAAAATATTTTAAGAGAAATAATTTACAGCAAATTCATTTTACACTTTATATTCTTAATCTGAGATGTTAGCCCATCAACAAAACCAGGCCTTCTTTCCTAAGAGAAAAAGATTTGTACTTGAAGAACAACATAGATAAAGCATTGCAGAGCTTTGCCTTAAAGAATTAGCAGCATTCACTCCAACCACACAGTAACAGTTTCCCCCCATTCTATCTTACTATTAACCACAGTTTCTATTAATCATTCACTACAATTAGAAGTACTTATTCATCTTTTAGATATGCCTCAGCTCATGGAAGTGTCATGAGACTTAGAAGTGTCTGCACTAGTCATCTCGGCAACCATTTTTCACCACTGGCTACCACACATTCAGCTCCAACGGTAGAGCAACAGTAACGGAGTTAGTGTAGATGGAAACCCCAGCAGCCAGCAGCAAGATCTGGTTTGAAAAGGTTCTCTTTCCCTCTGCCCATTCCACCTTGAAGATTTTTCTGACTGTTTTATTTTAGAAATATTAGGAACGCTCAATTTGCCTTCTTTGTTTTATTATTGAAGGACTTTTGGGAGAGCATCAAGGATGTCAGCTGGAACTCTGATGCGTTAATAGAACAAGCAAAGGTACTTAATGAACAAAACCTTCCTTTATTGAAAATTCTAGCCCTTGAAGCTTTAAATAAATAAATAAATAAACAAAATAAAATAAAATAAAATAAAAAAAAAAAGGCCAGATTTTCAAAAGAGCTCAGCTTCAATTTAGATACTAAGAACTCAGCACCGTCAGTGTCCATTGGGAACGGCAGCCTAAATAGGGACTGAGCTCATTTGAAAATCTTTCCAAAGAGTTCTGAACAGTGCTTAAGAATTCCTTCCTTTCTAACTTTCATTTTCTGGGATTTTGTCCAGTCATTCTACTGTGTTCTAGGAATCCAGCCTAAAGGGGCCCTGAGTTTCTAGTGTAAAAAAACCAGAAAGGGCACAAACCCCCAGTGTTTCTCTTCCACCTCCTGTCCTCCCCCACCTTTGCTGGCAACTTTTTTCAAAGTGAAAAGGAATCAGACTATGTAATTATTATTTAAATAGAACCGTGTGGCACTCTTGCTATTGCAATTCGTTAAAAAGAAAGCAGAATAAAGTGATAGCTGTGTTGATCAATGGAGAAGCTTTGAAGCCTAATTCAGCAAGCAGAGCAAGAACAGAGTCTAGAGAAACCCACATGCCTGTTCCCTTATTATCTCCAATTTCCTATCTTCACTATACATGAGTATTTTCTTGAATTTACCACTGTTTGATGCTTCACTAACTGTCCTTGGTCACTTGCTTTATAGGTTAATTAGAATTTGTATGATAATCTGTCACAGAAAGTCTTTATTGGCTCCTAATTACAACATTTCTATTACCCTGTTATACTTACAGTTTTGTCAGCATTTCCATTACATTTCATTTATAGGGGTTTCTAAATCAGCAGGGAAAAAAAAGAGAGAGTCCTTGACAGCTGAAGCTTGACATGACAGCCTCAGCCTAAAGGCAATTGCATTATAATTTATTTTTAAGACAACATATGCTCTGTTTATGCATCAGCATGAAATGAGCTGTTTGAGTCCGTAAGCGCTTTTAAAAACTTACAATTACAATGTGTTTAAATGATCAAGACTGACTAAGGTAATTAATATTGTCGGTGGGGTGCAGGCTTGGTTTGGTAAGTTCTAACTATTTAAAGAGAGAGGAAGTTAAACCTTCCATTCTTGATGGAAAGCCCATGCTTATGGAGCCAGCTTCCATCAGAGATCAGACTGATCCAGTTTTCTGGGCAACAGTAAGGTGCACATCCATGACCACATGCAGGCATTTCCCTAGAACAAGCAGGTGGCCTTGCTCTATCTGAGTCTGACACTTAGGAGAGCTATGAAGGATGAAAAGCAGCAAGGCATGTCCATTGGGAGGGCATGCCTTTTACTGAATTGGATTTGTGTGCGTGTTGTGACAAGGCACCTCTTCTATCTCAGTGGGCTCAGCATTTTTCCCCCGGACAGCAGGGGCCTGAGTACGTCAGCCCTACTTGGGATAATGTTTGTTCTCCCACTTATGGATTTATTTCCCAATATATTTTCTGACAGGCCTCAGGGCTGGCCCAAGGAGTGTCCCTTCACCAAACAAAAAAACCCAGTTCCAACATGTAACAAAGGGGAATATCTTTTCCTCCCGCCCAAAGGTGTGCAGGCATGCCCTGGGGTGCCAGTCCTTGCCCTAAACAGGCAGTCTGGTATGCAGCTTTTCCTGGGGGAAGAGAGCAGTCATCCATTGTGGAGCATCCTTTCTCCCTGCGGCCACTAGGCCTGCACCAGTTTCTCTCTCCTCCTCCTTCCACCAGAAGAGGAGTTTTTAATGGTCTGAGGAAGCCCTTAGTTGGACTCAGGTGTCCCTAGTTGACCTGAGGTAACCCCTTTTAAGCTTATAGGTAAAAGGACAACTTTATTTACAGAGCATGTAACATAGAACAACAAAAAGAGAAAAGCCACATGAAGGTGAGTTAAGGAATGCCAGCCTTAGCTGTCAGTTCCCTTGGTTTCTGCAGTTATATGCAAACATAATGACTTGTTGTTTAACCACAGGCCAAATGTGGCAGGTTGGTTGACACCTTTTTGGTAAGATTTACCATCAACTATTTTCATAACCTAAATATTTCATTTTAATGCAAGCTCCATTTCTTCCCAAAAAGATAGTCTCTATTTGTCTGTATACACTGAAATCTGGTAAGTGTATAGCTGATTTCAACTTTACTCCCATCTATACTTTAAAATTAGCTAAGTATATTAACAATGCTTAAAAGAATATAGCCAGCACTTTACACACCAACTATGGTATACTACCTCTTGTATTGTATTTTTGCTTTTGTAACACAATAGCTTTCTTGGTTATTTGCTCAGCAAGTTATGATGTTCAGAAATTTGTTTCTCAGGATCATACTGAGAGACTGCGAGATCTGACCACTCCATGTGACACACTGATTCCTTTTGCTATGGAAAACTATATTTATCTACATTCAAACAGTGTTTGTATCTATAGTTATCAAAGTTTTACAATTGCCATATTATCCACTAAGCTTTGAAGATTGAGGACCAGTTTTATATCTTGCTATTAAATTCCATTATTTGGGCTTTAATCTAAATTCCAAAACCCCCGAAGGATACACTCTTATCCCTGCAGGTTCACAACATTCTTTTACAAGATTGTGGGTGGGGAGGGGATTGTGTGTGTCTCGCTATTCCTACATTATTATGTTCAATGTGTCTGCCTTGACCATTACTGCAATAAGAACTTCCAAGACTGCCAACAAATAAATTTGACATTTCTCTTCATAACAGCACTGTTTACCCTCAATCCTTCTGTTCATTTGGGATTTTGTTTGAAGTCCTAAAGCCCTTTTAGTATCAAGAGTGTCACTAACTGGATATAGATATTCCATACAAATAATTCAGTGATGAGATTACCACACCCAATTGGCAATGTTTAGCTCTCCATGTATTTGCAAAACAAACAGCATAACCATAATTTATTGACTACTAAAGCTTTCCTTCACCCCCAAAACATGCTGAATTTATATACTTGAGGAAAATATTTATTCTAAATATAAAAAGTTTTAAATCATCAAATACTCTTTTGTTATGAAATCATGTGAAAAACTGTGCTAATGTGGCTTCCTTTAATAGTTAATACTGGCCTTTTAAATTTCCCAAACAAATGTGTACTTTGGTAAAAATTAATATTAGTTCATGAACTGGCACCATGTAGAGATAAACAAGGTGATTTGCAGCATGATAGATGTTGAAGAAAGGCACTTTTTGGTAGCCCACCTATAAAAGCTGGTGGGATTTCAATGGGAATGTAACAATCTATAAGTATTCTGAGGTTGGGGAAAAAAGTTTTCCATCACCACCTCCAGTAGGTTTCACATCCAATAAGTTGTTCATTCATGTGAAGCAGGCAGTGCACACATTCTGCAGCACAATGTAAGTCATCCCCTGACTCTATGTATGTGTTTAGTCTTGTTTAAAAGATTTAAAAGGCTCCAGCAAAAGAAGAGGAGAGAAGTGCTGCCAGTCTGGCGGTATCACTACATAAAAATGACTCTTCTCAATATAGTTTACCAGTAAGTGATATGACTATAATACTCCATCGGGGGATATCTGTCCTCTAAAATACAATATGCCTTCAGTGAAACTGATTAAGGAAGTAGTCAGTTCTGTCTTGGTGAATTTTAGAACTGCACTTAATAGATTTTAATCCAAACAACAGATGGAACCAAAGGATCTTGACAGGGGTGGGGGGAGAATTAAGAGAAAGTTTATTTAACAGATGTATCTATCACCTTTAAAAATAATTTTAAATATTGAAATTAGGTTTTCTGGTTTGTTTTAAATAAAAAAACACCATTCCCTGCAATATTATGATAGCACACGAAAACCTGAAAGTGTAACTAGAAATGAATTGGCTAATCTAAGACAAAGTCATTGTCTAAAATGAGAATATAAACAAAAAACAAAAACTCAAATTTCTAAAGTTTCAGGTTTTACAGACCAAGTTGTAGAATATGTAGGTGACTTTTTTTAGTTTAGAAGAGGTAACTGTTTAGTATGTATCAGTTCAGCACAAGCAATTCCTTAAAATAGCTTGCTTACAATTTCTACAAAATAAAGTGTTTTTTTGCCAATGTCCAAGAATTGTTTTATGGTTTAGCAGTTGTTATCCTAAAACAGTGGTCTATAATTAAATTGGTAACAAAACCCTAATGAAATGGGCCATCTAGAAGTATTAACAGAAAAACTTCAGAAGGGATCTTAAGAGGCACCAGTAGGCATTTCTGACCTGAAACTAAATACTTGATGTTCTTTTCTCACTTTTAATACTTTAGTCTCATTTTGAAATTAAACTACTAAAAAAACCATATGGATGAGTACTACACTGCAAGTTTCAGCCTGAATTGAAATTCAGTCAAGCAACAAGCTCTTTTTATTTTAAAAGAGGGCCATTTATATTTTTAAACTATCTTAAAAGCTACTTTAATATTGATGCAAATAGCATACCAATAAGAAATTTCTTGTACCCCTTAATTTCAGAAAAGCTGTGCCTCCATCTGAAAGCTGAATAAATTCAATGTATTATTTAAAGGATCAAAAGGTTCAAGAAAGCAAATCTTTCTAAAACAGGAATTAGTTTATTTGCAAGCAACCATGCTCTTTAAGACGCAGGAAAACAATTATTGCACATATTTTTCTATATCATGTCAAATGAAAAAATATTTTATCATTTCCTCGTCTTGCTTGCCCTAACAGAACCTGTACTATGTAGTTTATTTCCCAAGTACAGAGCTTCTTCAGTTCTGCACTCAGTTTTCCAGTACTAGAGAAACATGTCATAATACTACAGAAGCAGAAGTTACATCCTAACATGAATCAACAGGGACATCCACTAGATTCTAAGAGAAATAGAATTCTTTATCTGGCTTTTTTCTCCTCCTCCCTATCTATCTCTTTTTAAAAAAAGATCTTCTCATGAAATCCAACACAATCAATTTAGATGCAAGTTTAGACTGCCCTAGATTGTTCTGAAGTATAATTCTTCATTTTTAAAGGCAGTCCATAAGAAATCACAGGAAATCTCTATTATGCTTCTGTAAAGACTTGTACATTCATAGAAAGGCTGTTCACAGGAAATCTCTATTATCCTTCTGTAAAAATTTGTACATCCACAAAACTACCTTATTATCCATTATCCAAATCCTATCTATCTCCAAATCCCTCCACAAAGCCCTATTTTGTCATAAAAAACTTGGTAAGTTGCCAGCAGGCTGACAACACTGCCTAAATACTGACCAACAAAGGCTCACTTTTTCCTAGTATTCTCCTGTCTGTCTGTACCCACCTTTGTCTCATCTTATAGTCAAGAGTACATCAAGACTGCTTAGACTATACTGGCATAGCTACATCCATGCTGTAGGCATGCCAGCATAACCGCATAACACAGATGCAGCCTACACTAATGGAAGGGGTTTTTCTGTCAGTGTAGGAACACCAGCTCACCAAACAATCTACATCAATAGACACAGCAAAAACAAGAGTCCTGTGGCACCTTAAAGACCAACAAATTTCTTTGGGCATAAGCTTTTGTGGGCTGCAACCCACTTCTGCATCTGATGAAGCAGGTTGCAGCCCACAAAAGCTTATGTCCAAAGAAATTTGTTAGTTTTTACTGTACACAAACTAATACGGCTATCCCTCTACATCCATAGGTTCATTCTTCCATTGTGTGCATAGCTCCATCAGATATGGGTGTGTTTTTTCACACCTTTGAATGTCTACCTAATTTTTAAGTGTAGATCAAGATTTAGATTGTAAGATCCTTGTGGCAGTAACCATCTTTTTGTTGTTGTTCTATCTGCACAGCTCCTAGCACAATGCTGTTCTGGTGCATAAATAAGGTTCTTGGGCACTTTGGCAATATAAATAAATAAATCATCATGTGTGGAGTCCCACTGACTTTTGGGTCTAATGATGCAAGTAAAGCTGAACACATGTGTAAGTCTTTTCAAGATCAAGGCCATATTTATCCCACTGACTCTCCAACTTTTTTATTCTGTAGGCCATTCTATGTAAATACAGTTTTTAGATTTACAACATTAAACAAAAAGGCTCTTATGTCCAAAATGGGGAAAAACTTACAAATAAAGAGACCAGCTACTCCACACACTAACCAAAAGCTATAGGAGTGGGGGAGAAATCAAGCACTGTAACATATTTCTCTCCATACAAACATCATTCCAGCCACTGCACTCAATAGTTAGTAGTAAGCCTGTTTTTGTAAAAGTAATATTCTCCCATTGACCACTTCCTTCCCTAGACCACCCCCATCCCACACCATACATACAGAGACACACACAGCTGCGTAAGTTTCAACACATTTAATTCTCTGAAGACTGATGGACCAGAAGTCTTAGTTTAAGAACTGCTGATTTACCCCTTCTGAGGAGTTCTGACTCACTTTGGCAGAGCTTTAACATTCTTAAAAAAGACCATAATAGCATGGATGGTTTGTTTGTTTTTAAATAAGAGAAAGATTTTAATGCAGTGCTTTCCAGGCACCTTCATGCTACTGCTGTGATTTGGCCCTCTTTGCAAGACACCAAAGGGAAAAAAAAATACAAGTTTACATTAGGGTGCGGGAGCATACACAGGCTTTTATACACCCTCTACATTGGTGGCTTCTAACCTTTTATGGATCAGCAGCCAGTTTTTCAATATTTTCAGATTTCCAATAAGTTTACTGCCCACCTACATAAACTGTTAATTTAATGACAGTGGCAATTTATTAAAAAGTAATTGTTACATTGTCGTACTGTTAATTGTTAATTATAATTTTCAATTTAAATTTTAAACTCAGATATTTTAAATAGGATATCAAACAAATTTCATTCAAACAAAATTCATTTATTCTTCATTCATTATTCATACAAACTTTTTATAAATTACAGCTGGATGAGCATGGCCCTTATCTCCTTCCTCCGTTTTTGTAGCACCCACCAAAAATCACAAAACACCCACTAGTGAGCGGTATTGCCCAGGTTGAAGACCAGTGCTCTACATGAATCACAGAGTAAACCACAGGCACTCCTTTGGGATTATCCCATTTTGCCACAAAAATGCAAAGTGAGGAACAGCAACCCCAGCTTTGACTACATCTCCTCTTCTTCAGAGGAAGGGTTTTACCGTAAGGTTCAAATATGATTTTTTAAACTCCTTCCAATAATCTCAGCTGCAGAGGCATCCTATCACCATATTTCCAAGGATCTTTTCAAGAGGGCATTTGAAAGCAGCGCTGCCTCAAAAGGAACATGTATGCAAGTGCCCCAATTAGACAGGGACTTCCTAAAACAACGCCACACTTGAACAGGTTCCTGTTCTTTCATTTAGCCCCCGGCCTTCCTTTCAGACCTACTCCAAAGCAGCGCCCTGAACCAAGGAGGCGGCTTTGTGACAGTCCCTTGCAGTTTGTCTCAGACTGACGGGAAGGCCGGCACTGGGCAGTACAGCAGCTCCCCGCGCACCCCGAGAGGAGGCAGCGTTTTGTGACTGAGTTCGAGCGAGGAACAGCCTTGGGGGGACCAGGGAAATCTCCAGCCCGCCCTGCCTGGGAGTCCTCCTTCCCCAGGAACCAGCGTCCAGCCCAGCTGAATTTACCCCGCCGCCTCTGTCCCTCAGCCCGCCCGCCTGGCGCAGCTGCCTCCCCTCAGCCCAGCCTGGGCCCCAGCTTCCCCCCGGCCTAACGGCCTTACCATGGGAAGGCCGCCATCTTGCCTCCTCACATGACCCCTCTTCCCGTTACCAATCGTTACCAGAGACAAACGCAGGCACTTCCGCCCGAACAAGCCTACGCCTCGCCACCCTGGACAAACATGGCGGAATGCGCACTTCCGGGGGCGGGTCTCTGGCTGCCAGTCGGGCTTATTCTAAGAGTAATTGGGCTTGCCTGGAGGAGCAGCGGCTTATGATTTGAGACCGGCGTTTGGGGCTTCTGGTTGGGCTTCTTTCAGGGAGTTAAGAAGCCCAAGAGGCAGCCGGAGTGGGCAGGGGCGGGTCCATGGTGTGACGAACATGTCGTCACACTCAGCTATCCAATGAGCAGGCGGTATGTGGTATTGCCCAATAAACCACTCCGAGCCACCTGAGTGGAGGGTAGCTTGATTTGGTTATTACAGGCTGAGTACAGTCGGATGTGACCACCTTTTAATCCTTAATTTTGTACTTCCCAATTTTTTATGGTTTTGTTTACAGGGGAGAGCAACTGTAATTAACGTTTTGCTTAATGGTTGTTTGTAAATGTCCTTATTTTTTCATAGAAAAATCTTTATATATAAGCTATTTCAATAATCAAGCATTTGTTTAATGTCTGATGGTTCCCCTGAAGTGGAAAAACGTAAGATTTACTGCAGTTTCTTGATGGAACTCAGCTATAATTTCTTTCTTTAAAAAGAAAAACCCAGAAAGTCATAGCCTCCAAACTCTGGGCAGCAGCTAAATCA
Source organism: Pelusios castaneus (assembly GCA_007922175.1). Taxonomy (NCBI): domain Eukaryota; kingdom Metazoa; phylum Chordata; order Testudines; family Pelomedusidae; genus Pelusios; species Pelusios castaneus. The sequence goes on from ML685786.1 coordinate 14,627,346, forward strand.
TCTATGTGAAATGGAATTCTGTAGCTTATATTCATGTAGCCTTTTTTAAAGGAAAGTAGTTACTTTTTACAAAGAAATAGTGTGACTTACCTCTATACATACATAGTCTGCTTCCTTTCCAGCTCCTTCTAGGATCCTTTATGTATTAACATTATGGGAGTTTGAAGTAAATCAGTTTTACAAGGCAGCTCATGCCATGCCAACTAGGGCAATAGTGATTCTCCTCAAATATGTGCATTGACATTGAAATAATTATTAGAGTGGGGCTGTTGAAAGCAGAAATCATGTCTAGTTACTATGTCAAACTAGGTGGTGATACCAGATCCCCATCACCCATGACTGAGTGAATAAACTGGAGGAGGTAGTAACAAGTAGGTCATTATCTCTGAAGTCATGTTAAGTGCTCAGGCAAATGTGCAGTGGAACATAAGGGACAAAACAGGCTTTTTTTAGTGTTCCTGTTTCCCCAAATTTGCTAAAAATATAACATGCAAGTGCAAAATACACATTGGAAATCGTTCCACACTAGTGAGTGGCTGAAATTCAGGTTCAAGTTCCTCATAGCATGTTTCCAAAAAAGATGAGACACTGAAATCTGTATCCTGTGAAACTGAAAATTCTGATGCAGTAGTGCAGAGGTTCCCAAACTTTTCAGCATCATGCCTCCTTTCTGATTTTTGAGAAACCCTCATACCTCCCCACCTCTCCTTTACCATCATCCAACCCCCTTTTAACAAAAATTCAATTTGTAATTGTACAATTAAAAATAGCCACAAATAGGTTTTCTTGATGCAAAAAATTTTTGCTATGAAAGTTGCAGAGCCTCATACCCCCCCTTGGATTTTCTTCATGCCCCCCTGAGAGGGCATGCCCCCCAGTTTGGGAACCACTGCAGTAGTGAGAACATAGTTAGGTTGCAAGACCATAATATTTCTTTTCTTTCTATCCATTAAAAATTCTCTCAGTACAAGAAATTCCACTAAAAATGCGCCACTAGAGTCTTTTGTTCCTTCAAGATTGTTTTCTTTACTGGACTTCAAGGTTCAGTGCTTGACTTTTTCATCAAGCTTTTTAAAGACAGTTAAAATTACAGCCATTTTCATTTAAACTCCATGAGCTCTATATTTAAAGAAAAAAATATTTGCTTTGATCTTAAAATAATTGGGTAATATCTACCAAAGCTAATCAGATGTTTGGGGGGGGGGGGGGGGCGAAGGCTTTTTTATTAGGCTCAAATGATAAATGTCCAGAGGCTTTTTGTAATTTGTGTACTTATAGTGGGACATATATACTTTAATATATATTCAGATTATGAAATGGACTTTTTTTTTCCTAGAGGGGTAGCGGTGTTAGTCTGTATGTAGCAAAATCACCAAAAGGCACCAGGTGCATTTGACAAAGTGGGTTGCAGCCCATGAAAGCTTATGCCCCAAGTCATTTGCTGGTCTTTAAGGTGGCCCAGGACTTTCATTCTCCTCCCTGCTCCCCTCAGATTTGTCTGGATTTGCTTACTCTCCTCTAAATTGGATTAATCATAGATTCAGAAATAAAAGTATATTTAGATCCCCACCTCTCTTTTACACAGGAGCTACAGGACACTCCATTCTATAGGAATAAAGACTTTGCAATGTTAAACTTCAGTTACTTGAAAACAGCATTCTGCAGCAAAATGAATTAATTGCCTGTGTTTCAGGGCAACACATACACACACCCCTCTTCCCTAAACACAAATCAGTAACTTTCTTCACATGCATAAAAGTTTGAAGGATCAGGCCCCTCTATTGCACCTAAACAATACTGTATATTTTTCACAGCAGCAGAAGAGGAAAGAATCCTTTTTGACAAATAGTTTTAATCTGCTTTTTAAATCTGATTTTTCATCAATGGTATACTAACTCCCAATAAAGCAAAGATACTGATTAATTACTCTTCTGCAACTTGCTCTTCACACTTACATTTGTTTAATCTTCAGAACTGAAAGATTTTTCCATGTTTCAGGTCAATTTTTACTTAATTTGGTGTTTCACCGTTCTCCATTTGTTAGCAATAAACTCCTATTTACGAGTAGGAATGTAATTTGTGTAATTTTACAAATTATCTTTTGTATTATATTAAATATAATTTGCTTCAGTGATTACAAGAATAGATTCCTAATAAGGTATGAATCAGAAAAAGCATCCAAGAGCATGTCTGTGTTTCGTTGTTTTGAGCATGCTAATATTTTTGTCTTTCTGATTCCTATCTCAGCCTAAGGGGAAAGTGGCGAGAGAAATTTGGATCACTTTCCAACACAAATTTCAAGAAATCTCCCCTGGAAACAGTTTATTGACTCTCTTGAGAGGTAGGATTGCACTAAAACAACATATAGGGGAAAGAGGCCTCAGCTGCATGTAGGCTCCTTGCTTATTAACTTGCCTTGAAAGCTCTCTCAGAAAAGTCTAATGTAAATCTGATTACATTACTGCATGTTTCTCTGAACAAAAAAAAGTAAGCTCACTATTGTTATGATCATTTTGTTTCTTACATGGAAGTGACTTATAACCTGTTAAACTTTCATTTCATAGTTATAAAAAATACCTTACAGATCTAGCAATTCATGTTGTATCAATTTCAGCAGCAACAATGGTAAATTCAGGGTGATGAAAACATAAAAGTAATAGAACACCAGACAAAAATTCTAATATATATTCAAAACAGTTGTCTTTAAAATGTATAAGTAATTTTTAATGACTGTCTAATGCTTTCTATGGAATGATCATTTGTACTCAAAACAGAGTAATTGCCCAGAAACTCCCACTTTTGTTGTAAAAGGAGTGGTTTTGCATTCAACTTCTGCAACTGAATTTATGCATTTAAATTCTCAGATGCTGCAAAGCAGGATAACTTCACTTCCATCAGCGGAGCTGCATCAATTTACATCACATGAGGCTCTGACCCATAAACTCACTGTGATTACCACAGCAAGACAAGTCTATTCTCTGACTTTAAAACAAATGTAAAATATATATATATATATACTGTGGGAGAACAAAGATGCAATATGAACACTTCCAATGAATCATTCAGAACAAGCAGCAATTTAAGAGTCTAATACTGTATTCTTTTACACAACTAGAATACTCAGAAGTCTACTGGAGTTAGTGCAAAAGGAATGCAAGACTGTGTAGAAGCAGAGTCATACTAAGTTAGTGAAAGTAAAATGTTGCTGCTTCTTAAATTTCAACTAGAATTTCAAAATAATTGTGATGCCCTCAGCCCTGTATTATTTCAAGTCTCCTGTATTATTTCAAGTCTCCTGAATTTATCTCAAGCATATATTTCATCCAGAAAAAATGCAAATATTTAAAGATGAAAAAGTTTATTTTGCAGTATATTTAATGAAAGGTGCAAGACTGGTGAAAATGAAATAAAATACAAAAATAAATACACTTTAGAATGACATTACACTCCACAAAAAGTAAAAAAGTGAACTGAAAATTAAATATGTATAAATAAATACAAAATATATCAAATTACAAAAACAAATTCTGGCATTTGTCAAATAGAAGGCCTTATGAAAGTAAAAAATTTTGTGCTATGATAATTTAACACACAAACCTGGAAACATTCTTAAAGTAAAAAAGTCTTAGTTAAGAAACCTGAACAAAAGTTGAACATTCATTTTTTTAAATATTTAAACTAAGCCTACTTTTATTTCTACATATTGCCTCTAACTGCCAATTATTAAAAACACCACAGAAACCATTTAAAATCAATTTTTAGCAGTCACATATAGACAGCAAGTAAGTCTTAGTCTAAAATTTTGCAATCTGCAAAATAGTTTAGAATTCCTTATAAATATGATGCATTTCACTTCTCATTCTATATTTGTCATTCTTGAAATGTTTTCCTCTAAAAGATTGATAGTAGTAGAGTAATGCAAAAGTTGTTAAGAACCAAAATAAAGTTTGGAAGATGGCTGGGAATGCTATCATCAGAAATCTTTGTATTGTGATGGGAAAGTAAAGAACAATAGCCTTTTAACAGGTGGGACAGGTCCTCAGCTAGTGTAAATTAACACCAGCTGAGGATCTGCCTGAGCACCTTCAAATAAGTACAAAACCACTGAGTATTTCAGATAAGTACACAACTACTGAACAATCCGTTAATCCATATTTCTATTGCTGCTTTTTCAAATGCCTGCCTCAGTTTAAAATACTGCATGATAATTAATGTTTGCTTATAACAATGCAACAGACTCGTAGGTTTAAGGCCATCCCCAAACAAATGCTATTAATTCATACATACATTTTTGTATTAAGGCCTTTTCCCTTCCACATATTTAATCTACATTCTAATTACTGAGATTATTTAATGCATATTGATATTTTGGGTCAAAGTCTGCTGTTACACCAGTGTCAATCTAGATTAACACCAATGACATTAAGAGTTGCAACATATTTATACTAGTGAAACAGCAGAATTTGACCTTTTATTTTCCTTTTCATTAAACATGTACCCTTTATTTTTTGTTTAAACAGTCCTCCTCTCCATCACCCTTAAAGCTGTGGGGATACAGAAGTAGCACTGCATGCATGCTATTGATGGAAAAATATCTGCCTTTAAGATTGGCTATACAGGGGGCAAAATTTTCTCTATTTTATTTGAAAACTAAGGAAAGATTCAAGGAAAGTCATTAACAAGTTTATAATTACTAAACAGCCATGCTTTAAAGAAGCATGTTCATACTGGCTGAAATAGTCAAAGATGGAGGCAAACAGGAGCAGGAGTTGTTGGAGGCTAAGTCTTGCAAAGTTTTTGGATTTCAGACCATAGAAGCATGGCTTCAGTGCTTGGAATACAACAAAGTAGATCTCGAAATGTCCAAAATAAAACAAGACGACACAATGGTGTGAAACAGTCATCTGTAGGTTTGCCGAGGGCAATTATCAAGCCTTAAGTGGCAAACAATTAAAATCTTGCCTTCTGGAATTCCTGTGAACTGTCATAGAATTGCTACATCTTACTTATACTTCATCTTGATCATCTTGTATTTTGGAATTAGAAAATACAGTACATAGTATGGAGGAAAAATTGCCTGGAGTGTTTCATCAGTGATCTAAACTCACCACCTGTGTAAACCAGTGCAACTTCATTCATGTAAATAGAAGTGCACATTTATGCCAACAATTAATTTGGATCCATTTCTGTACAGTCAACAGAAATGAGTAACAACAATATTAGTCATTAGTATTTAAATTGAGAAGTTCGCAAATTCATATATGATACATTCAGCAGTGCTGCTCTCAAATACATTAAGAAAAAAAGGACAGTAATATTACAGATGAGTTACTTTTCTTTGCATAACAGCTCTAGTTGTAAGGTAAAAGTCTAAAATACATACACATATAGGAAATCAGTTATGCAGAGTAAGGTGTTTATGAATTGCAAGTGTAAATATATTTCCTGTAGTATGAAAAAGTGCATGGTAGAAAGAAGAATAAGTCAGAGATAGTAAAAAGATTCAAACGAACATAATGTAGCACTATATTATTATTCTCTACAGCAGAGCATTTCGAATGAAGACATGTATGCAGTATTCTGGATACCTAACAGGTTTGTAACATGCTATTTGTTTTCATGAGTAAAAGAACTTTGAATTTACTTGTAGCCCTCTCCATTACTTTAATGTCACTCCACAAAAATTAACTATGTCCTTAACAATATTTTGCATATATGTTACCTGTGTACATTTGTCAATTCAAATTATATACATACATATAGGAGACGCAAGGTCTAAACCAATGCTGAAGAGACCATTACATGAAAATAGCCTGGGCTTTTTGTTTTTTTATCCAAGTGAGTGCTGTCGTCTTAAATTGTCACAACATTTGGCTTCTTTCTTCGGATTCTTCCTGCATATACTCCTAAAAGTGAAGCAGGAACAAAATGAACATTCTGTGATTAATGTTACTGTTCTTTTTATAAAAGAATTATCCAAAAAACTCAAAAAATTTAAGGACAGAAATATACAAACTTATTCAAATATGCTTTTAAATAGACATTTTAAAATTAATATTAATTTTCATAATTTATTCTATATCAAGTACCTTAAAATGTATGAATAAAACAGGTTATTCGTGCTGTAAAAAGGCTTGTAAACAACTACATTATAGCATTTTCTTCCTCAGTAAGTGTTCCCTTGCTTTCCTGCTACTCCAAAACACTTATAACTGCAATATATAAATTTTTAAAAGATTAGAATTTTTGAAATGATGGTAGTTTCTCTACTGACTATATTACTTGATTAAATATAATTTGCTAAACATTTTAAGCTACTAAGGATCTTTTAACTATTCTAAACTGCCTAATTATTCACTATTAGACAATGAACATTTTCTACTATCATTTTAATATATTACACTCCTATAAGTCAAATAGGAAAGACTCATTCCTCCTCACCCCCCAACTCCCACTCTCTAGGTCAGAGAACTACCCAAGAAAGGATTGAGCAAGAACAATGCAAAGCATAAATACACAACCTAAATATATTCGCATTTTAAATTTTCATTATAACATTTCAATAAGTTATTTATGGGCCTGATCTCCTCCACCTCCAAATATCCATGCACAGAGGAAACTCTATGCATCTAAAAGGAGATAGGGGCTCAGCCACTCCACAGCATCCTTTCACTCCACCTCACAGAGTTTCCACAGGGTAAGGAGTCAAGCCTGAGCAGGTCAGAGGGAAACAGTTGGCAGAATAGGAGCAAAGTGCACATTCTTCTCCCAATAGCTCTGTTTTAGTTTCCCCAAATCAACTCATCCCCTCTGCCCCCTTTTCACCAAGGCAGCTGCAGATGAGTTATCAACCCTGGTAGCACAGCTCCAATGGAGCTTAGGGTGAGAGTGGAAAAGCAGAGCATGTTCATGAAGATGATCCTGACTTCCTGCAACATCATCCAGTTTACTTCACGAGGGTGTGAAGGTAAATCCTGCTCTGACCACCACCACCACGAAACAAGAAGAGAAGGAACTCTGAGGAGATTCGCTGCCTAGAGCTCCTCTAATAAGTTTAACTCCAAGAACAAATGTGCTGTACCATGCACTAAGGGGATATGTTATCCCTGTAGCTCTAGTCTATCTAGCAAAATTAACAGTAGTTACATCTGCATCAAGAAGGGGGCTATAGACCTGAAAAGATTAGGAAGAAGAGAGAGAAAATACATGAGTCAAAGAATACTCAAATCCTAATGAAGTTGGCCTGTCTTTTCAGAAAAGAACATTATTACAGGACTCGTGTGTGTTGAAATTCACAACCAGAATTTAAGTACTATATACATAAAACCTTCTAACACTAAGAATCTGCTGGATGCCACAGTCACGTTTTGGTTTATGACTCTCTAAGGGGAGATCTCAGTTTTGTGAATCCGACAGAATTCCATCATGCTAGGAACAAGCAGATTTCAAGATTAAGGACTAAGTTGTGGGCTGCTGAGCAAAATGCTAGACCTCAGCTAGGCACAATGCTCAGCAATGTGAGCAAACAGGGAGCTTTATACAAGCAGTGAGCTGGAAGGGTGGGAAAGGTAGTGGAGAAAGGTCATGGCTTGCATACAATTCACTGAATAGGATTACATGAGTAGATGCCATTTTTAGGATTTTTTTTTATTATACCTACTGACAACCAGGAGAAGTGGCTACCTATTAGGTGGCTAAGAGCTGCACTTAGAAGAAACAGAGCAAGGCAACTTCAGAAATGCTACGGGTCTTATCACACCAGTATCCTTCACCGCTGACCACAAAAGTGTCCTTGTTGCCTAACAACGTGCAGCGCCTGCACCCCTCAGCTTACCCTAAGATGAAGTAACAGGGCTGACGACTGTGGTGCCTTAGTGCCTCAACACTCGTGTGCACACTACATAGATCAAAGCCTACATACAGAAAATTAACTGACAGTTTTGAATATATTCACCATTGATCTACATTTTACCTTTAAAAAACAAGAAGTCTTATTTCCCATTAAAAATAAATTTACAAATCATATATGTGTGTATAGAAAGAATTTTATCTATTATGGAAAAGTCTTATATAATTCAGTAGGAATGAAACCAATAGAGTTATATAGAAATTAAGTATGAGTCTACATAATTTATTATAATTTCATCTTTTTATAGTATTTTAGCCCTGTATAGAATTCAAGGGACATATATAAGAGCTATAATTCTCTATTAATGTCTATGTGATAGCTAAAGAACTGCAACAAACAAACAAACAAACAAAATCTATTAAAGGTTTCTTCTTTTCTAGTAATTTCTGTAGGACTTCTCCTTGATGTCTTGGCTTTTAGTCTATATTCTGACCCTGGATAGATTTTTACTTTTCCATCAAGTATTTACTAATTCTCTGCTGTCAAGTTTGTACCCGCTACATACAGCAGGAGCACAACTCTAGATTTTCTAAGCATACCCAGTATGTTTAGATGTTCCAGGTTTTGTGTTTTGTTTTTTTTAAAAAAGAACTTTTATCTCAACTAAGACAGAAGTGGGCACATAGATAATTGGGGGGAGGGAGGGTTAAACTCACTAGTAGAATGTATAAATTACATTACACATTTTAAAATTCACCTTTGTTCCAAAGCTCAATATTAAATGAAAAAGACAAACAACAAAAACAGAAGTGTTCAATTAGTGATCCATCCCTGAAAGAAAAATAAATTATTTTGCTTACTAGAGGAGAAAAGATATGCAATCAAAAGTGGTATTAAAGAGAGGAAGACCAAGGTTTGGGGACAGAATTTCAAATGACAGTCAAGAAAAAAAGAAAGAGGAAGAAAAAGTAGATGGGTTGGTGCACAAGCATTTCATTTCTAGTGATATGCATTCAAGTTCTGATTGAGTCAGAAGTAAGATTAATTCTGACTGTCACATCCTAGACCCAACAAAGCCACCAAGTCATTTGCAGTCTAAGCTTAAGGGAGGTAAAAAAGATTGAAACAGTAGGGTGTTGTAGGTCAGTATTGACATGCACTGAAAAGTTACGGGAAGAAATATACCTACCTACAGCAAGCCAGTGCTTGAGTCTTCATTTTCAGAAGCAAACTCACAATTTAAATTAAAATACAAAGTGCATGAATTTGTTTAGCTTTCAGTATAAGCAAAGTTTTAAAGTAGTTTGGTGGGGTTAGTTTGGATTTTTTTTTTTTGGTTGTTGTTTGGGGGGCGGGAATTGTTTGGTTGGTTGGTTTTTTAAAAGATTTTAGTTTATTTGGGCATGACTACTCCCTGGGAACAATTTGTGCCTTAACCTAGAGTTTGTTATTTTCCAAATTCAGTGTGGGGTTTTGTTTAATTATTTTCTTTGTAACAAAAAGAATAAAGCATTCAGTTATTTGGTAAACCTTTTCATTATTCACTTTAGTTGAAACACAAGGTACATAAAAGTTTAAGTTTTATAATACTACTCAAATAGCTAATTTTTTCTTTATTCCAGCTGAAGAGCTCACAATGCTCTTCTGGTTAGTTGAATACAGATAGATATTGCCTAATTTATTATTTGTATTAGGAAGACCATGAAAGTGCTGATACTTCAAATGTCATGGAAAGATATATGATGCTCAAACACTCTAGATGAAATAAAGTGATACTTGTGCTCTATAACTAAAACCACACCTCTGTATATCCAATTAGAAACAACTGTCAGAAGGTCAAAATGGCTATTATGAGACATTCAGTAGTGTTACAGCAATTCATCAAAGGTCCATAAAGGCACAACAGACAAAATTTGGAACCAATGGGAAAATGTTCACTGTTGAGGATCAAAATGTCACAATAGCCAGGTCATGAGAAGCTACAACAAGCAGGACAGAATTCACTGACTCCTCAGAGTGTGGCTTCTGTGTGGCCTGTCCGGGCCTGGTGTTTTTGTGAGCTTTCACTAGCTAATAGTTAGTATCTGAGCTATGAAGAAAACCTAGGGTCCTGCAAGAAGTTCAGTAGCTGAGCCTCTTCTCTTGTCGTTATTAGACTAATGCACACTAACATGTTGCTCCTTAACTATCTGTTGCTAGACACCCCATCTTTTGCATGTCAAAGAAGTTACTGACAATTTAGGATCACAGCATTTTTTGCAGGTTTACAAGTTTTACCCTCTAGTTCTATGGCTAAATTTGGGTAATTACATTCTGTTTGCCTAAATTCTGCAGTTTCAGGGTGTGCGCACACAAGTGTATTTATGTATATGATACATCTTCAATACCTCTCCCGTGTTTTTGTGTAGCATTGCTGTGCACAGTTAAATAGCTGCCATGTTCCATCCTAGCAATTGGCTGCACTGCATTTGTCCCAGGAGTTGGTGGGTCAGAAAGACAGGAATGAATTTTATTTATGCTCTTATTTATATTGTACCTAAATGTTTTAGGAAATTAATTCACACGTTACCATATGCATTCTTACAGGTGGGTAGCATCTGCTTTGGGATGAAAGATTTCATATAAATGTAAGATTACTGAAGTAGTAAGATTTACTTATATTTTCTTCGTGGTAAGTGTGGTATTACTTTGGGCATGTTTAGATTGTTCACTTTATCTACTTTTATCAACACTTCTCTTAAAATTTCAAGCTATTATGGAAACTGAAGTTTGCCTAGATGACTCTGGGCATGTTAGTGAAAAGTTGTAGCAAGCAATGTGCACTCCCTATGTAAGTTATGTACCCCCCCCAATCTTCCTTATTAATATCTAATATACTGCATAATATCCTACAACATGTCTGAAAGTGAGGAATTTATATAATTTACATTTATATAAATAAACATTTTCTGAAATAATCCACCTCATGTCCTCTCTGAATTTTTCTCTTTCTTGAAGATAAGTCTTACATAGATTAAAAAAAAAAAAGGAATAAAATGACAAAAATATAAATATCTAGGTCAGAGTCTAGAACTACTCTAGTTCTGAAGTTCTCTTGCAGTTAGTGAGTTTTACACACGCTATTAAAAATTGGGTATTTTTGACAATCAGGCATTTGGCAAGAGAAGGAATTTAAGCACTAATGTTAATCTCTATAGGTCTATTTTATGGAATCTGAAAATGTTCTATTAAGTTATCCACATTTTTTATTTTTATAAACATATACAGAAAGATAAGTTGATTTAGTGTATTATTAGAAAGCTGTTGCAGCAAGAAAAGGAAAACAAGATATCCCATTTAAATTTTCCGATACTAGTAACTTGCTCATATCTTCGTCATAAATGAGATCCAAGAACCCATTTTCTACACACCTGAAGTGGCCTTGTTAGGCAATCTGCTCTCTGAGGACTTCTTTCTATTTTGCTCAACCCCCTTCATTGAGGTCTTAGGGGTTCTAATTAAATATAAAAGAGTTAATAAGTTACTTGCATCGAAATTCAAATGTTGCATCCAATAAAGAAAAAAATATATAACTGTACTTGGCATGAAAACTTCTGCAATTAATAGCAGCAGAGTCTCCTCCAGGATGTACAACTCCTAGTAACATTACTAGGAGTTAACATGTATGTATATGTGTAACAGGAGAAACTCTCCATTTCCACTTCTTTTTTTAAACTACTGCTCTATTCAAGTAACCACTCTAATGAGTATGTATTGCATTATTTAGGAGGTGTGTCTTTCTCATAAAATAATATTTCATTTCAAAAAGTGGAAACGAAAACTTAACGGAATGCATGTTACAAATATAGATGTCAGAACACAGTGTAAATGAAAGATAGTACACAACAGAATATGAGACCACTTCATTTTCCCCTCACACTAAGATAAACACTAAAGCTATGAAATTTAAGAATCGTCTCTCCATGAATCCTAAGTTAACCATGTTGCATTTAAACAATATTTGCAATGATGCATGTAGATCTTACTTGGATTACTATTTGACTCAGATATTGCATTTGCTTTCAACCTTGAAGGTGTACATTAAAATACATACTGTACTCTTACCCTTGCCTGCAAAGCAGCCTATGAAATGGGGTATTTTGTCCTTGATTTGGCTGAAGTACTCTGTTAAAAACAAAATCTGTATTAATTAAAAATAAAATAAAAACCTAAATTTGATTTTTATATATTGCTTTCCATATTCCAAGTATCCCAAAGAAGCTAGAACAGTGTTTCGTTACATGTTGCTAATACCGTGAGCATCTAGGTAAGGCTGGCAACCATTAAAACCCAAGAAAAGCACTGAAATAGCCAGACACAAAAAGAAGGAACTTATTTTTACAGGTGTATATACTAAAGGACTGAACTGTTTCAATATAATAGCATGGCAACTATGCTTTCTAGCACCAATTGTTATTGCAACAGTTGTATGTGAACACACTTCATGCCCTGGTACTGTGTACCCACATATAGCACCTCCTCCAACTTTTGCTATGCCTTTGAGTTATGGTATTTATCATAATGCTTCCAGTGAGATATCTGGAGCAGGTTCTAATAATAAATATTTCCACCCATTACTATTACACTACCTTTCTTTCTTCCTCCCTCCCCCCCTGGTTATTTGAATGATTTGGTTCTGCTTCTAGATCAACACACACATTGTGGGAGCAGGAACAGCATAGCTGCCATGGCAGAAGCCATAATTTGCCTCAGCATCTGTTGCTAGACAGATTCTGGCCTGAGGATCACAATAAATAGCATCACCAACTGTGTGTGTTAGTGCTTAGGAAGACCAAATTTATTTTTATACTTTTTTAAATTAAATTTTTGTATAACTATGTTCAGGAAAGACAGGACCAGTCTCTTAGCTGTCATTGGGGGATTGTCTTGGCAGGCCTAACTGAAAAAATACAGCTGCAGTGCTTTAGGTTCCTGATCCAACTCCACTGACAGAAATTAAGTGGGTAGTTATTTTTAAGATTTGCTGAGAGATAATACAATCATACCAGTAGAGGGCATACTTATGAAACATTTTGTGCACACTATTTTAGAAGCATTCTAAGCATCTGAATTAGTATTTGCCAATATTCTACAGTGTGGACAGGCCTCATCTGATGGGGAGCTCTTCTAACAGTTTATTAACATGGAGTATAAGATAATGGCCAGGTGTGGGACTTGAACCTCTCTCTTTATGATCTACAGGCAAAAATGCTACTGCAGCTTTAGGATCTTTTTAAATAACCCCCATTTGGACAAGTTTCTACAGCTTGCTACATAGAGGTTCATGTCTGAGGAAGTGGAGGGATCAACATCATGCTGTTTTTACAACAGCCTCAAGCATTTTCTTAAAGATGCTACCATTACAGACAGGAAGTACCATCTTTGAGGATATTAATCTTGTGAAACTGAAGCTGGAAAAATGTACTATATTAACTGTGGGTAAGTTCATAACTTTTTCATATAATAATTTAGCCCTGTGCATTCTTCATTTCCCAGGGCAATAATGACAAGTGACTAGCTTGTGGCAAGCAAGCAAAGCAGTCAATAAACCCAGCATCATAAAAATATTTTAGTGTAAATTAAAAAAAAAAAAAAATTTTTCACTGACCTTGTTTCAGGTGTTTTTTGTTTTACGATTAATTTTTTATTAGGCATTCCCATTTCTGCAGCCCTGAAGAAACAAAAAAGGGTAAGTATCCATATATATATTAAATTTCTTAAAAAGAAAAATGTATAAAATTGACAACCAAGAAGCTCTGAAAAGGAGGAAACCCTCTAAACAGAGCACTATTGCCATTATTTTGGCAAAATTATGTGCAGTATAGACTATACTTTCCAACTGCAACACAGACAGAAGCAATTGTTTTTCCATTATGCCATTTAGCACCCCTACCAATGTGCACACCTCTCATCATGCACAACTAGTTTTGGAGAAAGCCACGAAAAGAACTTAAAAATAAAGCACACTTTGGAAATCAACTACAGACTAGTCACACAGGAATCACTTCACTTATCACTGAAACAGCATCTTAACAACAAACAGTAACATTACACACAAAACTCAGGTTAGAGTGAAGATTATTGTATCAGTTGAGAACTAGAGAAATTTTTGCAGGCAGAATGCAGTTACCTAAATGCAATGTAGCCAAGGCATTAGGGTAACCACTAATAATGTTTGCAAGAAATGTTATGGATTTTAGCAGCTATATATGCAGGCAAATTTTACTTTATCCAAGGACAGCATCTCAGATGGGAAAGATTCCCCTACAACCATGGTACAGCATTGGGCCATTACTACTAACTCAGCAGTAACGTCACCAAACCAACACCATTAACTACAATAATGTGGTTCAATTAAACTAGTTTGCTAAAAGATTCAGCTGTGTATAGCAAAATAATAAACTCCATCTTTCTTTCCAATTCTCTCTACCAAAAAATATTAAATATATACATACTTCATGTACTTCTTCCTATCCAGAGACTTTTGTGTAGCTGTTGAAAGTGTCACTCTCTCTCGTGTAGTATTTACTTTATCCTACAAAAAACAGAAAAGTGCCTACTAATATTCATTACTACTTTTATCACATATACTCCATTTGACCCACCTTAATTTTCATTATAAAAATCCCTTTAAAGGGAATATTCCACTCTTTTTGGTTTACAAGGTGATGTAGTTTCTTTTAAATATTCCAAACTTTAATTTAAAATAACATTTATCATAACCAACAAAAAACATTAGTTTTAGCCTGGTGCACTTTTCCCCTTTCTATCAAAATAATTCCACCATCTCTCTGTCATGTGCGCACACGTGCTTTGGAAGCACCCAGGTACCAAGTCCCTACTGTAGGCTGGAATCATCAAGTTTAACTGCTGGAGCACAACAGCTTATAGACATAACTATAAGAAGCCTGTTTTAAAAAGCTAAAGTTTTATATTTCTTACTGGGTCAGGAAAAAATGGTCTTCCTGCAATCACTATTAACAGATATTTAACTAGTGAAAAAGAATACATTTTCCTAGTTTTAAAAGTTTCTTAGTGGATAAAAACTTGTCACATACCATTTGCCTGAGCATTTTCTCTTTGCGAACTTCACGGTCATGACGCAGGATATTCATTCTTTCAGATACTTCCATTATAAAGAATATGTCATGGATGTCATACAATGCAGCTCGCAGCTGAAAAAAATCAAAGTTTTTATGAAGTGTTCGATCAACTTAATGTTTCCATATTTTCAGAGAGTGTGTGAAGTGTTTTGCATAGAAAAAGTGAGAATATTTTTGTGAAACTGCATTTTAAAACCCTGTGTTAGCACAAAATTTCCATAGCTAAAATTTTAATTTCAAATATCTGAAGTTTTTAGGTATTTTTGTTGACATAAAATAAAGGCACTTATTTCTTTTACAGTGATGGAGTAATTGTAAAAGAAAAGCTTAGAATATACATTACTTGAGCCATCACTCTTTCTTGTAGGCATGCATCTTGAGCTGAAACAGTTCCTCTCTTTAAGGGAGCTTCAGACTGAAAATTTTTTATGAACTCCAGAGTATCCTAAAAAATAAGAAGAAACGTTACACACTATACATAATCTTTCACCCTGAGTGGAAGTAAATCTCAAATCATTTATATTTCTCCCTTAATCTGAAAAACTCTGAGGAAAAGGTGGTGTAGGCAGAGATTGGGAGTAGCTAAACCAACATGGGTTTAATCATGACCCTTTAGCAATGGGGCACTCAGACAATCTCTTCCTTGGTTATTTTCACTATTGCAAGATCAGACTCCCCTACACTATATTTGCTATCAAACATCTTTTACTTTGTACCCACATACACAGCATTCTCCAAACTTGTGCTGTGCAAGAGCAATTAATACTAAATAATTACACCATTTAGGAACCTAGAAACATTCAAATTAATGGAGATGACGTTCCAATTCACTATCTTCCTCTACTACTGCCTTACTAAGCAACAGATGTAAATCACTCACCTCTCTTTTCTCATTTCCCCTCCCTTATCCTTAGCTTCCTCTCTTCCTATGAAGCCATTCAGGACAGAGGGGAAGACATGCAGACACTAACAGAATAAGACAGGTGTCTTAAAATTGATGCCTCTAATTTTAGCATCTACTACTTGAAAAATTAGGAAACTGCCAAATCACAGCACAAATTTGACACAGGAAACTTCAGTACTAACTAAGGATCTTTTGATCTAACTGTGTTTTCTCAGAAGTTTTAAGATAGAGATTCAAACTTCCATGAAGTATATTCTTCCAGGAAAGATTCATTTCAACTAAAAGATTGCATCCTAAACAGTTAATAATATATCCAAGAAAAAAATTATTCAACTTCACAGTCCATTAGAAAGTTTTATAGGCTCCTCATGAGTACAGGAAGAGATACTGTCAGGACACTAGAAAAAGTGGTATATGCAAAGCCTGCAATATTGAATACAACTATATTTTGGATAGTTAATTCATTCTCTGAAAAAGGACAGCTATATTACTTGTATATTAAATTTAATTAATTAATCCTGAAAGTAAAATGGGTAGCGTGCTCTGGAGAAAAGACTAGATCTTATTGTCAGCTGAAAAGGAGTGGCAGAAACCAATAGGAGGAGAAAATAACTGAATAAAGCAAGCATCTTCACACTTGTCTCCTTACTTTTACGGTTTGCCTAAGATACTTCAATTTTTCTGTTTGCATGAGCCTACGAGTAAGAAATCCCTTTGCCAAGGCAGTGATCTTATTGAACTTCATTTGCATCTCTGGACTGAATACCTTTAAGAGAGAAAAAAATGAATAAACTTCATATAAAATGTCAATTTTAATTTCTCAAAATAAAGTTAATGTAAATAATTTAATTAAATGTATTACTTAGTTAAATTAAATTGATTCCTAGTTGTTTAACAAAAAATGTCTATATCTCTATCTTGTATTAACAGCCAAATACAAGATTTTGCCAAATATACTTTGGCTAGTCAGAAGTCCATAATATTAATTTGGTTAACAGAATAAAGCGTACTTGCATGCTTAGTTTGCCTGTACTGTAATAATAGAAATAGTGCTTTGCTCTCTTCTTATGTCTACTAATACAAATCCATTTAAGAACTGTGGGTCAATTATTAGTTTTACATTGGCCCTTATTAATGCATACCTGCAGTAGCAATAGGTCTGAAAGAACAAGATGTTTAAAAGAAAAGCTTTAAGTCAATTTATTTTCACACCTGAGACAACCTGCTTTTGGCTCTAATAGGTCTCGATGCTGATATTTTTGATATTCCATGAGCTGATGGTCCCCAAAGGTAAAATGGAGCTTCATTTGTTGAACCAAAACTATTAGGCATGACAGTGTTGGCAAAACCTATATAAAAGCAGATATTATTACACAAATGAGTATGAAACAGAAAGCCTGTGCACACAAACTGCCACTCAAATACTTGATGTCATACACCAGTTCTACAAAATTCTAGTTTTATATAACTACATCTGCACGGGGATTTTTAAAATTATAATATGGAAATCTTTCTTGAATTTACTTTACATGGGGGAATATACTGGACAAAAATTGCTGCTAGTATTTTTCTTTTTGTTATATGTTCTATATTCTTATGTCATCTATGCTTGTTCAAATGTAGAAATATCAAAGTGGGAAAAGGTTCACCGCCCTGATAGTGAGTGAAAAAGTCCCCAGGAGATGACAGTAAAGTGATAACTACCATATCTTATCCAAAAGGCAGATGATCAAAGAAGATGCTTTAATGAGTTTTATTACAGTAGTAGTTTCTGATCCTCTGAAGTGGACACAAGTTTGCTAAGACTACTAATTTTATTTAGGCTGTCAAAGAGCTATAAGGTGCTAACTTTCAGTACTTCCAGCCTAGATTCCAACCAGTGAAAAAGCAGAGATGTCACCATCATCAATACCATGAGCCAGCCAAAAAACTTAATAAGTATTTGCTCCCACTTTTACCAGAGCTGTTCAAGTTTGGGTTATGGATCGTTTCCACTTGAGTCAACATTGTTTCCAGCAAGCCACTTTCACTTATTTTCCTCCACTCCAGGTTCATCCCACTGCTAATGGTCATTTTTGATATTTCTGTTTCTGCTGTAGCACTCTTCTTTCCTTTTAACCTTCTCTCCTGCTCTTGTATCTCCTGCAGATTAAAAGTATGAAACAAAACCAGTCTTTGATTCTATGTAATGGAATTTAAATATGTTTTGAGCAAGTAATTGCAACCTGGTATAAACTTCTGTACAACACAGGCAGTAACTACTATCTGTTGTTTTCAACCTTTTTGCACTTGCAGATCCCTAAAAAATTTCAAGTAGCGGTACAGAATTCTTTGGAAATCGTACGAGTCTACTGACCACCAGGCGACCACAGATACAGGTTGAAAATCACTTATCTAAATACATCTTAATTTGCAATAATTTTTATGTGAGAAACAATATAATTACATTTAAAATAGATGTGCTGAATAAATATATTGCAACAAACCCAGCAGCTCTAATAATATACACAACCAGGTTTCTTATCCCTCTTGGCTGCATTAATAGATCATGGAGATGTTATGCAAGTTAGTACCGGCTGACTGGGCAGTCTACTTTTCCAGGATGTCTAATTCCCCATGGCATCTCTTGCCTTTTGGAGTCTGATACGAAAGCATACATCAATTATACATCTCTTTCTTGGGAATACCCTTTCATCTCTATACTAAAATAGTCCTAGCCTCCTGTTTTTGTCACATCAGTTTTCTCAATGCTCTAAGTGCAGCTAGTTAGATCAAAATGAGAGTTCAATTAACGGCTTCACACAATCATATTTGTCAAACAGCTTCCACAAATTCAGCCAGATTTATGATGAATATCCATCATGAGCATGATTACTGTTTCAGCCTTTTAAATTGCCTTATACTGAAATAGCAAGTTGAGTAATTAACTCTAAGTCATCTCAGTATTTTCCTATCTTGTTCCCTCACCTTCTGCAAGTTCTCCTGTTCTCTCTCTTGTTCAGCTATTAGTACTGACAGTTGTTGTGCATGTTGCTCTTCAAGTCTCTTCCTCATTTCTTCAAAAGCCAATAGCTTATTTTTTAAAATTTCCTCTTCTAAAAAGAAAAAAAAATACATACATCATATATCCTCACATTTTTAAGTGTTCTGTACTTAGATAAACAGACCTCTAATACCTTCCACTAGTGTTATACAGCACTGATGGTACATCCACAAAAACATGAAGTAGAATATTAATTTTCTTTTTATTTCTGATTCCTACTAATGTACTACAAAGACTAATTACTTATTACTTAACTGCAGTTCCTCAAAAGTGCTGCATGTTTGTATTCACATTTGTGAGATCAGCCCATCCATGGATGGGACAGCATGAAGAGCACTGATCCATCTCCCATTCAAGTGGTAGCATGCAAAGAGTAACTTTGAAAAGAATACGACTACTTGTTCGACTAAACAAAACATTTATTCCACTTAATTTTTCTAGTTCCTTTACAGACTTCATTAGAGAAAAATGAAACAGACATACATGACATTTTTATTCTGGAATTGGAAAAACACCAATCATGGGAATATTTAAGTTACTTGTAGCTGATATATTATCATAATGCATGTATGTTTTTATTTGCAGAGTACGTTTGTTTTCTTATACTTTAAGAATTCAAAAAATTGCTCTACCTTAAACCTGCTCACCATACTCACACTAGGAGCCCCTGGCATACAGGAATTTACTTTGGTTTTCCTTCTGTTATCAAAAACTTCACAGGTGTTGTCCCTCCGCCCCACACTCACAGTGAGTTTGTGCTGCTGGAATCTCTCCAGTCTCTTTGGATGTTTCAGATTAAAACAGGGTGAATATTTAAAAAAAAAAAAAAAAAAAAAAAAAAAAAAAAAAGGCAAACCCATGCATGCTCTTGGGAAATTTTCACTGGATTATTTTTCAGTTGAGTTTTGTTTCCTTAATGTTTATGTTCCACCAGGATACAGCAAGCACCTTTTCTAGCATGAGGGGTTAATTTAGCTTTAATTTTTGTTCAGTGGCCTTTCACTCCCCTCCCCCTTCAAGTTAATTTAATTAATAATTTTCAAAAGAACAATATTAGAACTTTGTAATCCAAAGAGTAAAGACTCTGTTTAAGACAGGAAAGGATGATTTTGAGCAAGGAGATTAGATAAAAATTGTTTTGTATAACAGGAAAATTAATACCTTTTCTAATACCAGGGGGTGCGTCTACACCTGTAAATTAAGTCGACTTAATTTACCCCGCGTCTACACTACAGTTTCCTTAAGTTGACTTAAGCAAGTTGCTTAAATTGACTTAAGGAAAATAAAGTTGACTTAGAAAATAAAGATGTAGTGGATTAAAAATACAGAACTGCACCTTGTCATTTCACCATAAATGATGCACACGCTAGAGAGGAACAATCCAAAAAAATGAAGGTGCAGATAAAAACCAGTGGCAATTAAAAGTAGGCTATAGAAAAACAAACAAAACCTTGGGCTTTGATTTCAGTTCCCTCTTCATATACACACTGACATAACAAAAGGTTGTATTTTTTTTACAATCTTTACAGAAATTAACATGACCAATACATATTTTCTAAAACTGACATTTCTAACTAAAGGTAACTTTCCAACTTTGAAAAAGGCCGACCATAGAAAATATTATCTCACCATTTGTTCTACTGCCTGGGGTTTCATTCTTGTTACCAGAAACAGAGTCTATAAGGCATCTTCGGTCTTGCAATCTCCATGTCTCTTGTTCTTCTGTTCCAACTGTTAAAACATATGGGTTGTTCTCTTTCTGTGAACTATCAATATCCAAATCAAGCCTACGTTTCACCTTTTCAAAACCATTTTCTACAAACTGTTCATTTCCAGAAGAAACATTTGGAGTATCCATCTGCTGATTATACTGGGTCTGCATCAGCAATGGAGATGGATTTTCTACATCATAAGATTTATTGAGTTCCGCTGGTGAAGTACCTTTGATCTTTTCTAATAAATTAGCTGGCTTCATTCCATTCATAGTGACTTGCTTTTGAGTCACTATCGACTGACTGACTGCATATGGCTCATGCAATTTTGGAGTTGCAGGACACGTAGTACTGTCCATTTTGTATGACTGTCTATCATCCAGCTGTCCCTCCATTATGGAAGACCCCATGACTCCTTTGCTTTCTAGTTGACTAACGGAATGTTGACACGTGTGATCCGAAAACTCTGAAGAATTCTTGTTGACAACATGAGCTTTGCTAGAACAAACTGCAGTGAAGTCAGCAGTGAATTTTGGCACAGGTTCAGACAACTTGGTTTGGTCAGTGATATCTTGTATGATCAAGTCAGTTACTCTTCCCTTGTTTTTAGGGCTTAATTCATAGGCATTCACAGGGTTATTGATAACTATATGTCCCATTGATGAAGGTCTTGGACGTCTTCGGTGCATTTTAGGGCTCATACTTGGCTCTGGGCTGGGTAATTTGGCATAAGAACCTGTAAGACTTCTGACAATACTACTGTCATGATCAAAGGTAGAGGTGTTCTTAAATTCTTCATCTGAATCCGAATCCAAAACTGGGGGTGTTCCAGCTCTTGTAGGTATATCCACCTTAGAAAAACTGGGTGAAGCTGATGTACTCATGCTATTTATTTGGGCAGAGGCACCTTGGAGAAGAATATTTGATTTATTAAGACTTGGTTTATCAAGTGTCAGAGCAGCACAACTCCTACCTGTAAACCTTGCTCTCTCTTTCCCAAAGTCATTTGTTTTCACTGCATCATTTTCTTTATCTGAATGACTTTCATTAATACATCTTTTTGAATTACTTTTTGTGCCACGTCTGGTTTGCTCTCTCTCTATGTATTCCCTGGACTTTTTCAGAAGATTTTGAAGATTCATTACATGGGGATCTGGTACTTCATCAGTTGGTGGCACCTCCATATGCTCTTTGTTTACTTGTACATTTGATGCAGACATATTTTGTGTTTTATCAGGAGACATAATCTTTGGGCAAGCAATGTTTTCTGAGAAGTTGCTCTCACTTTGTTTCAGAGGAATTTGTTCTTCTGAGTCTCTAACTGAGTCTATTCCACTTGATGTAACCTGGACATTAGAGTCTGTGGGCATAATTTGCAACGTTTTTTCAAGGTCCATAGTACCACAGTGTGCAGTAGAGCTTGGCAAATCAATGTTCGGTAGCACTGTGAAGCCATTTGTGGCTTTTGATTCTGAATTAGAGTGACTACTCTCAGCCTCCCACTGATCCAAATCACTCATACTAGACCCCTTTCTGACCTGTAAATTGAAAAAAATATGTCAGTTCAATGTAATAAAGCCCTTTTGTTTTCTTTTTAATACTAAGTATATGTCTTCTGAATTACAAAGTTAGATTGCTGTCACTTCAACGCAACATGAATTTTCCAAAATGAATAGAATGGAACTATGGCAACCACACCAATCTACAATGCAGCAGGCCTCTCCAACTGACAAAGGCTACTTGAAGAGAACACAAAACAATTGTATGTTAAATAAATGTATCATTTGCATTTATTCACACATACAATTCAAATGATTTCAACTCAGATTACCCATTGCCCATTCAGAGTAGTATTATGCAAAAAGAGTACATACATAATTCTCAGTGAAGTTTATGGACATACAAGAACACCTTTCTGGTTTTCATTATTACATAACCAGAGCTAAGAAATATCATCTTTCTCTGGCAAGCAACTGACAATAAATGTGCACAGACCATTCGCTATTATCTGCACCTCTGTATAAATTCATAGTTCTTTTTAGATAGCGGCATTTAAACTAACGAATGAAAGGATGTCATAGTTGTATCAGCTCAAGTGCCCATTAACTGCAGGGGGTCTAGAAGAAGCATTTTTGTATTTTCAACATATGGTCCCAGTCTGCTTTTCAAATCCCAAGTCAGGTGATCGTTTCCATGCACACCTTAGTAAACAGTACAAGGTGGTGAATAGATTACATTTGCCACTTCAGTAATAACATTTAACAAGCCCAATGCAAATTATGTTCATTTAGCCAGTTCATGGGTTTTATTATATCCTACTAAAAAACCTAAACTCCACTGTATTAAGAAGCTTATTTTAAAAAAAAAATCATTTAAAGTATCTGCCTGTCTAAGCCCTGAGAACAGTCCCATCATGGCACAAGAAAACAAGATAATTACAATATAAATTTAAAAGCATAAACCAGCCCTGTAATTTATTTTGCAAAGTTTAGTCACTAGCCTAGAGTTTGTCAGGGGGGTGGGAGGTCACTAGTCAAAAGTTTTTATATTAATGACGAGTCTGAAGGAAATCTATTTAGTTATTTCAAATGGTATTATGAAAATAACCATACCACAAAAACTAGCTGACTTCTACAAATACCAAATTGAGCACTGACCACAAGTGAAAACTAAAAACTACATTTAAAACTTTCCCATTTATTCATTTTAATTGTTTACCAAGTCATACAACATGAATTACTAGCAATTGGTAACGTAAACTGCTAGTAACTGCAAGTTTATCAGGAATGTACTAGCTTTCAGGGATGTTCAGAATGTGTATTAAAATGTCTTCTCTACACAACACCCAATTAACAAAACAAAACACACGTTAACCAAACTTGCCTGCACATTTTCCAGGATCTCCTGAACACGATTCACTAGAGCTCTTCTCCTAGAATTCTGCTTCCAGATCTCTACATCAAGGGCTTTTTGTTTGTACTGCTGCATTTCCTTTTTTCTCTCAAGACTCAGCTGCAGAACAAAGCATCAGTGATTTCTTTTTTTTTTTAATTAAAAAGAGAAATTAAGTATAATACTACAAGACATGGCATATAATGGGAGAGTACATACATTTGTTGAGACTTTGTGCAGTTTAAAGATTAGCCTCTTTTTAACCAAAAACATTTTTTTTTTGGCAAGACAGGCAAAATTTACTCCTCTTCATGAAGTCAAAAAATCAGAGTATAGGCGCATGGAGTGCACAGAGATTAAGGAATTAGGATCACAAAATCCACTTAATAGTGGATCATGTGGACTCTCCCATTGGTAGCCTTCGACACCAGACTACGTAGAGTTAGCAAAGAGACCTTTTGAACAGTGTATAGAGAAGGCACAAGAACCCTGTATGGCCACTCTAACGCCAATTTCCCTACCCTTAAGCCTTGTTTAATTGCTGTGATGTGAGAGCATCACGTTGCCCCTTCAAGCCATAGGTGAATTTCAGACCCAAACACAGAAGTTCTTTCCAAGGCCCTATTAACCATTCTGCCTGTCCTAATTTACTGACTTCTAGCTGCCTGCTTTGTCCTATGATCAGCATTTGCAGAAGTAAAAGAATTTACAAAACTAAAATTCACATTATGCTACACTATCCACATACCACTATCTTTACATTGACTCTCATAAAAAATTTTGACCTTGTTCTTGCAAAACACTAAGTAGATATGTGCATGTGGCCATGAATTTCGTCAAATAATAAAGCATATGCAATTTAAAATGCTGCAATCTCATCTAAGACTGTAGATGAAATGCAGTATTCGTGCTCTATGACGTAGTCTCTAATGAGGAGTTACATAAGATATTTGAATTCTTTTTTTAATTAGATGCAGTTTAAATAGAATATAAAAAATTAAACCTGCAAAAATTGATCTCACCAAACCAAATTAAATAATCAGATCTGATCTCAGCCCAATGCTTACATTAGAAAAATCACATTTGTTTCTTTTAATGTTTCCATATATTTTTTTAAATGTGAAAACTTTTACACATACATAAACTTTTCAACCTCTAAAATGTTTCCTGTTTTATTTTACATATAAACAAAATATTGCAGAATACTATGTTTTTATTTCCTTCAAAACCCCCAGAGCATGCACATTTTATACCTCCTTGTTAAATAGTCATTACATTCATATTTCAAACCACTGAAGCCGGGAGGTAAGGTAAATAAATTGTAACCCCACATAACCTGATGCACAGCTTATTCATCTAGCTCTCTAAGCTAAAAAAGTATTATTCTCTATTCAAAGGCTACTTAAGGAAAGCATTATTTACTTAAATTACTTAGTAACGGCAGGGAATGGCGCTGGATAAGGCTGCAAAGTTTTAAAACGCACATTTACCAAAAAATATACCCATTGTATGGTAGACCCTCCAAATGCTTATTTAAAAGCAAGAAATTAGATTTGATTGAAGGAGGGAGAGGAAAGAAAAGCAACCACTTATTAGATTGAACATGCTGTTTCACGTATTTTCTACAGCTGTTTGTAAATGTGTTTTCCTCTGTAGGAAACTGACAAATGAAAAAATACTGTGTTGAAATTTTGCTCTGAAAATTCAGTTTTTCAGCTAAAAACCCCCAACCTTATTTTAAAAACTAAAATATTGATTTAGAAATATCATAGTCCCCTGTGGAAATTGTAGTTCAAGTGTTATATGCCTCCATTTTCCTCTATGGCATTAGTTCCCAGGCTGCACTACACATCTCCCATTTTGCACCATAGTCTCCTCTCTAGCTGAGGCACCATGGTAGCATTTCCAAATAAATTTTTTTTCAGTTTTTCAAAGTAAAACTTTTCCGCAGAAAGCAAATGCTTTTAGTGAAAAATTTTATTTACTTGAAAATCTAATTTTCTGTTAAAAAGCAGTTGATGGAAAATTTTCAACCATCCCTACTGTTTTCCCAGTGGTATTTTTTGTTACCCAGTGCTACAAGCCCAAATAATGTTAAATAACTGATAAATCAGAATTTTTTTCAACAGAAAATAGTGTTGTAGTAGTAAAATGTATCTGCTTTTTCACATGATCAATGTACACAAACATACATATATGATTAAAAAGGAAACCTAGTCAATAGGAATAAATAATAGACTTGAAAGAAAATTACCCTGTTTACTCTATGACACTACAACGTGGAGTACTCAGAGTCCACTGTACCACAATGTAGGAAACAGTTTAAGCGGTGCATCTCCACTCAGGCCTTTCTTAAAACCTCAAACCATTTGTACTAGTGGAGCTTTATTGCTACTAGGACCAATAATGAGAAGATTGCAGAAAATCTTCTGTGTAGAAAGAGCCTAGGAGGCACCCTGCTAGAGAACATGTATAGATGGGCTGCAAGTTTGTTTTTGTTTACTACTCAGTTTTGATGCTGTAATTCCCTACTGGTTCAGCTCTACCAGGCCATAGTTAAATGACAGTGATAAAAAAAATAGCTACGCCCTTTTACATTATAACTTACACAATTCCTCCCCCTTAGAATTCTAACTATGAAATTTACTAGGGTCGGTGTGGTGCAAGGCAAGCCTAATAGGAGCAGAATGATGGAGAAAGGAGACTATTACTGGATGCAGAAAAGCAGCCTTTAAAGACAGACCAATGCATATAGCAGGAATGGAAAAAAAAAAAAAATAAAGAGTCCATCCAGCAGGCGTTCTCTAAGTGATAAGCACCCCAAACTAATTTGTTCAAATGACAAAATCCTCTTACACCACATTGCCTGACAAGCTTCCTATCCCACCATCCTTATTTTACTTTTGAACTTAACATTACAGACAAGTATTTGTCTCCCATACTATGCAAGGTTGGTCACATCTAGGTACAAGTAATAAACAAAAACAAACAAGGAGTCCTGCGGCACTTTTAAAAAATAAGAATTGTATTTATCACATGAGCTTTTGTGGGTGAATCTTACTTTGTCAGATGCTAGAAATGGAAAACTTTCAGGATAGAAGGAAAAAATAAATGCAGTGAAGAGTAAGTCACAAGATCAGTTAAGATTATTTCAACAAATCAACATGGTTGGTCTCTTCTTTTCTGAATACAAATGCTTAACTGACAAAGAAATCTTACCAGAGGTGAAAGCACAGGTATGCCATGGAACTGAATAAGCGAGACATCCTGCTGAGCAAATGAAGAGGTTTCTCTTTGAATTGACTCTCCTTGGATCCTAGAAAGATGCTTTTCACAGAAATTCTCATAGTCTTCCATTTTAATATGATTAAGCTGCACAGAGAGAAATATTACTGCCAAGAACATCAAACACAGCAATATACATAGGAAAATCTTAGCTTATAGAAGAAAACAATTGGTTCACTAAATCTGCCCTATTGTCAACCCCAAATTACATGGCCCCAATAGACTGCTGTCTCATAAAGGGTTTGCGGCTCCTTGAAGTCAATGGCAAAACCAGGACTGCAATCTTAAATTGCTAAAGAAAGAGGCTTTAAAGTTCCAAGCGGTAATGCTTGTTATTCTATACAGTTCTTCATCGACAGTGCCATGCTCTACAACCTTAGCAGTGAATCATTAGAAAAACTAATACCAACATATGAAGGGGTCAGTGTTGTTACTGTTAATGGGGGTGGGAAGGAAATAATCCATTTAAATCAGAAAAAAGGTTCACTCACAAACTGGAAAACAATACTGTAAACTTATTAAGCCATGTTTGCTATAGGTAGATAGATTGCAGGAAACAACCCTGAATTTTTTTTAAACTAATAATTTAGAAAATAAACAAAACTATATTGTTTGTGCTCTCAATGCATCTAAGATGAATGTAGTGGCATTTTGTTTACGAAAGAGTTAATCCTCCCTTGTATGCTTTTTTGGGTGAGGAAAGAAAGAGAAATCAATATAAATTTTAAATGATGCAATAAGAATAGATGGTTCCCTTCAATTATGATGTCCCGAATAGATATTTGCAATATGGAGCTCACTGTTATAGTACATAAATGACCTAGGTTAACAATAGAAGGCAAGATATGTTTGCAGATGCTGTAGTTAATCAAGCCCCTGTGACAACCATTTTCAGCACAGGTGATTGAGAAGCACTGAGAACTTAAGGCAAACAATTCATTACATGCCCTAACATGTACATATTGAACTGGTACACTTATTTCATTGGTGAATCCTGAGAATATCATATAGCCATGAAAATTAGAGTTCTAAGGTTTGCACAGTACTGGAACCCGATGACTGGTTTTTGCAAGCTTTAAATCTGTGTACCTTGTTTAACAAAACACATGGTTAAACAAATAAATCAAAGACATATTGTCCCCATTCTTAACTCTTTACCCTCCTCCCCTAGCCCATTACCATTGCACAAAATCTTCCTTCCAATCACCTCCTACTTGATAATTACTTTTGTATGATTTATGTTCTCACAAAAATAAAATATAGCTATTACAAAAGCCCCGTATACGAGTAGAATCCTACTTCAATTTCCTGATGGTGATCCTATTAGAATCGCTGGTAGAATTACTGCTTTATTACAGGTGGCAGCGTACAAATCATAGAACTTAAAATGATTATTAATTATAAAAGTATTTTCTTAGAATAGATCATCTGTACAATATCTGAAATTCTGAGACTGCGAGGAAGGAAGTCTCAAAGTAGTGCATCACGTCAATATGATTTACTAATGATGCAAACCATTAAAATTTCATAAATAAGAGAAAAATATATTCCTGAGTTGACAAATATTAACCTTGAAGTCAGAAGGTTTCTGCTTGAGTCCATGAGTCTGAAGCTCAGAACAAAAGAAAGAAATAAGAACATTCTGCTATAACTACCAAAATTGCTTATTCCCCGTCTTTACAGAGCTCCCTTTCTTCTCCAGTATACTTGCTGTACTTATATAAGTGACTGAAGCACTACTATGAAAATAATAGTCTGAAGTACAGGAGCTGTTCAACAAAACCCCCAAACAGTTTGTGCAAAGAAGAAAGTAAGATCTGAGTCACTGAATATGTTTTGGAGAATCTGAATGCAACCACTTTATTTGTGCTAAAACAGTTCAGCAAAGGGAAAAAAAAATCCTCAGCTGGTAACTGGTCTTGTGTTTTGTTTTCAGTAATGCTGGGGTCAGCAAGTTATTTGGGGCTCATTCTGTCACTTTATTTCCCTTCTCCCAGATCAGATCTCATTACTGCAGAACCCAGTGCCTACATGAAATTTCAAGCTTTTTTGAAATAGGATGGAAACTGGAAATTCCCCACAAATTATAAAACTGTTTCTACCCACCAAAACGCTGCTATGACAACTCCCATCCAGATTAAAAATTCACAGCCATGCAAAAAACTTACAAGGGAGGAGGTTAGTCCAGCCTCTCCTTTTGTTTTTCTCTTTGGTTTCTACCTTCTTTTTAGCTGCCCCTCCCTTAAGTTTCCAGTAGCCTCTCATTTTCCACACAGCAACCTCTACCCCCCTCCAGTCAAACCAAGGACAGCCCAAGGGTTTTTGGCCTCCTAGGCGAACTATGACTTTACTTTGCCTCCCCACATTACCAGAGATAACATATTAATATATCTTTTTAAATAGAGAAAAAAATTCACTTCCATTTAATTTGGCACCCCTTAAAACTTAGCACCCTAGGCGACTGCCTAGTTCCCCTATATGGTTGGGCCAGCCCCAATTCAAACACCTCCTACAGAGCTTGCTCTTTCTGTGAAGTCCATTAGCACAAACCTGCTAAGAGCCCAATGCTGTCTCCACCCCAATCTAATACCACAACCTGTCCACTGCGCCTTGGCTCAGCTACGCTTGCCTTTCAGAGAGCAAGCACCTTCGAACTGGGACTCTTCATTTGTACAGCGCCGAGCACAACCCCAGCTCTGACTAACCACCAGCCGAGCCTCCCCTAACGCCAAAGTCACGCCAGGGGGCGGCAGTTTTCCGGCCGGGGAGGCGGAGGGGGAAGTCTGGGGGGGGGGGTTGGCTGAGGGAGACCCCCCCCGTTTTCGCCTCCCACGGAGCTGTCAGGCCGCGAACCCAGGGGGCAGCCCCCGCCATGCCCCACACGAACCCCCGCCTCGACCGCGGCGCGCGCCGCACTCGGGCTGCCCCTCCCCCGGCCTGGCGCCCCCCCGCGCAGAGGTGGTGACCCCCCAGGCTCAGGTGTGGCTGGGGGAGGCCGGACCCAGGCGCGCGCACACCTCCGAGGAGAAAGGGCCGCGCGCCTACGGCAGTGGCCGGTACCTGCTGTCGGGCCGCGAGCCCCAAGGAGCGCAGAGCCGTTACTGGCGAGCCCAACGCGCCCAGGCGGGCTCTCCCCCCCCGAGAACTGCCTCCTGGCAACCGCGCGGGCCCGCCCCTCTCCAGCGCTTCCGGGTGGAGAGAAGACGATTCACTGGGCTGGTTAAGCGACCCGAGACTACGAATCCCATCACGCAATGCTCCCCGCCCCATGTGACACACAGAATTGCATGCTGGGAATAGTAGTGTTATTGAATCCCCGGCCAGCTGACAGGGCGGCTGGTTGTGGAATAGAGCCTTGCATGCAAGGATGTGTAATTTGGGCTGGGGGGGGAGGCTGAACTGTGCTTCCTAATTAAATGTGGTGGTGACTCCTATTTTATATCAGGTGTAGGGAGCCTTGCTTCCCATGCTGCTGTTTCCAGAATCACCCTGACTGTCAGTACAATCTGTGCACTGGTCCCTAATGTCACTTCAAGTGTCCTGAAGTCACCCCCCCCACCACCATCTTTCATAGAATTACAGTACTGTTATAATGGAGTATTGCCCCCTTGCATTTGAGAGGTGGAGATACTTTCACAGGCATGATAATAACATGTCAATGCAGTTTTGGGAGGGTGGGACTCACGCTCCAGCTTCATCCTTTCACACAAGTCATTAGACTCAAGCCCTCAGACTTTCTCTGACATATGTTTCAATGTCATAACTTCTGTCTGTTCTGCAGCCCTAGCTACAACCAGCTACTACAGCTTTAGCAAGCAGGCAAGAGGCAGGTGGGTTGGAAAAAAGACACAGGTCCACTTAGCTCATGCTGCTTAGAAACATTTCGTTTCCAGTGGGTATGCACGGAGGCTATAGTTATGACTAGAAGCAAGATCCTTACGTCAATTACCACTTTACATCCTCGGAGGTGACTTTTTCTGTTATCTTGAAATAACAAAGAACTTGTCAAAAGCTTTTAAAATACTTTTCTGAGCCACGTAATTAATCATTATAAATTATTTCAGCCCTCTGTGTTTCTGACTGGTTTTCCCAGGATACAGCCAGGACACAGCTCCATTTCAGCTGAAGAAACTTTGATCCCCATGGTCAAATTTCTCATTTAATGGCAGAGAAGGGCTATCTGCAGTGCCATGCAAAAATCAAGGAGCAGCAGCAGGAGTACCAAACGGCTAAGGGGTCAAACCAATGAGATGACTGGAGGGAAATCACTGCATCATAAGACTTTGAGCCCACACATGATGCACTGCAATCCACCCCACCTTCCCACTACTAGCAGCACAAGGTGGTGAATTACACAGTGGAATAGCTGCCCACAATGCATGGCTCTCACTGGAGATACTGGAGCACCAACTGCGGATTGAGTGCTGTGTGGACAGGCACAACTATTGTAACTACATTGCTTTGGGATCACCAGTGTAATGTGCGTTGGATGATGATTGGCTGGTGACTACCCGTGGCTGATGTTGATTGGCGGATGGCAGAGACGCATTGACGCTTGATTGGGCGTTGGAAAGCGATTGCCGGGTGGTGATTGGGTACTATTGAGGGGCATTATTATGCAGTGACTTACATGCCGCACAGGCCCGGACCCGATGTCCGCCCGGTAGCTAGTGGGGGGCTCCTCGCTCCCCCGCTATGTTGGGCTCCTTCACGGCGCTGCTGGGGGCGCTGCTGGTGCTGAGCCGCAGCCCGGCGCTCTCCTGCCTGCTCACCGCCGGCCTCTACCTGGCGCTGCGGCTCTTCAGCCTGGAGCCCGGCTCCCTGCAGCGGGCCCAGCACATCCTGCAGCCCCGCGGCGCCGCCGCTCGCATCGCCCACCGCGGCGGCGGCCACGACGCCCCCGAGAACACACTGGCGGCCATCAGACAGGTCAGCCGCCGGCGAGCCCCCAGCCCCGCCCGCCGGGGCTGAGCCGGGACACCGCCACCTTCTCCCCTGCCCCACATGCTGCTGCTCCTCCCAAGGGGGCGGGTCCAGTGCCCACCCCTTCCCCGCCCACCCAGCTGGCCCTGGTGTCACCTCCAGGAGCCGCCGCTCCCCATGGCCATGCCAGGGGCTACTGTTCTTCACCTCTGGACCACCTGCCCCCCATCCATGCATGGCTTCCTGCCCTCTGTCTCCCCTGAGCGGCACCTCCTGGGGCAGTGGGTCCCACACCCTTTACTACAGTCACTCACCCAGTGGTGTAGCGACAGGGAGGGCAGTGGGGGGCCAAGCCCCTCGGTGCCAGGCTGCTGGGGGGCTGCAAGACCTGGGGAGCACAAATGTGGGCTTGCTGCAGGCATCGGACACCCTCGCTACACCACTGCACTCACCCACATGGCAGCCCTAATCCCGGCCAGTGGGCAGGGACGGCCCTGGGGGTTGGAGAGTGAAGTGGTGCAGTGTCAGTTCCAGGGGGCTCAGCACCCCGGCATGGTGACCTGGCACATGGGGTCGCTGCCCCACGTGGGAGTGGCTGGAGGTGAGGGGCACTGTGGCCTACTGCCACCTGGGCAAACAGGAGTGGCGGTGTGAGTCCATGTACCAGATTGCAGTGTCCAGAGTGGAGCATCATTCCCAGCCTGGCAGGGCAGGACCTCCCATTGTGGGGGGTGACTGTACCATGGACTTGTTCTCCAGAGTCCAGACTCTTCCCTCCCCCTTGTACTTCACTGAGAAGTGTCTGTTTGCATAGGCCTCCATAACCTACCTGGAACTTTACTGCAACTCATTGGTGGGTCATGACCCGCCCTTTGGGAAACACTATTCTAGGGTTTCTGTCAGCTGGTAGTGCCTTACTAGAAATGGTCAGTGTTGTAGGGGAGAGAGAAAATTATGGACAAGATGACATTAATATGGGCAGCACTATACCAGCTGCTGCAAGGACAGTAGTGGGGAGGGCTTCTGCTACTCTGCTGTCCCCAAAGACTCCAGTTTTGGGTTGTATTTAAAATAAATAGCGCTACTACCCTCTGCTTTCAAAGTAGCAGCAAATTAAATCCTACCAACTTCCTATCAGTTTCACTCTCTCCCCCTCCCCACCCTTCCAAAAATCTGAATAGCAGAAACAGAAAGCATCTGGTCTGTTTTCACCTTGCTGTTCCCTGAGAAGGATATGAGCAGCAGAAAGAGGTGGGATTCACTCTCAAAGTGTGCATTACTCTTTTTGCTTTTAAATCAATTTGGCTCAGTACCAAAAAGAGTAATTCATCTTTTATTTTGAATCAGGTATGACAAAACAAATTCTAACTAAGATGCCAGCAGTTTAGATAGTAATTCTATAAAGCTCATTAACCTCTTTGGTAAAGAATACCTTTAGTTATGAAATGGAGGAATATGATGTGGCAGACACATCTGATGTTCCTAAACTCATGCTTGGAGGGTTCAGCCAACCACCAGCAGAGGTTAGGATGGGTTTTTTTCCTCCCAATATATTCTGAGCAGTTTTGTGATCTCCTTCCTCTGAGGTACCAGGGATGGCTGTGGCTGAGATGGGACACTGGGCAGGATGAACTAGGGCTCTGAGGTGGCACTGAGTATTCTGTCTCTTTCAAATGCTTGGCTGGCTGATATGCTCACGTGCTCCGAATCTAGCAGATTGCCATGTGTGGGATCAGGAAGGAATTCTTCACCAGGTCAAATTTCCAGTGATTTTGGGTTTTTTTTGCCTTCATCTGCATCATATGGGTCACTTGCTGAAATTCTCTGGGTATATCTCATTTAATCATTTCTGTGTCATAGCAAGGGTCACAAGCACTGATGCCCCTTGGTCACTCCTATCTTTTGCCTGTGGCACAGAATCGTTTAGCCTCCTGTGGGTCTTATTTACTTAGTCTCATTTCCAAGTCTGCGGGTGCTGTTGTTGACCTGTGATATACAAACTAGATGGTCTAATTTCGTGCGTTCTCGCTTTACATTGTATGACTGACTATATATTTGTTTCAAAACTTTAAGCGCAAAATTTAATTTTTATAGGAATATCTACACATCACCAGAAATCAAATCATAGCAGTAAAATTGCACAACCAAAATTTCAACATTCACTGTTTCCCATTTTTAAAAATCATCAACAAATTGTTGCCTAGAATCAAGCAAAAGACTGCAATTAAAGGAGTGATAAACAAAGAAAAGACTACAAGCGTTACAGCTGGGAGTAATTAATTCACACTAATCAACAAACCATAGGGATTAAGTAGAGCAGCTAAAACGAACAAAGGTGACAAGGGAGTTACCACACAAACACTTGTGAATCATTAAGTGTAAATATAGTACCCAGCTATTGCCCAAGACAATCCAGAGCAAACTTGATACATGACAGAATGAATTTGGAAATTACAAGGTAGATGTTGTTTACTATTCTAATGTCAGTGTTGTTCAGCTACTCAGGCTACACTTATCCCCCAGGGAGATAAAGGGAAGGAAATTGTGGAAGTCAGACATCTTCTCTTCTTAAATATCTCAAAATCTCTCTGAGACCCAGGTCCAGTAAAGAAGTCCAGCATTATTTAAATGCTGAAAACAGGAGATTTGCACAAAAGACGTATCTTCTGGGAATGGAGAAGGGCTGGGCAAAAGACGAAAGGAAGGAAGTAGCCAAGAGCAAAAACTATGCACACACTCCCCCCTCTGTATTCAAAAATTCAGTCTTTAAAGGGCTGTCTGAAGATTGGGCAAGTACTAAAACAAAGAGATACCATGAGATCATTCTATCTAGATCAAGGGTATTCACATTTTTCAGTATGGACCACCTTCCTGTCTAATCATAATCTTGCCTCCTACCTATTGTCATAACATTAAAAATCAAGATCGATCTCTTATTTTATGAAAGTGGAAGTGTACCATAGAAACTGATCCCACTAACTCCCAGCATTGTGGAGATGGGTACAAATTCTGATCACTTACCCATAGGCAGCTAACACTTGAAATCTGGGAGTCCACCGTGAGAATAGTGTCCACATTTTCTAGTTGTGATGTTGTGTCAGGTTAATTAAAATGTTTTTGCAGATATAATTATTTGAAGTCTCCATTATTTATGTTTTAGACTGCTGTGTTAGAATCTTCCTTTTTTATATTCTCTTGTTTTCATAGAATCAAATGAGAGCCAGAGGCAATGTTTAAATTGTCTTTGTTTTCGTGGAAATCAAAATGACGCTGCCACCATCATCTTGAAACTCGCATTATATAATTTATTTTAAATTCAAGTAAAAATTACCAGCTGCTGTAGAGCATGTTCCCAAAGTTGGTCTCCCCCCACCTCCGTCACCAAGGAGGGAGAATGGGAGTTTCTTTCACTTACATTTTATAATAGAGATATCTAACATCTTAAATACTGTAGTGAATGAAGGAATTACTCCATCTATATCTTCAGAGAAAAATATTGTATGATGTTTATATTTATAATACCTCTTACATAATGGACTCTTTTTTGGGGCGGGGGAAGGAGAGGAGAACATTGAGGGATCCTTTTCCCAGGCTGTTAATGACAAGTCCCATATGTCATGCTTGCTATGCATGGTGGAAAAGTAAGCAACCAGTCTCTTCTATTACACACCTTGGTTACTTGGCTCAAGATAAACTGGCTTTCAGTTTAACTCAGCCAAATTCCCTCAGGCCTGGACTGCCTCCCAATTAAAATCCATTGGCTTAATTAACTTATCCATAGTCTACAGTGGCCAGGACATCACCCTCTTGCTGTGGGGAAAGACAGAGTTAAGTTCCTTCCTTTCACATGCACTTTTGCTCAGTAGTTGGAGTATAGGACATATCTGCGTATCAGATCTATAAATGCAGTCCTCATAAGAATTTAGCTAAAGCTCACTGTGTTCCATGGACTGAGAAATCCTAGATAATATTTGTAGTCTGGCATCTGTATCAGAATACAAAGTAAGCATTGTAAGCATTTATATTTAAATAGTTTTTCCTTTTTCTCTTTTGTTTTAAAGGCAGCTGAGAATGGAGCCACAGGCGTGGAGCTGGACCTTGAATTCACTGCAGATGGCATTCCTATTCTAATGCATGATGATACAATAGACAGAACAACTGACGGGTCGGGGAGTTTACGTGACTTGACGTTTGATGAAATTAGGAAGCTCAATCCAGCTGCAAAACATAGACTATGGTAAATGATCAGCAACATTTTACTAATACTTCTACTCATTTCTGAAAATGTTTCTGCAATACCAAAACTTCCAAACCACCAAAACAAATACAATTATGACTTTGATCCATCCGTGACTAAAAACTCAGAAACTTTCCAGATTTTGACATTCCTTGCCCCTTCTTGGAGTGGAAACCATGGAGCAAAATTAAGTGATTTTGGTTTTGAGGATGAAATTCTCTAACATCTAATGTATAAGCAGTGTTAACTTCAACATAATCTTGACCAAAGACTAGTTAGGGCAAGGTTTGGTCTGAAAATCTACTTCATCTCTTGGGACTATTGCTAGTTTTCAAAGCATGCTGGGGTAGCTAGTTCTAGAGTCAATTTTATTGACATTTCTTAATTAGATGGATTTATTTAAATGATGGTGTGTATTTTTGAACGAATGGTGGGATGACGCATTTTTTCTAGAACATAAAGGTTATGCTGTTGGAAAGGAATTACTTGGCTTTCCAAAAACGTCTCAGATGAGACCTTTGACCTTGACAAAAGGTGTTAATTATCTCCATTCTTGCAATATGTAGGCAAAGAAATAGGTACACTTGCTGGAATATTTATAAGAATAAGCATCCTAAAATGTTATTGTGAATGTATCTAATTTTTAAAAAGGGGGAGCTCCATTAGTTTATATATTTGGTGTTTTTAATTTAAAATACTCTACCCTTCAGCACAGTTCAATTGGAATCTTTCCCTATTTGTTCTTGGACTGGCTGCATTCCACTGAACTCTTCATACCTTTCTGTAGGAGGGATTTCCGGGGTGAAAAAGTACCAACATTGAGAGAAGCTGTTATGGAATGTATGAATTATAACCTCACAATCTACTTTGATGTCAAAGGCCATGCGAATCAGGTATTCTTGCTAAGAGGACTTCACTCACTATGTTATTGGATTGCTGCCATTGAAGTCCATGGTCCTTTCACTTCTGTGAGTGTGGCGTTGGGCCTGTTTTTGCAGAAAACTGAGTTTTGTTTTATAAAACTTAGACAATTTTGTCATGCTTAATTCTTTTCATTCTTTTGCCAACCGTGGTTGGAGTGTGGCTCACTGGTATGTTGGGCTCTGGTAATGTCACAAGCATGCGCTGAATCAAAGCGAATGAATAACTGGGATCTCCACTACCGTTTTGTGTGAAAGAGGAGAAATCATGATGGGCTATCCTGCTCACCTTTGGGTTTTTAGCACCATGA
The DNA here is from genome assembly GCA_007922175.1 of Pelusios castaneus. Taxonomy (NCBI): domain Eukaryota; kingdom Metazoa; phylum Chordata; order Testudines; family Pelomedusidae; genus Pelusios; species Pelusios castaneus. The sequence goes on from ML685786.1 coordinate 14,664,564, forward strand.
CATGGGGTTCTTTTGATAGATAATGGTTTGCTTGTTTATAAACTGTGTCGTTTTTCCTCTGACATGATACATACAAATGTTTTTGTTCAAAACGAAACCACAATTAATGCTCCAGACATTTTATAGACATTGTCAGGGGTGTGTGTTAGCTCTTAGTTCATGTCCTGGGCTACTGTCCGCACTCTGCATGAGATATACACAAGAACAATAAATACAGTGCAATCTATGAATGTTGCATAACAAAACAATATCTGTGACCCTTGAGCTGTAAACAAACTTCAATGCAGCTTTCCTCCTTCCCCTTTCTAATTCCAACTCCCCAGGGAAAAAAACAATAAAAAATTACCTTTTTTTAAAGTGCGGTCTTTGTGACCTATGAACTCTTTGCATTTTACCTACGACAACGTTCATTCTGTGTATGTTTCATTGACAGGCAGTTCATGCCCTAAAGCTCCTCTACCTGGAATATCCTCGTTTGTACAGCAGTAGCATTGTTTGTTCTTTCTCACCAGAGGTCGTCTATAAGGTAAAACTTCCTAAAGGTTTACTTTGGTTTTTTAGTTTTATGTACACCAGGTCACAATCACTAATATCCTGAGTATACTCTTGTGAGGTGCAATTCCAGAGAACATAGGGATCATTTTTAAGTCATTAAGACACTTTAAAAAAGGTGTTGAAATGAGGCAAGGATTGAGCTGTTCAACTCTGTTCTCATATACCCCCAATATCGCAGTTACCACTGCCACCTTGTCAGACTCTTCCCTATTGATTAGATATGCATGTTATGAATCTTGAATAACTCCCTCCCCTGTACGAATTACACTGATAAAGGTTTGTTAGCTTGATATTAACACTAAGGTAACGAGGTCTCTATTAACAGATTACACCCATGTCAGATGGTTACGAAAGTTTAGAATACATTCAAACAAATTGTCTTCTAATTCCCACCATCTGTCAACCCCTTCTTCCATGTTCCTGGATCCCTGTTCAGCGTTCTATTGCCCTTCCCCCTCACTTTACAGAACCATAACTATTTCTGAATTTGTTTCTCTAGTTTTTTCCTCCTCCTTTCAGTCTTCCTTTTCGTTTTCCTTGCTTCTTCCTTTGCAGGCTTCTCTCTTTCCTTCCTCTTGTCCCTTTTTCTCAGCTACTTCGCCTTCTTATTAGCTTGTTGCTTTTCTGTCTCTCCATCCATCCTTCTGCTTCAAGCTAATGGTAAAGCGAAATTAAGCAGGATACTAATACAGCTTCCTGTATTGTTAGTTTTGTTTTACTGATTGCTTTGCAACAGGATGGGGGGAGCTAAAATTAAACATGACTGTCTGTTGCATAAGTCCCTGTCTAAAGATTGGTGATGATGGTGATCTGTGTGCAGCATGAGAGTCAGTATTAAATCCATCAGTATCTTTTTTTTTAAATTAAGGTTTAATAACTTTCTCTGTACTAATACAATTAACTATTTTTAGCTTTAATAAGGTAACTCATTGTTTTCTATTTTTGCTGTTACTTTACATGCTTCATTAAACTTGGCCTGTGAAAATAGGTTTATTCACACTAACTCCTGCACTAGCAAGATGCTGCAATGTTTTGGGTGTAAGCCCTGCAAGGGAATTTCCAGCTCTACACATGCATTTCATTTTCTTATTTAAATAGCATGAACACACTTATTTTGGTCTAAAAAACCTATGTGAATATTGGTCTTATGCTAATTAATAGCAATCAAGAACCACAAGTTAAATAGCTGAAACTCAATTTCGTCCATTTGCTCAGCATTGCCCCGTAACAGTTGGTGGCATCACAAGTTGTTACTTGAATTTAATTATTCCTTTAATTGTAGAAGAAATTGCACTAATATAAATGCGCTGAGCATTTTGAAATATTAAATCACTTTCCATTAAGGATTTGGGACATTAAGATAAAATTCTTTATTAAAGCTTTGCATTTCATCTGGGTGTATAATTATATAAATAGATGATGCAAAACAGACCAATTAGACAAATTCCAAAGGGGTAGCCGTGTTAGTCTATTGTAGAAAGACAAAAGAGTCTTGTGGCACTTTTAAAGACTAACAGATTTATTAATCGCATGAGCTTTCGTGGGAGAAAATCCCACTTCGTCTGACGCTTCAATTCAATTCAATTCAGTCTGCTTCAAAGCGTCTGACGAAGTGGGATTTTCTCCCACGAAAGCTCATGCGATTAATAAATCTGTTAGTCTTTAAAAGTGCCACAAGACTCTTTTGTCTTAGACCAATTAGAGTTATATTGCAATCTGAAGGTCTTAGTTATTCCAAAAGTTGAAGACACGAGCTTTCAGAAACTGCTTTTTGAAATTTTGTATTGGGTAGTGTTAAATTGGCATTTGCTGAAATGGTTTCCATACAGTTCAGTGGGCTCACACTAAACACAGTTTAATCAGTGAGAGCCTACTGGGTCAAACAACCTTGAGAGAGTTTACAAACTGTTCTAGAAGATGAAGTAAGCTGCCCAGCTTCCTAAAGAGCAAGCTATTTATACAGAGACTAACGTTATATATTTGTCAGTATAAGCAGGTCAACCATTATCTTCTGACAGCCAAACTTTGAGACTAATGACCCTACTTTACCTTCCCGGCACACCCATAACTCCCAGCGGTTTAAATGGGAGTCTTGGTGCAAAAGCAATAAAGGATTCAGGCTGCTTAGAAAACAACATATCATTTATTCAATGAAGAGATTACCAAGGGAAACAATACAAACAGGTACAATAAATAGTTTTTTTAAAGGACTAAACAACATCTTGGAAGAGGAAAACTGCTAGAATTGCAAATTTATGAACTAGTGCTCTGTAGCGTAGTCCTGGCATCATCTGTTAAATACAATTTTCTCACCTTGGTCTTCCAGATGAGGCAATCTGATAGGAATGTTGTAACTGCATTAACTCACAGGCCATGGAGTCTTAGTCATTTTGGAGATGGGAAGCCTCGTTTTGATTGCTTTTGGAAGCATTATTGGTATATGATGATGGACGTCATTCTGGACTGGAGCCTACACAACTTCCTGTGGTCCCTGTGTGGGGTATCGGCTTTCCTCATGCAGAAAAATTTCATTTCACAGTAAGTGTTAAAGCATAAATTTTCAAGATAAGTAACATATCCAGAGGTAATCATCTAATAAAATATGGAGGAAGAGATAAGGGGGGCCCCAGGATCTATAATAGTATGATGTACATTGACACCAGTTTTTCTAGGGAGTGTACTGTAATACTGTTTTAAACAGGCCTCATTCAATAATATATGCAACTTATTTTTTCTATTTATATCATCTCAGGCCTCCCAATTTATATTTTTCCCCCACTGCTACATCCCAAATTATTAATAAAGGAGAAAAACATGCCTGTTTGTAACGAAATATTGTAAAAAAGTGGCATGTGGTTACTGTGAACTCAGTGTACACAATTTTCTCTGGAGTATCAATTTTGACTACCCCTTGACCAAGAAATTTCGACCTTGACAAAAGATAACTGACTCCCCTCCGGTGGAGAATGTATACTGTAGAGGAAAGCTCTTGTTTTAGCCTGTGTTCATGGTAGTCTCTGTCTTCTCCTAAAGTATCTTTCTTCTTTACAGAGAGTATTTGAGGCAATGGTCTTCAAAAGGAATTCAAGTGGTTGCCTGGACAGTGAATTCATTTACAGAAAAAATGTACTACGAGACCATTCTTGAGACCAGCTACATCACAGACAGCTTGCTGGAGGACTGTGATCCTCACTATTAAACTTACACTCTCTGGGACTCTTAAATATGCCATCTGGTCAGGCAGATCCCCACCAAAGGGCTCCACCAGTGCAGATGAGACTGCAGGTAGATAGATATAGGTTGGGGTTCGTTTGCTTGTACTGTATGATTGGAACTAAATCATAGCAAACACCTCTGTCATGCTACTAAATAGAGGCTGGGCCACAATCAGCATTAATATTGGAGACAATTGTTGAGTGCCTCTGCTATCAGAAGAAATTACCATGTGGTCTCTAAGGAATTAGTTTTGGTAACAAGTAATACAGGCAGACGATTTATCATTCATTCTAATCATACTATTTCTTTACTTGATTTAGCCCTTGATTTAAAGTAATGCCAACAGCTTTTGAAGGACTAAATTTTAGTTGTCCATTAAACAATCTGCTCCTTAACTAAGTAATAGTTCAGGTACTGCTACTAAAATATTAAGACAGATGGTATGTAGATTCCCATATCAAAACTTTGAGCCCAATATTGTCAGTTATGTTAGAGGGTGAGTTCCAAAGGGGTAGCCATGTTAATCTAGTTTTCTTAGTCTTTAAAAGTGCTGCAGGACTCTGTGTTGTTGTGTTAGAGAGTGAATATACTTCCCTCCTGCAGGCTGGAAAGGATGGATAATCTGTGCTGTCACAGTAGGGAAAGAATAAAACTGTCTCCATTCTGTGCCAACATTATACTAAAACCCTGATGGGTGGTGGGTAGACTTGAATATCTCCCTTTACTTCAGTCTTTAACCTGACTTTTAAAAGGGACAGGGGAGGTTAGAAAGGTTCTTTCTCCCGATGATACAGTACCTGAATCATTCTTCATAAACAGCTGTTAGACACAGGCTAAGCAGTAATTGAAACTTATTTTTGCTGTTTCTGCTAACCTGGCAGGGTTCCCTCACCACTTGTAGCATCTCCTCCCGGCTGTCCTGGTGATTAGCTCTGCCAGGTGTTGCACCCTCTTCACTGTTCTCTATTTGTCTTCTCTGAGTCTGGAGCCTTTCTCACTCTTGGAGTGGCAATTTTGAGTTTGTGGCTTGGTCCCCAAAGTGTGGCTTGGTCCTCCCTTTTCTGGGAAAACTGCAGTTCTTCTGGATCAGCCGTCTAGCTCATATCTCCAACATCCTGTGCCTCTGCCAAGCAGATGGAAGGGGAACCCAGGCCTACCGTCTACCCTGGGTTCCAGCCAACAGATTTTATAGCATGCAGCCAAGGCCTAGTCTATTCTAACCCTTACAGCTGTGTCCACGCAGGAAGTGACAAACTATTTCCTTGAGGCTGCAGCCCCCCTCTGCCCTCCGCTCCTGTGCTTTATACTGGCCCTCCTGCTCCTGCCCTGCTGGGCCTCGTTTGATCAACCCCTGCTCTCTAGCTCCCCTGCCCCTAGCTCCTTCCCAGGTGCAGTCTGGGGAGTTAATTGGCATGCCTGGCTATCTGAACCCCTTCCAGTCCTGTGCGGAGTGAGAGTCTCATCACATACCCTCTCCCTCAAGCCTGCAACCCTTGGGGGTATGGATGCCGCCTGCCCTGTATTCGCCTGAGTTGTGCTCACAGATTATCCTTCTCTTTTTCTGCTTCCTCCACCAGGAGATGCAAATTATGCTGGTCCTCCATGGCACCCCAAAGCTTTTCCTTTTCAGACCCCAGATCTTCTTCAGTTATTTGCACAGCTTGCTCTGCCACCGCTAGCTTCCCTGGAGCTCTGTCACTTGCCCCACATGATCCCCCAGTTCACTTCCACTCAGGGTCTGAGTTCCCACCATAGCTTGTTCCATTTCGTTGTTAGTTCCTATGTCTGTCTGGGTCCGCTCTGTCCCTGTCATCTCCTCCATTACCTCCTGCTGGGTATGTGACTACCTGCCAGGACCATGGTCATTGCCGTGTCTGTCCTGACAGGCTCTGGCATACTCTGGTCCCAAAATGCCTCCTTTTTATTTCTTGTTTCACTTGGGTCTACGTTTTTCCCTTTGCTACCCTGCCCCTTCTTAAGGGGACAGTACCTCCTTATATGGCCAACCTCCTGGCACCCTAGGCAAACTTTTGCCTTGTGTTGGCAGTAGGCCTCCTGTTGGCCTTCTTTTGTCTCACCCTTTCTCCTGGGCTAGCCTTTGCTTCCTAACTCATATATGGGGATCCCCTCTGTAGACGAGCAAAACATGCCCCTCCTTTTTCTGTTCTCCTCACAAGTATGATTCTTTTGGGCTTTGTTTTCCTGTGCTCTGGGTGAGGCTTCTTGTCCCTGTACAGGTAGGGGCACTCTCTTTTTAGGTGTCCCCTTCATCTGCTAGCATAACTGCTTTGGCCTGGCTTCTGGCCTCGGCACCTCTCTTCCAGTCTCATTCCCTCCAGCCTCTACTCATTTCATCCTACGGGAACTTGTATAAATACAGCTGCTGTTATGCCAGTCATGTCAAATAGTCTTTCAGATACCAATGTGCCTCCCGCTCTCTCTGATGGGTCTTGAACACTTGTCTCAGCAGAGCCTGGATCTGTCCATGGTGTTTGTCTACAAGGGCACCGACTCTGGAGTCCAGCCTGGGAGGGTATAAGAGGTCTCTGCAAAAAATGCGTTCTCCATCACTTATGAGTGGGGTTCCCTCATTGCACCTCCTCCTGGCTGTCTTGAGGGTTAGCTCTGCCAGGTGCTGCACACTTCTCAGCCCTCTCTCGATCCGTCACCTTCTCTCAGTCTGCATTCTCTTTTGCTTTCTCAGTGGCAGCTTCCAGTTCATAGCTTGGCCCTCTGGCCAGGTCACTAAGGTTCCTCCCTTTCATGAAAACTGCAGTCCTTCTGCACCAGCTGTCCTGTTGATGGCTCCAACATCCTGTAGGTGGTAAGGGAACCCCCAGGCCCACCTTCTACACTGCATTCCAACTCAGGGTCCCTATAATATGCAGCCTGGGCCTGTACTATCCTAGCTCTTACTGCTGTTTCACAGGGCTTCTTTCTACTTATCTGGCTTCACGCTTCTGTGAAAATCAAAGGGGTCCAGACATGTAATATACAGGGCAAGTAGTTCAGGCTAGTTTATTGTATGGCGGGTATGCATCATGCATTATGAGTATTATCCATGAGAGAAGGCTTGATATTCTTTCTCATGGGTCAAGATCTACTTTAATATTGTTCTTACTATGAATACCTCTAACTAATCAAACTGTTACAACTGGACCCGGGGTGCAGCCTGCAGCTAGAAGAGCGTATTTGTGAATGGCACAACTCTGCCAGAGAGCCTGTGTGGGGATAGAGCTACTGTAAAATAAGAGGGGTGTGATTTAAATTAGACACAGCACAGTGAAAATTAGCCAGGTGTCAACTTTATACCTTACCCCCGGAACAAAAGATCGCTTCAATGTCATGTAAAAGTTGAGATTTAAACCAGTGGTTTACCTGCCATTGTTGGTGACCACTGAGACGTACCCTAACATGCTAACTGTTAACTGATAGACAGGTAACCACGTATTCTCAGATAAAAAGGCTAATTACACACTTTAGGATGTCAGCTAGTCTCTTGCATTAGTTTGGTATGAACCCAATCTTTCTCTATCCCCTGGCCCCTGTCAGCCCAGATACTGCACCAGTAGCTAGTCATTTTTTTGGGAGTCGGGGATAGGAATTGGGTAGCATCCCTTCTCAGATTTGGGATAGCAGACTAAACAGATCAGCTGTCCACTTCATTCTTTGGAATGTAAATGATGCCTGGTGCTTAAACACGACATCTTACTGTTGGGCGGAATCACTTCCTCTGTATTCTATAGCGTATCTCAGATGACCAGTCAGGGACTGAAACCTACCTCCATAAATTAGGTAAAGTCAGTGTTTTGTGCCCCGTGCAACTAATTGTGTACACAGGCCAATTGCACAGCTGGGCTCAAATGAAAGCTGCAGGCAGGGGAAGGAGCTAAGTTGATTAAAGGAAGGATAGATTCCTATGTGGGTATTGGAGCAACAGAAAATTAAACTAATTGTATATTGTATCTATCTGTGTATTAAAGGCTGAAGATATAAAGTATCTCCTGAAGATTGGCCTGGCTTGTAGCAGTATGGACATGTGTGCACTGAGTCCACTTTTAATAAAAGATTCTCTTTGTGACAATTTGTCCTGTTGTCTTTCATTCAGAGATCTATAGAAAACTTAATAATGCGCACTGAGCAGTGCACACCTTCAGGTAGTAGTTTTGCCATTTGATCTGAGCCACGGCGTGCCACCTGTGGAAAATGTTTTCCTTTGCTTGTTTCTGGAATGAAGTATGAGCACAGGGTAGGGAGAAAAAATATACAATGCTTGGGCAACTGTCCTGAGTTTGCTCCAAAGTCCCCTTGGACTGTTGCAGCCTTTTTCTCTCTGGATAAGTTCATCTCTCTTAAACCATATGGCATCGGCCTGGCCTTTCAAACCTGCCCACAGCCTTTGCTGTCTCATACACTAGCAGCTGCCCACCTCAGTCTTTGTACCACCGACAAAGTCTGTCCCTTCTGTTCATCTCCAGCAATGTCCTATGCTCGTCCGTTGCCTTAATGCTGTGACCTTCCATGATGACCCTGGGATCTCCTTGACTATGACAGTTGACATCTCACTTGCCAAAGATCCCATACTTCCCACCCCTCCTCAAAGGCCCCTTTCTTTTCAATAGTCTTCAAGTGCTGACCCTACTCCCAAGTTACCTTCCTCCACTTCAAAACAAAGCCTAGACTTAAATTTCTGTATGCAACAGGCCCCAGGACTAGGTACACACTAGCATAGCAACACTTCAGTCTGACACTGTAAATCTTGTACTCATCCTACACCTTCAACTGTCTTCTCTCCAGCTCTAGCCTAGATCGTAAGATCCCTTGAGGCAGGGATTTCTCTTTTTTTTTTTTTTTTTTTCTGAAGCCTCAGGCTCACATGCTATTGTATTAGGTAGGTAGGAAAAATATAAAGAAAAGGCAAAACCCATAACCCAGAGAAATGAATTGAAAAGAGGAGGCAGAGAAGATGTGAAAGGGCAGTGACCACAACAGGAGATTAAATAAATCAATTCCCAGAAAAACAGTTACAACAGTAACCCCACTGAAGGGTAATTAGGAAAGCAGCTGGAAAACTAGAGGACAAAGGTTATGTCTACACTTGTTAATTTAAGTCAACTTAGCACATCTACACTCAAAAATTAGGTCGACTTAAAGGGCACCCTGCCAAATCAACTTAGAGCATCCACATGACGCCTAAGTCAACCTGTAGGGGCTAGGTGGACCTGGGACTGGTCCATGGTGGCAGGGGGAGCACCCCTTGCCAAGTGCCAGGGGGGTCAACATTTGCCCCATTGTACCTGGTTACAATGGGGGCTGAGCAGAACAGGGACACTGGCAGGGCATAGGAGTAGGGTGGGCAGGGCTCTGTCCTGCCCTGTGGGGGGGCATGCCAGGCTCTGCCTGTGCCAGCCACCCTGGCAGGGAGGGCAGTGGGGGAGCCCTGAAGCCCTTTAAGTTGATTTAGGGCTAATCTGCATCTACACTGGCTTAAGTCGACTTAATAAAGTCGATTTAAGCGCTAGTTCTAATTAAAACAAGGAGCAGCTTAAGTCGAATTAAGGAAAATGTAGTGTAGACACAGATTAAATTAAGTTGATTTAACCAAGCTTAAATCGACTTAATTTGTAAGTGTAGATGCACCCAAAGTGTCTTAGAAATGAGAAACCGGGTAAAAGGAAGAAATCAAGATAAACAGCATAACCAGGCTCAGGCTCTGTAGTTGGCAAACGGTTGCAATAAAAACCAGTGCAACATCCATCCCAAAATCACACAGATAAAATCCCCAACAGATATTTCCAATGCACATTGGCGTAGCTAGGTAATATTGACCCTTCCTTTAAAATTTGTGCTTGTAGCTTGATGTACCAGATGGCAGCTGGAATTGTCACAGATATGAAGAAAAAGGATTTTGCTGGCAACTGGTGTAAGTGGTAAAAGCTGCAACTGTAAAGTCATAATGAAAAAAAGTACACAAAAAACACAGTAGTGTTGATAAGATTAGAGTTTACTACACTGTAGCCGTTTAAAAATAACACTTTAACCTCTGTCAAAAATGGCTAAAAAATGAGGTTAAATTAATTAATTAATTAATAATTAAAGAAGTTTAATTGTGACGAGAGAGACAAACGGATAGCAGCAGGGATCAAACAGTTTTACATTCACCATTCTATCTCATAATTTAACAACTCGTTTTAAATAGATTAGAATCCTTTTTATCTTATAAATACTTCATTTCTGCCTTTAAAAAAACACAGCTAAGAACAGCCTGAACAAAGCAAGTCAGATATAAGAAGACTATCAAGGGTCATAGAATTATCATTTGCATCTATTATCAGGCACGAGTTACCTTGATACAATAAAAAACTCCTTCCTAACCTGATTTCATATATTTCAGCAAGGATTTCACATCAGATGCTAGAGAGGGCTGCTATTACTAAGATTTCATTTTTTAAACAAAATAGTACAGTGCATTTACTATGAAATGATAACATTTAAACTGCAGTTGATAAAGTGCATTTTCTGATGTGTCCTTGCTTTAATTTTTTTCCCTTGGCTTCTTATTTGAAAACATGAGTCATTTCCAATGGGCTTCCAGCCATGAGTGCAAAACAGACAGTGTGCTTCAGACAGTTCATGGTCTAAATTCCTTGTCATCATCATCCTCGATGTCCCATTCAGCCTGTTGTCTGGCTCTCAGAGCCAGGGCCAGTGTCTCAGAAATTCCTGGCTGCTGTCTCCCTGCATCTGCTTTTAGCAAAGTTAAGTAAGATTGACTTTGATCAGTGCATGTATAACAACTTTGGCCTTTCATTTGTAAGAAGGTACCTAAGCTGTTAAATTTAATTATCTCTCAATTATAATGAATGAAGATACTTTTCTTTGCAAGCCAGAGCAAGCTCGTGTGTGAGACTTCATGTTTGTCTTGCTTCCAGCTGTGTGACGTTCTAGGCCACCATACACCCTCAATAACCCTCTTTGAAACAAATGCAAAGTGAAGTACATCCCTTAATGTGATGCACTATCTCCCCCAAACCCACCCGCTAAGAGGAGATGGAGTTTCATTAGTCTCAAAGAATTCATTTCTCAGGTACCCAGAAACCTGCCACCAAATTTCAAAAGTAGCTGCTGACTTTGGCTGCTCAGTCTGAGACAGTGCAGGCCTGAGGTTCAGAAATGTTAAACTCTGTAGCTTCCTCTGACATCAGGTAGAGCAAGGAGTGGATTCTAGTGGAGCCCAAGACTCAGTCTATACTGATGGTGGCAAATTCGCTGCCATCAGTTCGATCTTTCTGGGTTCGATTGAGCAGTCAGTCAAGACCCACTCAATTGATCTGGAGTTTGACTAAGTAACTCCAGCTCCATAAGAAGAGTAGCTCTGAGCCGAAGAACGGCAGTTCCCTTTGACTCAGCGCAGTGGAGACAGGGAAGTAAGTGAGTGTTAGAGAGTCAAATGAGAGATATGCAAATTACTTTACGTAGCTTGCCTATCTCCTTTCAATGGCTGCCCAAAAAAAGGCCCAAGGGCTATGTCTACACTGGCAAGTTAATTAAGGAAGCTTAATTCGAACTAACTAAAGCCATGGCTACACTAGGCTTATATTAGTTCGAATTAAGGGCTTCCTTAATTTGAACTAATAAATTTGAATAGGATATTCGAACTAAGGGTTAATTCGAACTAGTTAGTTTGAATTAACCAATGTGGCCATGTTAGTTCGAACTAATTGCTTAATTTGAACTAACCGGCCCATTGAACTCAATGCAATTCGCTAATTCGAACTAAGCTAATTAAGTTAATTCGAACTAACTAAAATTAGTTTGAATTAGTTAGTTCGAATTAACTAATTCGAACTAACTTTGGTAAGTGTAGACATAGCCAAGCTGTCTAGCTGAGTACCCAAACACCGAGGCATGAAAAACCAGTAGCTGCTTCTGAAGATGTTGGCTTAAATGGCCGATTCTGATTACTTGTTTCCTGCCCTTCATCAGAGGAAGACAGAATTCTGTAGCCATTGTGGTATTTTGACCCACTACATTTGAAAATCATGAACTTCTATGAGTTGTTTTCTCTGTAGTGAGAGTTTATTGCTTACCAGGAGAGAAGCCAATCTTGTCTGGTATCCCAGAAGAGTTGGACTGAAAACAAAATTCATAGTATATCAGAATATTTACTTCCACGTTTTTCTACCCATGTACTCATTACCTTACGTTTAAAAGAGCACTTTGCTCACTTACCTGTGGCTCTCCACCTCTGGACCGCTTGTGGGCCAATCAACACAATGCTGCGGCCCATGTGACATCTTCCGGGCCTCAGAGGAAGTGTATATATCATGTGGATGCGGCCCACATAACACATAGGGAGCTGCATATGCAGCCCACAATGGTAACTAGATTGAGAACCACTGACTTAAACAAATGTATCCTTTGCAGCTTTGTGAAGAACTGGCTAGGGCTTCGTTCTGACAACTTTTCTTGCTACATTTTTATTTTAAAAATCATTTTTGATATGGGTGGGATAATGGTGTCTACAAACTGAGTAGGTCCTACTTTCATGACAATCTCTAAATCTTCCGTAAAAGTACCCTGGAGACACCCTCTTCCTGGGTAGCTGATCCATACCTCAGCATAGGAGTCTCTCCCATTTCTCACCAATGGCCTTCCTAGGTAGGCTGACAATGATAAAGGCATTTGCAGAGCAGCTTGTCTAGGCAGCTGGTACAAAGATGAACTCCTCTGAAAGAGAGCGTGTCAGATTAGCAATAACATACAGGCCCACATTTAGCTATGCCGTGAATATTGTTCCACCCATCCCCCAGGAGTGGCACCAAGTATGTTGGTAAAATGTGCCCTCTTTCTCGGTGCTCTGTTTCCCCAGCTCCACCTGTGGTGTGTTTGGCACAATTGCTCTTCACCGTGAAGTCTATACATTTCTCTTTCAAACAGAAAGCATTAACTCGCAGCCAGTCACAAGATTTTAAGAGAGTCCCTTGCTAGATTGCTATATTTCCTGGGTTCAGCTTGGCTGAAAATACTAGGAGAACAAGCAACAGAGATGCAATTTTTTTTTGTAAGAAAAGACATTTTTTATCTTCCAAGCTTCCAAAAGCATTAGGTTCAGTTTGACCTTGGTGTGTCATCTATTCATGTTTTAATCCAAAGAGGTTCATCTGGGTTGTTAAATACATCCCTGTTGGTGGAGAAAAGGTCACATGACAGTGTTTTTATGGTATTGGACTGGGAGCTGATCAGTTCTAGATGTTAATGTTTTTCAACAGCAAGAAGAGCAAGAAAAACAGACTACAAGAAAAAAGTGGTTCTGAGGAAATAGAAAGATGGAATTCCCTAGCTAATCATATATAAATAATGCAGCAAGCGAGAGGGAGAGGGAGCATGCATGTCCACAGCTATCAGGAACCGGGCTGCCCAGCTTAGAGAGAAGAACATGTTTTCAGAAACTCTAAAAAAAAACATCTTGGTGGGTTTTCAATCCCTACCCATAGAGGTGGGCTGCTGAAACCAGAAGGCTGCCCCAATAAAGTGTTCACTCCTGCCCCAGAGTAATCAGTGGAAATTTTACTTTAATGGGAACAAGCAGCGCAGTGCACTGGGGAGAGAAAAGAAAAATAAACCATCTCCTCCTGCGAAGCATGTATAAGCACTCCTGCCATAACAAATGTGGGGAAGTTAGAGAACAATCCCCAAAACATTTTATAGAATTACAGAAATTGTAGGATTGAAAGGGATCTCGAGCGGTCGTCTAAATCCACCCTAGGCATGGAGGCAGGGCCACGTAAACGTAGACCACCTCATCTGGTGTTTCTCTAACATGTTCTGAAAAACCTCCAGTGGCAGGGATTCCACAACTAAAAAACCTGTTCCAGTTTTTAACAATCCTTATAAGTAAAAAGTATTTCCTAATATCTCACCTAAATCTGCCTTGGTACAGATTAACTCCATTATTTCTCCTATCTTCAGGGACATGGAGAACTAATAAGTCACTGTCCTCTTTATAACAGCCCTTAATACATTTGAAGACATATCAGGTCCCTCCTTAAAGTGTGGGGACCAAAACGGGTCACAACACAAGATAAGGTCTTATCTGGGCCAAACAGAGCAGAGCAATTACCTCCCATGTCTCACATACAACACTCTTGTTAATGCACCTAGGAATTATATTAGCCTTTTTTACATCTGTATCATCCTATTGGCTCATATTCAATCTGTGATCCAGTACAACCTCCAGATCCTTTTCAGTAGTACTGTCACTCAAGCCAGTTATTCCCCATCTTGGACTTGTGCAAATTGACATTCTCTTCTTAGAGGTAGTACCTTTGCACTTGTTTTGATTGAATTCCATCTGTTGATTTCATACCAACTCTGCAACTTATCAAGGTCATTTTGAATTCTAATCCTGCCCTCCAACATGCTTTGATTTCATTAGCCCAGGGACAAGTATTTCAAGCTGTCTTGGAGACAATGTAACAGGCTTGCTCAGGCAGGTCAGCCTTTCATTCAGGAACTGGTGCTGCAAAGTTTTATTTGGCTCCTGTCTCCATCTCGTGGAGATCCTGAGAAATAACAGTGCTTTGGGTATGCACTGTACAGAAGCTTTTGCTAAATAATCTCAAAGGCAGGTGAATCCCATAACCCCCAATTTACATTTAGGGAAATTGAAGCACTGATGTAAATTACTGGTCCAAACCCACCCAACGATTCAGGAACAGAATTCAGATCTGAGCTCCCAGTCCCTTGCTCTTACCAGTACACTGTGCTTTTAGTCTGTCTCCTGTTGTCTGGATTGGTACCCTTGGCCCTCTACCAGTAAACAGCCAATTCATCAGATACCATAGAATCTTGTATTGTTCTAGATACAAATAGCTAGGTGAAGTAGACGAGCACTCCACATTGTAGAGGAAAGACATCAGAGCTAGGACAGCTCCCCTGGAAGCTGTAGGAAGTAGCCTGCTCTGTCTATGCTATTTGAGAATTTGGATGCACTGAGCTTCCTGAGAAAAAGAGTTTATTTTCTTCTTTTTGTCTGTGGGCTCTTTTCCTTTGTTTGCTTTTTAAACATTTTGCTAGCTTGCTTCCTGTCCTTTCTGGTGGCTTTGTGAGGGATGATCTAGGAAGTCAGGGGAATATGTAATGAAAAGCAGACAGGCTTTAAAAGAGAGACAAGTGGTTTTAGCATCAAAGCGCCCAGAGTAGAGTTTGGAAGGCAGAGGGAGAATACAGCACTTGATTAACCAGCATTCAAGACCAACTCAGTGATAGAAGGCAATTAGACTGGAATACTATTTTATTTCAGCGCGCCATCCATCTATCCCAGCAGGACACTAAGGGATAATACGCAACCACTAAAACAGAGGAGAAAAGCCTATCAACATCAGAACAATGCTGATGGGCTGAATCTGCTCCATGGATGGAGTCTTATGTAGGCCTTCTTTAGACTAGGAAATAAAGGTCCCTTTTTTCAAGTCAAATTAGTTCAATTGATCAAATGGTTAATCTTGATCTGCTAAATTTAAGCCAAGAGGCATTAAAAACTGTTCACCCTCATGTTGAATGGAGTTTTCTGTGGATTCATAAGGTCCTTTGACCTAACTCAGGTGGGGATGAAGAAGAGAATACCTTTTCCCTTAAGTCTGCAGGAGGTGGAGATTAGAAAGTGGATGAACCCTTCCTTCTGTGGCTCTCACACACATCTACATTAGGAAGATTTCCTATGGCTTTGTAGACACCAACAGGGAGGTGGCCTTTACTACAGATTTTTACCCAGGATAAGTGACAGGCTGGAACAAACGTATAGCAGTGTAGACAGTGTCCAGACTAGCCTTCACAAAAGTGTCAGCAGCTAAAGTGGTTATGTCCCCAAATGGTTATTGATTTATAACAGGGATGTCAAACTCATTTGCTAGGGTGGGCCAGACTTGACTTAAAGGTACTTCAAGTGGGTTGTACACAGCATAAATCGAAATACTAGGGCAATCTCATGGCATTGCACAGCGCTGTGTATGCAAGAGCGTGCTCCGTGAGACCCCACACTCTCTCTTGCTGTGTTAGGGAGAGAGTGTGGTCTTTTGGAGCACAGTCTCACATACCCAGCAGTCTGCGATGTTGCGAGACCTGACACACTCGCGGCATTGTGGTATGCAAGACCATACTCTATCTCTCTCTGTTAGGGAGACGATGTGGTCCCATGGAGCACAGTCACAGGCCACATGTTTCACACCCCTGATTTATAAAATCAACAGTTCATAGATAAGGCCAGAAGGGAACCACTGTGATAATTTATCTAAAGAACACAAACATCCACACTTCTGAACTAACCTCCTGGTCTTCTCCTTTTGGTGGATTTAGTTTT
Source organism: Pelusios castaneus (assembly GCA_007922175.1). Classification (NCBI taxonomy): domain Eukaryota; kingdom Metazoa; phylum Chordata; order Testudines; family Pelomedusidae; genus Pelusios; species Pelusios castaneus. The sequence continues at coordinate 14,680,696 of ML685786.1, forward strand.
GATGTCTGCAGCGCACGAAGTTTATTAAGTAAAAACATTTTATCCTTTCCTTCCTACAATAAAAAATGTGATTGTTATTAACATGAATGTACACATTATTTCTAATGCAGTCTCAGGGCTTGTCTACACAGGGAAATTGACCAGCATAGCAATTATAATTAAAATGGAATAAATCACATTTATTCTGGACTGTCACATCCACACATGAGAGTTATACTGGCACAGCTATAGCAGAAACTGACTGACATATCGATAGTGGAATAATTTCTCAGACTAGATAAGATCCCAGTTACTCTAACTCCATCAGTGAAAACTCTTATCCCTAGGTAGGCTATATCGCCTAAAAAAATAAAAATAAAAAAGAGCTTAAGCGAGAAATAAATTGGTTGGTCTTTAAAAGTGCCACAGGACTCCTTGTTTGTTTCATATCCCCTAAAGGTTTATTGAGGAGGCAGGGAGAAAGGCAGCCTGAAGCAGCTGACTGGATGCAGAAGAGGGAGTTGTTACACATATAGTTACATTCTCATATCCTGCAGGAGGCTGATTAAGCAGACCATGTAGCTATCCTGCAGCTGCAGGGGAAGTAATCTTCTCCTCCAGCTGCACGCAAACAGGACAGGCTGCCTACAGTACAGCCCCTGCAGTCACTATTTTAGGCAACAGGCTGGCCTCTCTGCCTCCATATGGATTTTCTTGGCTACTAGAACAGAACCAGTGGTGTCCACATATCAGTACATTCACATCCAACATAGAACCCAACTCCGTGGCACAAAACAATTCTTATTCTCCTGCCTGCAGGAGCATACACAGGACAGGACCTTTGCCAACGGAGGAATTTCATCTGCAATGAGGCAGAGGAATTTCATCTGCAATGAATTTGCAGTGAGGAGACTATACCTATCAGAGCAATTTCTGTTTATTTAGAAAACAATAAACACATCTAACAAAGATGCTGTGTTGGCAGAGCCAGATCAGGCTACTAGTGCCTGCAAGTCCCACATTCTGACACCTAGCCATAGCAAGCATCTGATACCACACCTCTGCGGAAAGCAAACCATGCCCTTGTTACAAATAATGCATCTGTTCTGGCCAGCTGTGCAATGCCACACATAACTTTAAATAAACTACCTACAGGGTTGATTAGTCAAGTGTGTTTAGGAAGACTTTTTTTCTTCTTCTCACTTGTGCCAAAACAGAAGTCTGTCTGTGTGTGAGCGTTGTATGCAACACACATAAGGAAACCAGCTAATGTGTTTGCTGCCTTTTTTTTTGTGTAAATAGAAACCCGAAAAACAAACTTACGTTAATAATTTGCTCCTGCAGGAGTCTGACCATTATCTTTCTTCCTTCTATTATCTGCCAGTAAAGATATGTGATAATTCTGAAAGGAAAAAGAAAGTTTGCACGTGAATATTTATATTCAGGTGATGTTTCTCTTCCAAATCACTGCCAGGCAAAAGGGGATCTTGTTCATTTTACAGTGATCCCCTGTAAGTAACATGCAGTGTTGTTATAAAAGATATCACCTCACTTGTAAGTAATGACAGACAAATATTAAATGGATCAGAATTTCTACAGGGAAAACTCAAAGATGTCTGTGCTCTTACACAAATACAAGGCAGAAAGGTCAACATTACAAGATACCTTTCAGTTCTAGACAGGAATCCATTGTTTTCAGCCAACCTTACACCACTTGTTGACACTACTCCTCTCGTTCCCCTGCCAATTAATGAACATTAGCAACTAGCACACAAAGGCAAATCCTGGTTCCACTGGAATCTCTTGGAGCATTGTTATTGATTTTTATGGGACCAGGATTTGACTCTTAGAAGGGAAAGTGATTGGGAACAATGACTTCCTTCTTCTAATGCCCAATTTTCCTGTTGACTTACATTATCTTGGGCAAACCCCGTAACTGCTCTTAGAGAGATTTTCAGAAGGCACAAACGGCAGTTAGGCACCAATGGGAATTAGGTGAAAAAAATCAAGTTTCTCCTAGGGCCATGTCTACACCAGAAGTTGTTTACTGGTATAGTAATGCAGCATAAAATAGCATTGTGCTCCAAGTGCAAAGATCACTATGGCAGCCTAGCTGGACTTTGTTCTGCTACAGCAACCAGCCAGGTTTACAGAGGAGAAACACACAGATTACACTGGTCACAAATCACATGTCATCACATCCCTGAGTGACATAGCTATGCCAGGAGAAGTCTGTGTGTAGACACAGGCCAGATCTACACTGCACAGTTTTGCCGGCATAGCTATGTTGATTGGCAGCATGTGGTGGTGGTGTAGGATTTCACATCCCTAACTGATATAGATTTGCCAGGAAAATCCTGTGTAGATGCAGCTTATACCAGCAAAAAACTCCTTCTGTTAATATAAGATGTACCTCCAGGACTGAGGGCTTTACCGTGAAGGCTAGCCCACAGCTTAGAAAGGGTTTAATGGTTCCAGCTACATGACAAACACTCCTAGTGTAAACACAGTTTATACCAGCATGCAGGGGCGTGCCCAGGGGCCTGTGCCCAGGGGCCCACACAATGCGGGGGCCCTCTGCCCTGCTGGTGCTGGGGGGAAGCAGGGCTGCCCTGGGCCAGAGGCCGGGCTCCGCTTTCCCACCCCGCCCCTGGGCTGGGTAGTCCGCCCCTGGGGGCAGGGCAGGCTGGCGTGACTGGTTGCTCCACTCCAGAGTGGGGGCCAGCTGGTGTGCAGTGCAGCCTCCGGCACAGCTTTCAGACCACACCAGAAGCTGCACCATGGCAGCCAGTTGGCCCTGCTGCCCCCGCAGGCCGACCAGATGGGCCAGGGCCGGCCTCGGGTCCCAGGGCCTCCCAAGCACCAGTCTGCCCACAGGGGGACAGGGCCCTAGGCTGGAAGAGGGCCCACTGGTGGGGGAGGCCCAGGGTCCCGAAGACCCCTAATCCATCTCACTAGGGCTTTCAATAGTATAAAAAAAATAAATCACAGCCTAGTTAACATCACTACAGTGACTAAAATTCCTAGTGTCATTTGTGCCTTTGAAAACCTGCCCCCTTTACTTCTCAGTTCACTCACCTGTAAAACAGGAAGAACAAACCTTGCTACCAGTCGTACAAAGGATGGTCCAAATTGCTGATATTTGCTTATTTTGTTAAATTTGTAAGTGCACTAGTGGAAAGAGGAACTCTAAAAATGGAGACTAATTTAAGTGGGTGTAACTGAAGAAGAAGAAGTCCCAAAGGGGTAGCCATGTTAGTCTAGTTCAGCAAAACAAACAAGGAGTCCTGTGGCACTTTTAAAGACTAACCATTTTTTTTCTCCCATTAAGGTGTAAACAAAAGCTCATGCGATAAATACATTTGTTAGTCTTTAAAAGTGCCACAGGACTCCTTGTACATTCTGAAGAAGAATGTCTCTATTGTGAAACTGGTTTATAAAGAGTTCTGAGCACCTCATATAAAAAAGAGAAAATGTTCTTTGCTTCTCTATTCACATACCACAAATTCTTACTAAAGTCCAATATATTTATTGATTCCACCAATGAAGTTTTAAAATTTACTTTGCATTTTCATCCCAGAGAATGGTGAAGTTTCCCTTATTTTTTTCCATCCCACCTCCTTTCATTTCTGGACACTCACAGGACGATGACCGTGAGGATGAAGAAGAAAAGCGCGCTTCCAATTAAGTTACGATAAATCCACCCCACCCATTTTGAGCCGGAATAGCTATCCAATATGTGTATCCATCCTGAAATGGCATCAATTACGGAGGTCAAGCCTTGGAATGGACCACACTGCTTTGAAGGAGTCCGCCTAGAAATATAAGACAAAGTATATTAAAAAAAAAGTGCTAGTTCATTTCCTCTGGGCCTCTGTACTCTCACCCTCGTGTTAGTTAAGCCCCTTGCCACAGAGTACTCGGTCTTCTTGGGAGACAGTATGCAGTTCAATTCACTGAAGTGAATGGCCTGAGCAAATCTTAATAGATAGAGGGCTTGCTTCTTGTCCATGTTTTGAGGTTTTACATTAGTGACTCACTGGCTAATAATATGGACCCAGATGACTATCTGAGCGGAAACACGAGACCCTCCCACAGCAGATCAGTGGGCAGCATTGTCTTTCAGATGCCAATCTCTAGCTAACTTTGACAAGTTAACTGCCGTAATAGAAACTACATAGATTTTACAGTAACCTTATGAAAGTAAGAAACCATTGCTTTCCCAGATGTATCATGCATGCTTAATAAAAAGTGCAGTGCCAGCACCTTGTTTTTCCACCCCATTGTTGATAAGAATATTCAGTTAAGATTTTTGGTAAAAACAGGATGTGGCTCATCCCCTAGCAGAAGCAATAATTTTCTAACTAGGGGGAAAGAAGTCTGAGCATTCATATAGGTGAATAAGGATTTATGTTTGCAATAACATGATGGTTTGCTTTGCAGACTGGAATGGAGCCCAGCCATGCAAATCTGAGTTCAGTGAACCCTCCCACCCCAGTGCTTATGAAGATCTCCTACGAAACATCCAACCTGCACCCTAATTTCAGGGCCTGCTCTTGATCTTAAATCACTTTTTGGTATTTAGCAAGCTAGGCTGCTGAACTGGGGTGAGAACTGCAAGAGAGGAGAGGAAATGGGTTTGTCACAGAAACATCTGAGAGAAAGAGAAGAGGGAGAGCCAGACTGTCATAAAGCAAATGCTTCATTTAATAACCACACCAAACTCATCTCGCCAAGTACAGGTTATAACTCATCTAATTCTTCTTATAAGAGTTTTCTGCCTCCACATGTCTCGCACTGTTTCTTGGGCCTCCTTTTGTTCCTCCAAATTGGACTTGATAGTCAACTTAGGGGAAATGGACTAAAAGGAACAGAAGTTTCTACCATTCTCCGTTACCATAGTATCTGAGTGCCTCACACTTTAGTCTTTAGTCCATTAATTCTCACACTACCCCTGTGAAATAGGCAAATTCTATCACTCATTTTACAGATGGGGAACAGAGGCACTATGTCATTGGCTTAAAATCACACATGAAGTCGGTGATAGAGAAAGGAAATGAATCCGGGTCTCCCATGTCACAGGTCAGTATCAGACTTCTTCTTCCTTCCTTCTCATCCCTCAGAAAAGGGACCTATGATTGCAGCAACACAGTCTCTTTCGATGGTTGGGCACATTTTTTCAATAGATTAATTTAAACTCTATGGGTATGTCTACACTGGAGGCTCGGTTAAGTTAACTTAATACGGTCGACTTAAACATTAAGTCGACTGTAAGAGGTCGTGCTATTAAGTCGACTTAAGGAAGCACCTAAGTCGACTTAATAAAAGCCTAATGTGGACGCAGCAGTCTGTAGGTCGACTTAACCTTCCGTAAGTCAACCTAAGGCTCCAGTGTAGACGTACCCTATGAGTTCGCAGCAGTGTTCTTCAGAGTCCAGAACAGTTTATGAGCAACCGTCAAAACCTTTCAGTGGGAGACAATGCAGATTTCTCTCTAATGTATTAAAACACTATTTCCATCCTGTTTGGTTTCTCCTTCAGGTGTAATTCAGTTTAGAGATAGTGAAGTCCAAATGCTGATGTTCTTTCTTACCTCCAAATAGTGATTGCCAATACAGACAGGACTCCAGTAAAGGAAGGGAAAAACAGCAGAAGAATGAAGAGTGTTGTCATCTGAGAAGCTCTCCAGACTTTGCGAGGTGGTTGACAATTCCTCATCAGGCTGACCTTTAAAAAAAGATGCACATAAGCACACACACAGTTGTGTTACATGTCACTTAACTAACGTGTTTCAGTCAATCCAACTGAAATTGTTAGTAAATTCATAGAACTAGCATTCAGTTTCCAAATGGCACTTGCAGCAGCAAACACAGGAAATAATTATAAAGTTCAGCCTTTCAAACAGTGAGAAGCAAAACTGGATTCTGTTGGTCAGGATTTGGAAAACTAAACCAGAAGGTATTTACCTCAAGTTCAAGGGCATTTTGATCAATGGTAGTTTTACTTTCAAGACCACAATTTACTTAATATTTGTTGAGTTTGAGAAGGACTCATTAGAAGTAAACTTCTATGGCAGTGGACTCAGGCCTGATCTATATTTAAAATGTAGGCCAACCTAGCTACGTTGCGCAGGTGTGTGAAAAAAAATTCACACTCCTGTGTGCCATAGTTAAGACAACCTAGCCCCGGATGTAGATGTGACTAGGCTGATGGAACAGTTCTTTCACAGATCTAGCTACTACTGCTTGGGAGAGGTGGATTATGTACAAATCAACAGAAAAACCTCTTCTGTTGATGTAAGAAGTGTTTATACTACAGCATCACAACTGTAGCACTAGCACCCATAGTATAGACATAGTCTGAGTGTTAAAATATTGAAAATAGTACAGTCATGTATACAACAACAGGGGATTCTAGTTTTAGCTGATATGTGCATATGTCTCACACCCACCTATCCAAGTTTCTTCAGTCTCTCCACCTGACACATTTTGCCCTTAACCTCCCTTTTTGGCCCCTGAAGAACTTTTTCTGCAGAGGCAGGACATGCATAGGAGCCTTGAATTACACTGTATCTAACAGTAATGCTCCATGTTTTGAGAAGTTCAAGCTTCCATCTTGCTCCTAAAAACTCAGATAAGAATATGATTTTGCTGAAGTGTTGGACTAGTTTAGTTTCAGAGATCTTGTAGAAGAGCAAATATAACGCTCCTTACCTTTTTCACATAGAATATTATAGAAAATGATATAATCTGCATGGCTGGCATTAAAGGTGCAAAGAAGATGCCAATCCTACAAGAAAAAGATGTAAGGGAGAAAAAGTCCAAAAATGTATGAGGACTCTGCCTACAGTTTTTACAGCATGTTATGAAAATAGAATATATCAGACTATATTTTAGGTTGCTACTAATTATAATATTAATACTGTTAAATGTACCAATCAGTAAAACAAGTTACTAGGGTAAATTAACCTTTTAAAAATTATACTTAAAAACAAAACAAATCCTTTTATTACACACACCCTGTTTGCAATATTCTTTTAGAATCTGGAAAACAATTTATTTCCTTATTCTGTCACTCACTGGACAGACTCCTTCCCTCCTTGTTGCTAACACCATTTGATATTAGAAAATCTTCAACAGTGATGCTACTTCAATAGGGAATTAAGACATAATATCAAAGATACAGGATGCTCTTTCTACATCCTCCTTCCACTCCCAAATTTTCAGTTGTGGCCAGCAAGAAGACTTCCTTATGTAGTTCCTGCCCACTGTCATTAGTTTTACTTTAATTTTGCAGAGTGGGGGATGACAAAAAGCGGGGAATAGGTGTGCCCCCTCAAGTTACAATTTTAACAAATGTAGATTAAAATGCCTATCATGTTTTTTACATCATTCTTACCATTGAGGTAGCCAAGCACTTGTAAATGCAGTCACAGTTCATGGCAAATCACCTATATTCCCCTTCTGTGATTCTCCAAGGGCACCCACTCCAGGCTCGCAGCTCCTCAGCTCTCGCCACTCTTGCACAGAGACCCACCTTTTCCCCTCCTGACCAGCATTTTTCCATGCTGCACAGTCCTTTGCTATACCATATTACTCCTAGCAAGCAAGACTCTCTAAACTGGTCTCTCTCTCTCTCTCTGCTTTGCTTTCTTGTTGAAGGCTATGATCAGTGTATTGCTAGCAGTTACAGGTTACCACACAGTTCTTTATAAGCAAGGCCATGTACTCTTAAGATGAAAGCATTACAGAGAAAACATACTAAAAACAATAAAGGAATCTACACATATGCTAATAAGCATTATCCCCACAGAGATCATCCCAACTCCAAGGGCTCTGGTAAGAATAAATCCTTCAAACTCTGGCCCACAAAGAGTTACAAGTTCAGAATGGCCTTAGCTCAGAACTAGCCCACCCAGAAATAGGTCAGTCTTTCCTTTATACAGCTTGGGATTTTGATCATGAACTCCCAGAAAAGTCATCAGAAGAAAGTGGACACCTCCTTAGGATGCAGCTTCAAAAGACTGGGTTTTAGCAAAACCAGAGGTGGAGAATTTGTATTCATTTTCCCCTCAATCCTGGCCCACAATAATACATACATCATTCATTTAACACAAAGAACCCCAAAGCTACTTAAACTTAATTCACAGAGAGGTAGCCATGTTAGTCTGTGTATAGCAAAAACAATGAGAGTCCTGTGGCACCTTAAAGACTCACAAATTTCTTCCGGCATAAGCTTTTGTGGGCTCCAACCCACTTCATCCGATGCATCTGACGAAGTGGATTGGAGCTTATGAAAGATAAACTTAATTCAGTGAGGTTTCCTGGGCAATTTCCTGCCACAGCTGTATCGGTCACAAATGGCATCATCAAGTTGTTCATAGTGCCTCTGTATGAATAAATACTTAATACATTAGAACAGGCATGAATGAAAACTCATCACTTACCAGGCCAACGTCTGTGTGTATATCAAATCTAAAACGTTTCGGGCAATATCAAATTCTGGCACTCCAAGTTTTTTGCAACACTTAGTTCCAATGATTCTGAAAACAACACAAAATTATTATCTCTAGAACTGCAATAATCCTTAGGGGAAACTCCTGTATATAAGTAACAATGACTAACTTGATGTGAATTTATATTAATGGTACATTACGCAAAAGGGTGGACCATTTGTTAGTTAGGCAGCAAAAGAATAAACACAAGCTGTGCTAAGCAAAATACAGGTGTTCATGAATATGCTGCATGGATGACAGAAACCAAAGAACATTTTTCATTTGAGCCCAGAGTTATACTATATAGCAGGGGTGTCCAACCTCTTTGTGTGAGGGGCTACATCGCAATTTTTTTTCCACTCGGGGGTCCAGTGAGCCAGAAGGGGCTGGAGGGGAGTGGCTAGTCCGTGGCCCAGATGGCTTGTAGGGTTGCTGCTGCTGGTCCTGCTGGCTTGGCGGGGGGTGAGGGGGCGCTCAGGGCTCAAGGAGAAAGGCTAGCATTGGATCTGGGATGGGGCAGAGGTGGAGTTTGGGGGGTAGTGTGGCTATTGGGGATGTGGAGAGGTGGTTCCTCCAAGTAAAGCCTGGCCAGCACCCCCCCCCCCCCAGGCTAGCACCAGGGACATTGCTCCCCCCCACCCAGCATGCCACTGCAACTTGGGCTGGTAAGCTAGTGCGTGCAGCCAGATAGGGGGCCCTGCTTCTTGGGCGAAGAGTGGCATATGGTGGGGGCAATCCATGCCCCCAGCACCAGCCTGGGGTGGGCACTGGAACGGCCTTTCTCGGAAGAACACCACTTGCTGACGTCCCTGGCGGCTGTGCCGGCCTGGCCTAAGGCTCCCTCTTCTCCTGCCTTTTCTCTCCATATGCCACGGAGGCTGTGGGGCAGCCCCAGGCAGTGTGTAGGCTGGGGTTGAAAAGTTTGGGATGCATTGTCCCCACATTTCTCCCCAAACTCTGCCCATGGACAGGGCTGGATTAAGGCAGGGGCTTTAGGGGCTGCAGGCTCCAGCCCGGGCCTAAAGGGGCCCCATGGTCCCCCAAAAATCCAACCCAGCCAGCAGGAGTGGTGAGCTGCCTCTCACCTGCTTCAGTCTGCCTGCCCAGCCCAGGGATGGGGACACAGCCGCTGGCCCGTCCCTCCCCAGGCTGCCTACAGCATCAGCACCAGCCTGCGGCCCCCCTGCACAGCCACCCTGCAGGAGCACAGCCACCCCACATGCAGCCCACCCCCAGCCACCCCACAGCAGTGGCCACCCCCGTATCCCCCTCCTGCAGGAGTGCCGGCCCACGTACAGTGATGGCCACAGCCCCCCAAACCCCTTCTGCAGTGCCAGCCGGGGCCCTAGAGCCCTGACCCCACTCCCCAGCACCGGCAGAACTCAGGAGGGGGGAATCACTGGGACGGAGGGTTACGACGGGCCAGATAGAACCCCTTGGCACCCAGAGTGCAGCCCACGGGCTGGAGTGCAGCCCACAGGCCGCATGTTGCACAACCATGCTATATAGGATGAAGCGGCTAAAAATTTAAATGTAAACATACTTTGCTATCAGACAATGGAAGAAACTGCGCATTAATTTAAAACATTCACATCAAATCAGTAAGGATGTAAACTAGAAATCGCACTCACCTTCGTACAAATTCTCCAAAGAAAGAGCCAAGCAAACAAAATATGAAGTCAACCACAATGAGACAGTAGATATCTTGGCCAACCAGGGTTTCCCAGCACTTTTAAGAGAGACAAATAAAGAGTGTATTTAATTCAAATATCTCCATCTAGTGTATGAACTTCTGCACCCTGTTCAAAGCTCATTGAAAGACAAATGAAAAATCTTCAGGAACCTTTGGCTCAGATCTTTGTTCCCTCCCTCTCAATCACTCTCCCCAAAAACCCCAGTGAAGATATAGCTCAAAAATGTACTCAGACTCTGTACAAGCGTGTCTATACAGTGAGCTACCACTAGTTTTCCCTAAGCTGGATGAATACTGTCTTAACATGATTTTTTTCTCACGCAACATTTGTTTCTCCAAAGATTCCTTGATCCAGCTGAAGAACTTCAAGGCCCCACATCTGTCGCTCTCTTATGAGGCTAAGTGTAGCCCTTTGCACTGGGCAAACTTCATCTAAACAGTGTCACGTTTCAAGTAGCTTTTCCTCCCCTGATCATTAGCCAGTCACATATTTCTTGATGTTTAGACAATATATCATGAAAGTGGTTTAAGGCACGTTTTACAAAAAAGAGTCGCACATATGAGTGATTAAAACTTTACCTCCCTCTCCGATGTAGCCACGTCATTAAGCCAGTAGAAGCAGAGGATTCCAATTATTGATATTTTCAGAAAAATATTTCTACAAAGAAGAAGTAACTATATCAATTCCTGTTAAATAAAGTCTCTGGAGGGACCATTGGGGGACATGACATCAACTACACATCCCTCCTTTCTTGAGTGTAAGCTGATGTCAATGCATTTGATTCTGTTAAACACTCCGCAGGTGAGATATGTGGCATTCCATGTGGGAAAAGGGCAGTGGTGTTTGCACACAGTTGTACGCTAGGGATGTCAGTTGTGAAGTACAGTGGGGCTCTAGAAGACACTCTCAGTGGAGCAGGGATGTTGGTACCTTCTATGGTTATATCCAACCCTCCCTTCCCTTTTCCATCTTTCCATCATTGGCGTCCACAGTGAGGCTGAGCAAATCCCAGTCAGTGTATCAGGATATGCCTGGAAGAGAGAGAAACGATACACTTGCCTCCCCCAGGGCTATGGGGAATGGAATGACTGCCCTGATGCACAGCAGGCTGCTGCATTCAACACTATTTAGCAACGGCCTGACTGTCAACAGAAAAACGCAGCTTCAGGCAGACAGTGCTGCTAACTAGAAGAGGATGGCATTGGATACCTGATAATAGTGGCATAGAGCTGATGTCTGGGATACTTGAATTTCTCTATGAATCCAAATAAGGCGTAGCAGAAGGGAATGAGGAGGTTGATGAGAGAGACAACAACGGGCAGCACTAGTGTGACAGCTTCAATTTCCAGCTCACTTTTGTTACCTTCCAAGCGCTTAAAGAGGGAAAACAAACAAACAACAAATACTGCATAAGAGATTCCCCTCAGAAGTGTTTTGCAGAATAGTTTGTATCTAGCACTGCTAGGACGGACCCCTGTACCCACACAGGCAAGGGGAGAGCACACACAGATCTGAGTGCAAGATTGCGGCCTTACAGTGCACAAGAGATAGATAGGGAGACAGCATTTTCTGTCCTTCTATTGTTTTTCTTTATAGTACCTAGTGGAATAGGATTACTGGAATCCAACCTAAGCAATTCCTCCTGCTGCCTCCTAGGCCTTGATTGTTCAAACTAGTATTCAGTGATTGAAGGTTATACAAGCGTATTGGCACATGCAACGCTTATGCTCCCTTATTGTCTTTCGAGCCTTAAACATGAACAGCGGTTAGCACTCAAGGGTCCAGCATCCCGATGCTGAAGCCTGCATTTCCAGGGTAGCAGGTTACCAAACCTGGTCCTTACCTGTAGATTGCTTCTTGATAGGAAGTAAACACCAGTACAACAAGCAGCGGCTATTCCCAGGGAAGCCACCCAAGCCACCAGATGAATAGCAATACGAGCAATTCTCTGCTTTAGCGAAAGGTTCAGGTCCTCCAGGTCCACTTCAGACAGGGATTCCTGCAATCATATAATTGCTAATTAGACATAGGCCTTAGTCAATAGTATAACAATATTTACCTTGTACATGGTGCTGTTTGATCAGAAGATCTCAAAGGGATTTACAAAGGCTGGCAGTGTCATTAGCCCCATATTACAGATGGGGAAACTGAGGTATGTGGTGGGGAAGTGACTAGCCTAAGGTCACCCAGCAGACCAGTGGCCAAGCCAGAAATAGAACCCAGGTCTCCTAAATCCCAGTCCAGTGCCCTTTCCACACCTGTCGTAAGTGACCACTCAATGGATGGAATAGAGGCAATCTCTTAGTGAAGATAACTCAGCTGTTCTCACTATGTTTGGGGCTCTCTCTCTACAAATTCCACTCTATGTTGTCTTTAGGGACACTGCTCCCAAAAGTGCTTTTCTGTGTAAGTGAACGAATACCAAGCAAACCAAACCCACAAGGATAAAAAAAAAAGGCCAAAAAATAAAGGAGAAAACGTGAGTTAGATGCAAGGCATGGTTTAGTCCTATGCATCCCCATATAGGATATGCCACGACAAGGGACAGAAGCATGTTGTGTGGGAACAATCTCAGATAAATCAGCAGTACATGAGATACTGCCAGCCAAAGAGCAGTATGCTCCATCCCACCGTCTAGCTAAAGGCTGCCTTAGTGAAACACTGCAGGTTTGGAAGAGAAAAAAGCTGGCCAAATACTCATGCCAGTTGTAGAGATTCAGTTGCTAGGACAAAAAGAAGTAGCTGGAAAAAATTATTTTAAAATACATGACTAAGACAGTGGCAGGTTGGTAAATAGCTCATAATTGATAACTAAAGGGACAGGTAAATCGCTCGTAACCTTTACATGATCGACCTTGGGCGGCAGGAAGACGTCTGATCTCTGAAGTATCAGATGGCACTTTGTTGAGCAAGTCATACGCTCAAGCTGACCATAAGATCTGCTCCCGTGGGGAGAGGATTTCTTTCTGACCCATCTCATTCTGTACCTTGATTTGAGTGCTGAGGTTTCTTTGCTTCAGTTTCACAGCTTTGTCATTGGTTACAGTGAAGTCCCAGATGAAGAGAAGTTTGGCAGCATTTCCCGAGTAACTCTGAGGATTAATGAAGTTCTTATAGAAGGACTTTGCCATGCTGCGGTAAAAGAGACATGCAGAAGATCAGTATTAGGGAAATGCAGGGAGCCTTTTGAGAGGAAAGATCCAAAAGGGGGTGGGGGGAAAGAATCAGACTTTCAAACTCTAGAAATCTATCTTCCTTGATTAGTGAATGTCATTGCCCTTTCCCTTTTATGATCAGGTCTCTTTACATTCTCTGCTCCTGCCTTCTTTTCTCCTATTTCTTGCCAGCAACGTGTCTGAAGGGCCATTTCAACACAGCTAATCGCTCAGAGACATTCTTGACAGTAACATTCATACCAAGGGATGAAAATCAATTGACTGCACCGTAACTCTTCTGGTGGCTCTGTAGTTACTCTACACCCTGTCTGGTGGGTCTGGCAGCAATTCGGACACTAGATAGCCTTTAACTATTTGATGGCAGCATATTTAAATTCACCAGTTTCCTTCATTGCCACCAGGAACTAGAAACAGGATTTTTGTCAACAGCAGTGTGTCCAAATTAGTGGCCAGGAATATCATTAATACTTCTAGTGCACTCCCTTAAAATGTTAATACCTTTTTTGTCTTCATATAAATATGTCCATTTTCAAGTGGAGGAATGTATAGCTATTGTACCTGTAGACCAAGCTAAAGAAGCAGATGATGAAATAAATCCCAATAGTGAAAATATAGGCCAGCTGCATGTTATAAGAGGAGTTCTCAGTTTTCCGGATTGTGGAGTTGGTGTAAAAACCATAGTAGAGCACGGTTTTTTTAAAATAACCCTGAAATGATACAGATAGGAGGTTAGCAATCAGAAGACATGCTGTTGATTGAATACGGCAGAGTACACCAGGGTCTGAACCTGAAAAACCTGATTGAAAGGAATAGACGCATTCACCCCAATGAGATCAATCTTTCTAGTAAAGCTTTTGCCAGATTAGACCTTCATTTTCCTCCCATTTATCCCAATTTTGCAGGTGCCGAGTGCTTCTTGTGGCCAATGGAACATTCATCCTTCTCCTAGAATCAATAGGAAGAGCTAAGAGCACTCTACACCTTGCAGAAGAGGGCCCTGAGTTAAGTTTATTGCAACCAGCATTTAGCCAAATAACCTTTGATCATCTTTTCCAGGAAGCATTCTGCAAATATGTTAATCCTTTATCACAGTACTTTTACTTTGCACCCAGAAACTTGGGGGCATAACAGTTTTACTACTGATGAGTGAGAACCATTAACTGAAATGCACAAATGCAACATTGCAAAAAATTCCAGCGGGAATGTTCATATATACACTTCTTTCTTAAAAAAAAAAAAACAATATGGCACCCACACATTGAGGTTTTCGCGATTAGGCCAGGTTATTATTTAACTAGATAGACCCTCCCCCCCCCCCAGTGGAAGTGATGCAACTTTCTTGTGAAGGTCAGGTGGGAGAAAAACTAACCTCCCCAAAAGTGGAACAGCTCCTCCTTTCTGATCAAATAAACAAACCAAAGGGTACCTTGGTGTCAGTAAAGCGACTGACGAAGTGGGATTTTCTCCCACGAAAGCTCATGCAATAAATAAATCTGTTAGTCTTTAAGAGTGACACCGGACTCTGTTTGTTTCTCTGCAATGGACTAACACGGCTACCCCTTTGGAACTTAAAATTAGCACAGTATGGCATACTGAGATGTTTTCCTGTAGGTTTATCTTCCTTAAGAAATATTTAGGCTCTGATGGCATAGAGCTCTCAGCACAGATTTAAAGGTCCACCTGAGGACAGTCCCACTGACTTCAATAGGTCTCCACTCAAGGGTTGCCCTGCTCCTTGCAATAAAGCCAAGAAGGCAGGTGCTTATGGAATGCGCCAGGTTCACAGCATTGGAAACAGAGGTCCTGAACATATCTGCAAGGAAGGATAGAATGGGAAGATTCCCTGCTGCCAGTACTGTAGGCTAACACAGGCAGAGTTAAGAATATGGCAGTCTTCATGTCTATTCAGTCACTTGCTGACAGGCTGTCAAAAAGACTCCAAATAATCTTCTGAATAGGACAGAAATGCTCTAGGAATTACATCCATTAATATCATACAGGCTACTGGGCAGCTGTTAATCGATTATGATTTTTGTTCAATATGGAACTATAGGTCAAATTAAAAAAATTACAGTTTACCAGAAGAAATGACCAATTTACTTACCAGAAGACAATAAGAACACTATTAAAACTTCTGCCACACCATCCAGCTGTTACTAGAAAACACCTGTGGTGGTCTTTTTACATTAGGATGAGTTCATAAAATCTTGTATACAGTGCAAACTTGTGTCTGCTTCTACATACTTACAGCCCCCGTTAGAAGCTCCAGACCGTTGAATGAAAGGTTATTTGGTCCTGATGCTATAAGCTGTGGGATTGTTATGAAGCTGAAGTTTACAAGGAATGAGAAGATGTTGAAAGTCAGTAACCACTTCAAAAAAACAAAATAGGAAAGAACACTGGTTCCAAACTTGCCACCGATGACTTTCAGAGTCTTCTGCCACAGCTGCAGTAAGTTCAAAAATTCTGACAGGCCATTTTTAAATCGCTGATAGGACTAACATTAGAGGGAGACAGAAACATAATCATGAACAGGCAACCTGCCCCTGTATTTGTTACACAGCGATCAAATGAAAGTCATACAAGACGATCACACATTTCTCATATTTGGGTTGAGTGTACACCCAAATAACTGCGTTGATCCCTGAAAATCGATGCAGCAGGATCACTGAGTGGGTAGTCCAGACACGCTCAGTCGATCCCAGAAGCACTCTCAAGTCGACGCAATTACTCCACTCCCTCAAGTGGAGTAAGGCTGCATCAACCAGAGAGCGCTGTAAGTTGATGGAGCCGAGTTAGGACGCCACGGTAAGTAGATTATGTATCTCCCGCCCACTTAGTGCCATAGTGTAGACTTGCCCTTGTATATTTAAATTAAGACCACTGACCCTCCTGCACTTTCTTCTCATTTGTAGGGTGCCTTTCCTTGATTTGAGCTCTGAAATGCTACCATAATCCAATTTAAATAATTAACAATCAAAGTTTTTGGCCTATTTGCAAGTAAATAATTATTTGCAAGTAGCAGTGTAGCAATATGTTATTAATACTGGAGTTTGCAATGAGCTCCTTAAAGAAGTTTAACTCCGCTTGTATGAATAAGGCAGGTTACACTTACCAATGTCATTCTGTGCAGACACTGTGTGCAACAGTTAATCTGACTACTGTAGCTCTTTGATTTTTTTGTTTTTTCCATAAACACTTTATTCCTGTGAAACAGCAGAGAGGAGGGTGATTAAAACAGCAAAGAACCTCTTAGTTAACACAGCATTTTGTGTTTAACGGCCTGCTACAATCACAAATGCTAAGCATACGCTCAGGTGCACAGTTGGGCAGGACATGACCAGAGCATATTTTTGAGAGTTTGAAAATGTTACCATCCTCAATCAGGCAAAAAAGTCAGCAACTCAAAAAACTTTGCAAGCTGAAACACCTCTCCTTTCCACAAACAATATTTTTTTAGTTTGGATCAATTGAAACATTTAATTTAAATTTCAATTTTTAAAAACAATGTTTTTGGTTTAATTAGTTTCACAGTTCAAAACAAGAAGTTGTTTCAAAACAAAGCAAATAATCGAAATTTTTCATTTATAAAATTTCCAAAAAAAATTTTTTTTTAATTGAATACTTTTTAAAAAAGTTATAATTGGAATATTCATCTAAAAATCAACCTGGTTTTGGAAACATTTTTATTTTGACAAATGAGCATTTTCCAGAAAAGTGGGGAAGAGGTGGTGGTGAAAAATCCTATCCAGCTCTACTCAGTAGCAGCCAAAAAATATAAATAAATAAAAAAGCTTAAAAATTGGACTTTAGGGAGAGAGGTTTGCTGTTCCTCTTTCTATTAACTGGCATCCTGGCTCAGGACAGACAAGACTGGCAATTTAGCCTCCTCTCATCCAACACCTGCTTTTTATTGGCAATGGACATTGGATAGCCTTCAATGGCACTGAAGCAGTGTCAAATATGCTGTGCCTTATCTCCTTCAAACCCTTTTGCTCAGCTTCTTCTCTGTTCCTATTGCTGAACATTCTTTTGAAACTCTTTAAAAAAATCACAATATACATTTAAGCTAACATTTCTTATAGTAAGAGAGCAGGATACTGCTATCAGTGAGATTAAATGTTGCTCCCATTCAACAAAAATGCACACCCTGTTGACACCGGCTGGATGTAGGGGGTCAATTTATGATATTATTTAACATCAGTATTTCAAAATTACAAAATTCATGAGATAGGCCACGTCAGGTACTTAAAAATTTTTAGAATCTGCTAAGGATAATGTTATGTTAATATTATTGTTTATGTATGTGTACGGATATGTGTCATATTTGTATTGGACATTACGGACATGCTTGATG
Organism: Pelusios castaneus; assembly: GCA_007922175.1. NCBI lineage: Eukaryota > Metazoa > Chordata > Testudines > Pelomedusidae > Pelusios > Pelusios castaneus. The sequence goes on from ML685786.1 coordinate 14,698,396, forward strand.
TATCGGTATTTCAACTTGTGCTGTGTTTGTGCTTGTGCTGTGTGACACCCCAGAGATGGCTGCAGCACTAGCTGCTTGATGGCCCATTAAGGGAACTCAAAAGTACAATAAGCCCAAGGAGAGAACTTAGGGACTACGTCTTATGAGTCACCAAGACTTACTCATGTGACTCTAGACTCCATCTTATTTCTGTAAATTACCACAAGCAGCACAGCAATGGCCGAGGGACATAAAAGGCAGATGCACCATATCCATTTTTTGTTTTTAGTCTTCAGCCTTTACCTACCACTTAATTAACTCATCTGCAACTGAAGCTGTGAAACAAAGGACTGAGAACCATCCAGGTACTGGATGTACACCAGAGGAATGATACAAGCCTGCAACTCCACAATGCTAATGAAAACCTGATATATATATGGACTTTTAAATCATTTGTATGTATTCAATTGCTTTAGTCATTTAACATTTCTCCTACAGTTTTTCTTTCCTTTTATAACAAACCTTTAGTTTTAGTTACTAAAGGATTAGCTGGCAGCCTGGTATTTTGGGTCTGATCCAAATTTATATTGATCTGATAACATGGAGGACCCTTTGGGATAAGGAGAACCTCTTTGGTAAAGAGCATGGGCTATGTCTATACTAGAAAAGTTAAGTCGACTTTGTTCAGTCGACTTAATAAGGCCAACTTTAAGTCAACTTAAAGTCGACCTTATTAAGTCGGCTTAACAAAGTCGACTTAACTTTTTCTAGTGTGGACATATCCTTAGTCGACCTTATTAAGTCAACTTAATGCTTTAAGTCGACTTAATAAGGTTGATTTAGGCGCTAATCCCCGTCCACACTGGCTTACGTTGATTTAAGGAATCGACTTAAGACGTAAGTCAACCTAAAACTAGGTGTTATTAAATTGACTTAAGTTTCCCTTAAGTCAATTTAAGGAACAGCTTAAGTCGACTGAATAAAAGCCCAGGGAATAAGTTGGGTAGATTTAAGCCTCCTTAAGTCAGCCTAACCTGTAAGTGTAGACGCACCTTTGGAGTTTTAAATAACTTTTCTCTTTACTGGACCAAGTGGCTGACTGGGAGCCAGAGATGAAATGCAGTAAAGGGGGCTGTGTATATTTTTAGCTTCTTGATAACCAGTGTGGGGAATCAGCTGGTTTGTGACTGGTTGGGTGTCGGAGTCTTCAGTGTCACCCACCAGTGCTGAGAGAATCAGCTGTCCTTTTACAGCTTGGCCTGACCTTGGCATTTTCAGATGGTCTGCCCTACACACGAGCGGGTCACACCCTGCTATCCTTACTGAATACTAACTTGCCTTGTAAGATGTTAAGTTCCAGAGGGGTAGCCATGTTAGTCTGTATGTAGCAAAAACAATGAAAGTCCTGTGGCACCTTAAAGACTAACAAATTTCTTTGGGCATAAGCTTTCATGGGCTTCAACCGACTTCGTCAGATGCATCTGATGAAGTGGGTTGCAGCCCACAAAAGCTTATGCCCAAAGAAATTTGTTAGTCTTTAAGGTGCCACAGAAGTTCTGTTGTCCTTGTAAGAGGCTACTTTTAAAACTTATTATTAATATAAAGTTACTTTCTAGTTGTTTTGTTCCATAATTGACTAGCTATGAAATAGTCAGACACCTGCATCTGTTTAGTAGATGTCAGAAACAGTATGTGTATTCACATTAATCCTAAACTGTAATAAACATTCTGCTTTTACCTGATGTCTCTTTTTTCTTTCATTGTCTTTGATGTCTTCTGGATTGCTTTAATTCTCTCTTTGTTGGACATGCTTGAAAGATTTTTGATCAGCTTTTCTTCTGTAGATGGGATGTACCAAAATATTATATCCATCCAGAACCTCAAGATAAGAATCTTAACTTTCATACAAAGACTTAAAGGAGGATAGACTGGAAATAAGACCCCCGACATACACGTCTACCAAGACCCAGCTAAACTATCAGAAATTAAGAGCTAGAAATAGTTAGCAGTGGTATTGCAATAAGTATTCTCAGTTATCTGGAATAAATGTTTCTGTAATACAGATACATTAGAAGACTACAGTTTTCAATGCTTTCAAAAATCATTCAAACTCAATGATGGTTTACTGTTAGTAAAATAGACTGCAAAACAAAATAAGTAAAATCACTCACTTAAGCCTTCCAGAAAGGTTTTACTTGCTGTTATTTTTAGTGGGATTGTTGTTCCTACATTTTCATAAAAAATAAACCTATAGCCCTGGAAGTCAATGCATTAAGATCCTTGAAGTGGTGTAGTGCTGTGTTGTTGTGAACGCATTTCCCATCGGTGCAGTGCAGTGAAAACACCATGTAGAAGAGGAGATCAGAAGTCGACTGGAGTTACACAAGCTACTCTGCGTAGTTTGCATAACTCCCATTGACTGCTGATGAATTTCCCGGTAGGTGTAGACTAGGCCTAAGTGACAGTGAAGACCCTTACCTTGGTTTTCTTTGTCTTCATTGTTTGTTTCTGTATTTGGGTCTTGTCTAAAAAGGTTGGGAGGCATGCTGTGGACCAAGTCAGCTTGTCTTCTGTTACGTCTCTGAATGATGCTACCTGAACAAAGGGAATGCAGTTCTGAGTTGCCTGTATCTTCTTCCCCCACAGCTGCTAGTGACCCAGAAAAAGTGTTTGGAGACTTTTCTCGCTCATCAGCTTCAATAATGGAAGGTATAAGTATTCAGTGAACAGAGAAATGTTGTGGTTTTTGAATACTAGGATGGGGGTAAGAAAATGTGTTGAACTCTGATAAGAAAACAAGAGCCCCCATAACCCCTTGAATAACAGCACAAATGATTTACAGGGGCTCACCTGCTTATAGAGATTCTGCTTCATAACATACCCTTCATTTACAGCTAGGTGGGAAACAGTTTTCATGTCCCACACATATATATTTAGTGTTCAAAATTTCTTCTCAGATCATCATGACAAAATGTTAAAAATCTCAAAAACATTTCCAAATCAAAACAACAGGTCAATCAAAACTTTTTACTTCCCACCCCCTTTTAAAATCTTTTAGTCTAATTTCAAAGTGAAAAAACACTGGACTGGAAAACTGGATGTTTTTGTTTTGAAAATGCCCAGGGGTTTTAATAATTTCAAAACTCTCCCCAAAAACATTTTTTCAAGTTGAGAGTTTCCTCAAATGCAATCCTGTTTCACGAACAGTCTGAGTTTAGACCTTCCATATTCATTAGTGTGAAATATGTTACCCAGGGATAAAATCTGGTTAGATCAAGCCTAAACAAGTTGCTATCCTCCTATGGAGATTAAAGTTTCAGTGTTCTCATTGGCCTTTCAATCTTTGTGACTTAAGCCTCACCTCCATCAGACATATCAGAAGATCTGCGTACATAAGGACCATCAATGGCACGGAAAGTGGAGGGAGGTGTATATGCTGATTCTGGCTCATTCTCAAAGGAAGGATTAGCTGTTAGAAGAAAAACAAAAGCATTAAGCCATAAATAAATGTTTAAAACTGTATCACCAAACTGTGAACAGTTATAAATGCAATGCTACTGTGTATAACACAGTAGATCCCAGAATTATGCTCTTCCCTCATTCTATGTCCGTTTAAATTAATCATTCTATTGTATAATATATTTGCAACATGCCATAAACTACTGAAAGGCAAGCTTAGTGGCGCTAGCTGCCTAAATTTTCAAGAGTGGCTAGTGATTATGGTTGCATCAATTTTGGGGGGCCCAACATGAGACGTCATAATGGTATTTTACTTGATTTTCAGAAAATGCTCCCAGAAAAACCAGGCTTAAGATTTCTCAGATCGGGCACCCACAAAAGAAAGCACCCAAAACCAACTACCCACTTTTAAAAAATGTAGGTAACTAACGTTAACAATCTGTTTTTCCCCATCCTAAGCACAACATAAGAAAAAAATAAAATTCTGCAGTGACAGGATAGAAATGATTTTGGCTAAAATGTTCCTTTTTAAAACAAAGTGTCCCGTCCTCCACACCCCCAATTTGCATACTGAGGACTTCTTTTGCCTCCAAAGATGTTACATTTTAGTTTCCTCAGAAGGACACTTCTATAACATACACTTAGGCCTGATTCTGCCATGGATGCAGAGCTGTTTTAGAAGTCAAGATGAGCAGCTATTTGGATCAACCTCAGGAATGGACTCCCCAAAACTGTCTATTATATATAGGCTTTTAGAATGTGGAATTACATACTATATCCATTTCCATATGGACTTGTCTTGGGCTCAGCCAATCTTAATGTACTTTGGCTATATCGAAAGTCAGGCTGCACTGAGGCCATCGGTATAGCCATGGGATAATCCTCCTTTCCTTGTCGTCTTCTACTGCGACCCTCATAGAAATCATACGGTGAGTCATACAGCGAAGAATCCTGAAAGTTTTGGTGAAAAGATGAATTCCTTTCCCTGCTGCATGTGCAAACAAAAAACAAACAAAAAGAAGTGACCAAAGAGCGACGAAAGATCTATTTACATTTATTTTTAGCTGAGCAGTATTCAAACAATTTTTTGACATAAATAAGTTGCATGTCATCTTATTTTAACCACATTTTAAAACATTTTCATAACAATACAACGCTCTGAATCCAGATGGCAAAGTTCAGACAACCGTTAACTGAATTAAAGAGTCTAAAACTTCTGTCCCACTGAATTCAGTGGGAGGACCATTCAAAGGTAAGTATATGCATAAGAGTTTGTAAAATGATCTTCCAAGCATGCAGCAAACTTATTGACCACATATCTGATACCTGAAACTATAACTCCTGGAACATATTAATCTGAAGTGTAGAATAATAACAGAGTCATGTTGTCAAGCATAGAAATGTAAAAACACAAAAAGAGAGACAAAGTAATTAAGGTAATATCTTTTATTCGACCAACTATCGTTGATGGAAGTACAAATTCTGAGTGACACAGAGCTCTTCTTCAAATCTGCACATTCTCCCTACAGAAACTGATCCAATAAAAGATATTACCTCATCTATCTTGTCTCACTCATATCCTGGGACCAATGCAGCTATAACACTGCAAAAGACAGCCTTCACACTGCCACAGATGTATTCTCAGACCAGTACTAACGAGTGATTAGAATGAATGACTAAAGTAGAACTGGTAATGAGTTCCACCTCCCCCTTTTCGCCAATGTGTTCTAAATATCCAATTCTCTTTTTTATCAACAGTATTATTGGTCATCAGAACTTCTATAAATGATTACTCAAACTTACTTTCTGTCAATCTCCAATGTCTCTGAGTAGTGATAGTCCGAGTTTTCAAAGGCTTCATTGTAATGAGAAAACATGACAAATTTGATTCCTTGATTATGGATGAGAAATCTTCTTTACCCTGAGGCTTTATTGCTTCAGTTTGATATTACTGGGTGGTTCATTTTGAACCTAATAAAAGACAAAAATTAGATTCAATAGATTTTCTGCCCAATAGCAGGAACAAAAACAATAGACATCAGTGTCTGGACAAAAAAAATGGCTTTATTCTTCCTGGACTAATAAAGAATATAGCAATAAGATCTATATAAATGGAGAACAGTCTTAAGTGAATATAGCATCACCTGGGTCCTATTTACCCTCTGGACAACATGTATTTACCGGTAGCGAAACTGGCTACGTAGAAATACAAGTCCTTAACTAAAATGAAGACACTAGACCTGAGCACGAAGCCTCTGGGTAGACTTCCCCAACATTCTACAGCTAACCAGCTATTTTAGAAAATACATAACAAACAGATGGTCCCTGAGCTACAGACCGATCCTATATCTCTTTAGGTACATTTCACTGACTTCAAACCTAATGGACAAATACATAAAGATTTTCATCTGTAGAGCTCAATAGTTTTACAGAGAGACGGGTAAGCATAACTGGTTATGTCATGTCTTTATAACAAGACAGAATTTTACAGTGAGATAGCTACGAGACAAGACACTGTAGTTTTTGCTTTTATGTAGCTAGTCAAGGTCTACCCTGGAAGGAGGGAGTAAGGGTGTATACTCAATGAAATCTAGAAACATAGGGTAAAGGCCCAGCACATAGCACCCCACAATGATATCCATGCTTATGTGAAAATAAATTAGCACAAGAGATGAATGTGTTATAGTACATTACATCATGTTATTGTATGTATATATCAGTATCAAGTCATATAGCTATATCCAGATTAGTGCCTTCACCAAATACTTGGCAATAGAAACTGGATTAAGCAATTTAAATATCTTCTGCAATTGCCCATCCCACTTTGCCAACAACTAATTACCAAATGGAATCTGATATTTGCCCACAAGAGACCATAAACATAAGCACCTAATGCTAAACTTTTCATGTTGTTCAGATGACAATCCCACACAAGGCAGATCAAAGACTGAGAGCAATTTAAAGTAACATATTAAGCCAGTAATCAGCTGACCAAATTAATCAGTTATGATAGTGTTCAAACATATTTCATATATAAAAGCCCAGAACTTAATCCTTCCTCTTTGTACCAGAGAAAATGGGGGTTTTGCTTGGAGAAGGATGGCAAGATTTGACTCCCAGTTATTAACATAACAATGAGAACTTTCCTTTGACTTTGTTTCTTTTAAAACAATTGGTGCCTATTAGATTAAAAAAAAATTCTCTACCAACTTTTTAGTAATTAGCACATTCACCCCGCACCCAATGTAAAAGCACAGAGTTTAAAAGAATTGCCAGGATTACAATAAAGTAGCAGCCTTCTAAGTAGGGCTGGCAGGAAAATAGAATTTCCAGCCTATGAAAAACTTACATTTTTTGGAAAACAAAAACACGTTTATTATGATGCAGGACAGAAAGTTAAAAAAAAAGCATTTCCACAAGAAGAACAACTTTTTTGAGAACTTGATTTGGGAGAACCAAAACAGAATTTTTCAGTTTATCTCCTGGACTGCCAATTCCCTTAGGAACTGGTTGTCCTGGGAATTGGGCAGCCCATCAGCCAGGTAGCCAAGTTTCTAACTAAAGTTTTGATGGAACTGACGCATCCCTATGGGAAGTGCCATTTCCATCACACTAGCATTTTCTAACAGAAGGCTGCTCTGTTGGAAAATTTCCTGAGACACACTGATTTTTGGAAAGGTAACAGAGGATTCCATCACAGCAAGCCTACCTGACAAGAAGAAAAGGCCAGCCAGACACAAAAATCCACACACTGCCTTTTCTTCTTGCTCCCCCCCCAAAAGTAAAGCTCAGCCACAAGGACTTGTAGAGCAAACCTGAGAGACAGATTCATAAAAGGTAGGTCCCAGGCCCCACTGCTCTCTATTTCTATTCTGTTTAGGTTCTTATAGTGCAAACAGCACCATCATCTCTCCATGAGTTTCCATGAGGCACTGGTGGGGGATGGGACCCATGAACTTCACCAAAGTTAATTAGAAGTTGGGTGGGAGAATTATCGTCAGGCCATGTGACACTTTTCTTCTCTTTGACCTCTGATGTGGTCCTCTCCATCAGCAAGAGCTAAATATTTTTACGCTAGTTTCACTTTGAATAAATCTTCACGGAAAAGTTGCTGTTGAGCAAGGCAGGGGAAGATTAAAGGGCATTATTTAGTCATTCAGCAAGTCTCATCTTCACAAAGAAGAAGGCTGGTACAATAGTTAGGGCCCAAGCCTGGGAATCAGAAAATCTGAATTCAATACCTTTCTCCCACAGACTCTCTGCATGACTGTCAGCAAATCACTTACATCTCACTGCCTTAGCTTCGCATCAGTAAATTGGGGATAACTGCACTTCCCTGGCCCACTGTGAGGATAAATACATTGAAGATGGGTAGATTCTCAGATACTTTGGTAATAGGGGCCATACAAGATGACCATTAGGGAGTTCCCTTAGATCTGTAAATAGCTTCTGGGGTTACAAAGTTCAGGAACCTCAGAGCTTCTGTAGGTCAGCAGCAATGTTGCCAACTCATGATTCTGTCATGAGTCCCATGACAATTATTGTTCTCCTTAAAGCCCAGCTCCTGGAGTCAACTAGATCTGATGATTTCAGCCTTCATTCTTACAGCAAAGATACATTTCTAGACTTCGTGACTGTGAAGAAAGCTTAAAAATGTGATCCCAGTGCACCCTAGAGGCTCAAACAGTAGAAAACAAATGAAAAAACCCCCCACAATCTGAATCAATTATTTTTATATAAACATGTATTTAAAGCCAGATCTCGTGAATTTTGGGGAGCCTGACTCAGGATTTTTGAACGTTTTTGGTTGGCAGTACTGCAATAGGCTCCTTTTTTCGGGGTCAAACCCCAAATGAATAGCCAGATGTTCCTTCCTCCCTCTACATCACACATGGTAAGGCAGCACCAAGACCTAGTTCTAGAGATATGAGGATTTCTTTCTGTAGACACCTATCCTCATTTAGAATGTTAATCACTTACAGGAAGATGTTTGTCAACATGCACATCCTGCCCTATTAGGTTTCAAACAAATCCGTGAAAGCATGACTTGGTACTGCCATTATACTTGTAGTACTGTTGATCTACAAATAGAGCATGTATCCGCTTTTAGTTGTGCAAATCTTCAAGTTAAAAAAAAAGCCAATCTGGGAATTAACTTGAAGGTGGTTTTTTTAAAAGCCAACAATAGTTGGTTTGTTTTATTGAACTATAAGGAAGTATATATTTCTTAATAACCAAGCACAAAAGGAATGTTAGTCATCCAAGAACCACCAATATTTTGATATAACAGATTAAACCACACTTTTTTCCGTAAGCAGCCTTTAGTTTATATAAGACACGGCTGCTGCTTCTTTCTTTATTCTCACCCTCTGAATTCTTATGCTATGAAATCCTTTCCTGTTCGTTATACTGTACCTGATTTCATGTGGAAAGATCTCTTTCCAAAGCCAGAAATTCTGCTCATGACCAGCACATTTTAATTAGTCAGTCTGAAACCGATATTGAAATAGATTGCTATAGTGACAGAGTATCAGGTTCTAGGAGTATATACTTCTCTTCCCCTGATTCATTAGATCAGGGATGTCCTGTTAGATACTACTGTGTTGGATATAACGGAGTGTCTCTCTCTGAAGCAAAAGAAAAATCAGACCTGTGAGATAAGACGAAGGCAGGATCTGGAGAGCACTTAAGCTGAAGTTCATGTAAAAGAACAATGAAAAAGGCTGACTCGTGGACCACTGGTGTCAGTAGGAATTTTATCATTTATGTAAGTGGGGGCAGCAACAAATGCTGTCCCTGGGCCTTCCTTCCGTGCCAGTTTTTATTTAAGACATTGGGTGTATGCAAGACCTTGATATTATTTTCACTGATACACTGGATCCTTGTTTCAAGATAGAGAGAACCTGACTTGTATGTTATGACTTCACAACGAAGGACACAGCTAGTGTTAGTGGCAATCAATTTGATACCATGGTAGAGATAAGTGACTTGAGAGAGAAAGCGAGTCCTAAGTACTGCTCACTTCTGCAGCCTATCCTTATTCAGAAAAGCACTTATCTATGGTCAGTGCTTCTTTGTTTGAAAAAAAAAAAAAAGGTGCCGGTATTCAGTACCCCCGAGTACCATCACAAAAAAAGCCCTGCCTGTGGTTAACTTTAAGCATGTGATTAAACCCTGTTGACTTCTAAAGAGCATGTTTCAGCCCGTAGAATTATTTGATGAATAGGAAGGGATGTAAGAAACATATTCAAACGGTTTGCTAACTTGGGATCTATCAGAATTTTATGGTAACAATATTCTTTCCCTCTGCCACCCCCACACATATAGACTTCCATTCCCAAAAAATTAAAGCATCTACACATTTATAAGTCTTACCACTAACCTTACATTTCAAAGTCATTTTCAGTAGTCTAGCAACTAGACATTCTTCTAGAAGCAGATTTATCTTTTAAAAATATTGTTCCACCTGTCTTTTACTTCCTGGATGCTTTGATTTTTTTATTTCACGTGTTTCTAGATTGGCAGGAGCGAGTCAGGGCAGCCAGTGTCTGATATACAATGATTGTGTTCTTCTCTCCCACTCTGCAAATCTTCCTAAACCAAGCACGTTGCAAATGTCTACGTTTTCATATGCACAAAAGCAAGGTTCACATATTGTATAAATACTTCTACTTCTTGCCATGCCTATCCAGACTCCTATCTACAACACACACACTCTGAGAAGATAATCCTAGAACTGCTGCAGCATAGAGTATGGAAATCTCTCATGTCCTATCTCATGCACATATGTTGTTCCTCTCATTTTTGGGGGGCTGTTGAGTTAGCTATCCTGTAACACTGAATTTGAAAATGTATTGTAGCAATAGAACAGATGGTCCTCTCTTTGCCATTCCACAAGTGAAGATGTGTGCACATATGCACACATGCCTGTTTTTAAGGAACTGTCCTAACTCACACTTCAGTCACTCCAGCTGTGTGGACATTTTCCAAAATGGTTCAAATGTGGTTTGCAGAGCAGGCCACTGGATCACCGCTCAACCAGAACACAACTTCTTGAAAGGACAGAATAGCCCAAGAGTGCTCAGCACCTCATAGCATCAGGCCTGAACTGGGGCAATTCCAGAAGGCCACTGGATCACGACTCAGCAAGAACACAACCTTTCTAAATAAACAGCTAGAAAGGGCTCCTACAGAAATGGTCTGAGTCCTTGGTCACATGAGACGGGTCCAGCTAATCAAGTACTTACCATATGGTCTATTCCAATTAACCAGGGTAGAAATCAATGCAACATGACAGTAGCATGACACTATCTGATGTTGAGGTTCTTGTAGTAAGTCTTGAAGATTTTGTAAAGCACTGTAACGCATGTGCTTTAGCTTTTTCCTCTTCATGTCCAGAGCTAAAATCTATTTCATACTCGGTTGCTGACTGAGGATTGATGGTAAAATGGTTAACCATCCTTATATTGTGGGCTGCTTCCTCCCCTCCCCACTTTCCATTTTGAACTCACACTTGCTGCCATGCCAGGCTTACTTTGCACTGCCTTGTATAGTAACATCCCCAGTATCTGTGTAACCAAATGGCACTGAAAAGTAACTTATTTGTATGCAAATGTCAAATTTTTGGTAAACCTCCATAAAGAGCAGAGTCCAAGCAATCTATTATTTTTTTCCTTTTATTAAACATAAATATAGTAGCATATACTGATTTGATGGGAACAGAGTGATTTTTCAAGGGGATACCTGGCACTTTCAGCATCAAGACACAGGCCTCTATGACTTAAGCGAAGGAACAGCTCCATTAAACCAGTTGCAGACTATCTACTGCACTAGAGAGGGAGACAACCTAGAACCCAGCAGGTGACACCTGCTATTTTTATATCCAAACATCTTTAAAAAACTATATACTGTAACTATAAAAACTCAACCCATTTTGTGCAAACTTACTAGTGATGGGGGGGGGAGGGATCCCAAAATGGTATAACTATTACAATTAGAAATGACCAAACTGAAAGGTAGGATGAGGTAATCAGAGAGAAAAAGGAAAGATTTGCATAAATAAGAAATTGTGAAATGCTCTGAGGAGAGAGATGTCTGCTAAAGACTCAGAAGGAAGATCAACCCCTATTTAATACTACTTGAAAGACTTTATCCAGCCCATAATCAGATCACTAGAAAACCAGCTATGTATATTTTCAAGGCACCCATCACAGTTTTATCTAGGCTCATGTGTTAAGAAAGAGTCCATTTCAAACTATGCACTGATGCATTCTATGAAGCAGAACAGGACTGAATCTTCTCTTAAAAATAAATAGTAATTTTACTCCACTAGCCAGCACTGGCAATTATAGTCAACAGAATACTAGTGCATTAAGAGACTGTGTTTGGGCACATAAATAAATAAACAACAAACCAGTTCTAAAGAAGAGTACCACATTGGAATGATAACTATACAGAGAAAGACACCACACAGTACACCGATGCGGTAAGAAGTCTTAAATAATTTATGCTTAATTTTAATAGAATGGTTCCTGTCACTTTGCATCGGTAATGTAAACCTAATCAATTTTGTTCCCAGTTTTGTATTATAATTTAATGAGATGTATCAGTTTCAGGAACTTCACCAACTAGTTCAATTGGAAAGACTGATGTAAATTAAATGAGTTATAACTTTGTAAGAATAAAAATGGCAAATATATTTGCTGTCTTCAAACTCAGAAGGATATATTTCCCATCTGTAACTTTCAGGTCAACTTCCTTTTTAGAATGTTGTAACCTCACTGCTATTGACCTGGCTATCTTTGGGAGTTCATTTCTTTTTCAATTTAAACATCAGACAGGAGACGGGGTCGGGGCAGGACAAACACACACTTAAATATGTTCTAATGAATGAGTTCAGACATGAGTTCAGTATGCCGAGAACTGTTTTGTAACAGAAAAACTGGTGCAGCTATTTCCCTCCATTCTATTCTTCCTTGTATCCAGTTCTCAGACAATTTTGTACCAACGGAACATAATTGTTTTTTAAGACAAGCCATGACTATTTAAACTACAGTGCAACACATTGCTGTTACCCACTTGTGCTTTGAGTCCAGTCCAGTAACTGTAATATTGTAATATCAAAGGTAATTGGATTAGCCAATCCTTTCCAAGCACAAGATAAGTTTCTGCATAAACTGTTTACACAGAGGTTTATATTGTAGTAACTAATATGTTGTTGGCAAATCATTGGGCTGCAGTAGCTAACCAACTCTGGCATACGAACAGGTGCTATTCGAATGAATCAAGGTCTTAGACTAGAGCACTAAGTGTTCATATCAGAGTCTGAAAGATTCTATTTGATCCTCTACTTCAGTGTTTCTCAGCCTTTTCTGGTTAGTGACCCCTTATTCAAAGTCCAAAAATGTCACAATCCCCTTATATAGACACCATTAAAACAAGAATAAAAAAATATTTTAAAAAAGAGATCAGTGATAAAAAGAAGCCTACATAATGTATGTATGTGTATGAGACTAAGAAATACCTCCCCTTGAAGGGCAAAGGGCATGATACTCTTTACTATCTATTGTAATAAAACTCAGTGCCTTCTGATGTCCTGGGGGAAGGTTGCAACCCACTGGATACGAAACATGGTTCTACATTAACCTGTAACTGGGGAGCCAGATTTCTGTACCCTTAAAGCACATTGAATGACTACTCAATCTATAATTAGCCCAAATAAAGTCAGGGGAACTAACTGTGAAATCAGTGCTTGATATTGCAGTAAAGGTATCAGACTCTGTCCCTTGTGACTCTCTTTAAAACAAATGCACAGCAAGGGGCTAACATTTACAATGGGGAGGAAAACTGCTGCAACTTATTCCACAATGATCCAATCCCGATCCAGTTGAAGTCAATGGAAGTTTTGCCATTGATTCCAGTCCAAGCAAGATCAAACCTCGGTGGAGTCATCACCCTGCAGATCTTTCAAGTCGTTAATAGAATCATAGAGTTTAAGACCAGAAGGGGCCATCTAATAGTCTGACCTCCTACACAGCACAAGCCCCCCCCCCCCCCCCACCTGTAGAGATCTACACTCGGTTGGCTCCTACTGTAAAAGAGGCAGAACATTTTACAGAATGTACAGGATACAGATGGGTTTTGGACCCCCAAAGAGGTTTAGAAGCTTGTGTTAGTTTTTTTAACTTAACAGAGTTCAGATAATCTGTCCTACCTGTTTCATTATGGCCTTAAATCAATTTTTCTTTTAAATAGTATTTTGCATGTGTTTAAACCTTGCTGCGAATTAGAGACTTTATAACGCTTACTTAAGTTGGCATTGGAAGTTCAGTACTACTCAATATTATTTGACTTGTAAAAGAATATCCTGGTTCACACTGGACTCTAAAATTTCACCTTGCTCTCTCCTCCTCTCTAGACCATGGGGGTCAAACACGCGGCCCATGGGCCACATCCAGTCCGTGACTACACTCAGTGGGATCACACTGTCTCCCTAACAGAGGCTATGTCTACACTTGGTAATTTAAGTCGACTTTAACTGAGTCGACTTGGTGTGTCCACACTTAAAAATAAAGTCGACTTAAAGGGGAACATAAAAAGGCAACCTAGAGCGTCCACACTGGACGCCTAGGTCGACTTCTAGGGACTTAGGGGGACCTAGGGGAGGTCCATGGGGGCAGGGGGAGCACTCCTTGCCCAATGCCAGGGGGCTCAGCCTTTGCCCCCTTGTACCTACGTACAAGGGGGCAAAGAGGGACAGGGACCCTGGCAGGGCATAGGAGCAGATGGGGGGGCATGCCAGGCTCCCCTTGTGCCCCCCCCCAGGCAGGGAGGGCATTGTTGTAGCCCTGGGGTAGCCCTAAGTCGACTTAGGGCTACCCCACGTCTACACTGGCTTACGTCGACTCTAGGGCATCGACTTAAGCCTTAGGTCTACTAGGAAGGTGGTTTTATAAAGTCGACTTAATTTTAATTAAGTCAACTTTATTTTCCTTAAGTCGACTTAAGCAGCTTGCTTAAGTCGACTTAAGGAAACTGTAGTGTAGACACAGGGTAAATTAAGTCAACTTAAGCAAGCTTAAATCGACTTAATTTTCCAGTGTAGATGCAGCCAGAGAGAGGGCGTGGTCGGGCATACTCAGTGCTCCACAATGCTGTGAGTGTCAGGTCTCACAACATCACAGAGCACTGTGTATGCGAGCCTGCGGTCTGTGAGAGCACACACTCTCCCTAACAGAGAGCTAGAGAGAGAATGCCATCGCGGAGCACAGTAATGCTGCAAGAGTGCCGTAGCATTTTGATTTATGATATGTACAGCCCACTTGAAGTACATTTAAGTCAAATCTGGCTCGCCATAGCAAATGAGTTTGGCACCCCTGCTCTAGACATAGAGAGGAAGAAAGAGTAAAATATAGTGAATTGAACCATTGAAAATAGCAATAGAAGAAATCACTTACTACAGTAGCACCATGCCAACATGGTTTTGCAAGCCTGGTAAACTTGAACGATTGTTAAGAGCAATAACAGTATCAATGGCCTTTTTTTCCAGTAACAATACCTTATCACTAACATTCAGAACTTTCCCTATCAACCCAATTTATTCCTTTCATTTCCTCATTGGTCATCAGTTCCAAAGGTTATGGAAGCAGCGGTTAGATGGTTGCCTTGGTATGGCGTGAAGTGGAGTGATACATTCTAAAAGCAATCCCTTGGACAGAACAAACAAAGAGTCCTGTGGCACTTCTAAAGGATAACAAATTTACTTATCACATGAACTACCCTGGGTGAAATCCTGAAGTGGGATTTTACCCAGGGAAGCTCATGCAATAAACAAATTTGTTAGTCTTTAAAAAATGCCACAGGACTCCTTCGGCACTTTTAAAGAATACAAATGTATTTATCGCATGAGTTTTTGTGGGAGAAAATCCCACATCGTCAGACGCTTTGAAGATGGGAACCTTCAAAGTGTCTGATGAAGTGGGATTTTCTCCCACGAAAGCTCATGCGATAAATAAATTTGTTATTCTTTAAAAGTGCCACAGGACTCTGTTTCTCTGCAATAGACTACATGGCTACCTCTTTGGAACAGGACTCCTTGTTTGTTTTGCTGAACTAAACTAACTTGTCTGCGCCCCCCGGAACTGGTCTCCTTGAACAGTTTCTTTCACTCAAGATTTCTAGAGCTGGTTTCCCAAGCACAAGGTCAGGGCCAAACTCTGCGCCTCTAGCTGTCCCGGAGGGGATGCACCCTCCCTACAGTTAAGGAACGATTCCACCTGGAGGGACTAAGGGGAGGATGCCGGGGGAGGAAAGTAGCAAGCAAAGAGGGAAGCTCCTGCTGTGTCACTTACTCAGCGGAGGGGTCGCGCAGGGTGGGCTGGGATCCCCTGCTGTGCAGAGAGCTGGCCGGCCCCAACCACAGCGGCGAGGCGATCCCCACGGCGGGCACAGCGATCCGGCGGCGGCTCCAGCTTCAAGCCGCTACTCCCGGAAATCCAGCGGGACTCGCTGCGCCGCTCGCACCTCCCGGGGGCGGGGAGGGGGATGGATAGCAACGCACGGCTCGGGACACCCGGCGGCCGAAGGAGAGGCGCTCGGCCCGGAGGTAGGGCTCGGTCAGCAACAAGCCAGCTCCAAAGCCGAGGTGGATTTCAACACGAGCTAGAACCCGAGTGCAGACGGGGCCGTTGTAGTTTTGACACGTTGGTGCCCCACGTCCGGACAGGCTTGTGCTCTGCGAGCGCGGCAAGGCAACCCAACCCGCGTAGCTGTGGCCACACGCTGCTGCTAGGGCGTGTCTGCCTCGGACTGGGCTTGGGAGGGCATCCCCGCTGCTATGTGGACGGGAGCCTTAACACGTTTTCCAACACACGCTTTTTCCTGAAGACAAGAGTCTATGTACACAGCCTATGAAGACAGGAGCCGTAAGATGTTAACACGTGTTCCGACACATGCTTTTTCCTGAAGACAAGAGTCTGTGTAGACAGCCTATGTAGACAGGAACCGTAAGACATTAACACGTTCCGACACGCTTTTTCCTGAAGACAAGAGTCCATGTAGACGGGAGCCGTAAGACGTTAACACGTTCCGACACACGCTTTTTCCTGAAGACAAGAGTCCATG
>ML685786.1:14714965-14934676 GCA_007922175.1 Pelusios castaneus
AGACAGCCTATGTAGACGGGAGCCTTAACATGTGTTCCGACACACGCGTTTTCCTGAAGACAAGACCTCTGATTCTTGGCACACCACAGTTGCTTGGCCAGCTTTGTAACGCTGGTGTTTGGGTTTATCTTGGCCGCATTTTGTTTTCTGCAATGGTGGGGGTGCCCTGTTCTTACCCGCTCAGGGTTGCTGGCTGACCCTATAGCTGAAAGGCTAATTGATGCCAAGTATGTTCTGTATTGTAGTCAGGTTTCTGTGCGGGTTAATAGTTTGAAATCTATTAATTTCTTTTGATTTATAACATTATACTTGAGTGCTTCTCCTAAAATTCCTGCTCCCAACTTGCTTTCCATATTCGATTAAAAAAAAGCCCCAACTGATCAACATAGATCCCATGCTGGTAGGGTGTAGTTGTGCCTGAAAGAAGCTCACTGCCTGTTGCGGATCATAGTCCAATTCTTCCCTTACCATGAAATATTTTCTCTTTTCCTTTGAAATCTCTCTCAAGAATGCCGTTATCTCATTACTAATGCTGCACAGATTTATGCACTTGCATGACTTTACTGAATATTTTATATCTAAAGACCATACAAGTCTGGGACAGAATTAGAAAAAGAACCCAGAAGTTCTGAAAAACATTCCTGTACAGGTAGCAAAAAGATAGCACATGACATGCACAAAAAATAGGTCACTCGGGGGCCTCAGCGTTTTACAAAAAAATGTAAAATTATTTATTGCCCTGAAAAACGTATAATCCAAATAGATTGAGTTGTCTCTTCAGTCAAGTTCTGTCTGCTCATTAATGTGTTCTATCCACCATTCCTGCACCCACTGAAGCCAATAGGTGTGTTTCACTGACTTAAATGAGAATAAGATCAGGACCCAAAAGAGTTAAATTAATAAACTCTGCTGTCTCTCATATACAAATGCATTATCCACGTAATAGGGTTAGTCATTTGGAACTAAGTAAAGCTAAACAAAATAACCGAGTCATGTTTCCCCTTTCTTTCTTTAAGGCTCAAATCCATAAATGTAAACTCTGAGATGTGAGGCATCTCAGATGTCTGAGATGTGACTTCTTGAGCTGGTTTTTTAATATTATTAAAATAAAGTTTTCATCCAGTCTGCCAAGGATTTGTACATACTACATTTCTAAAAGATTAAAATTATACGTCAGTTTATTGAATACACCTTTTGCAATACAGCAACTACTACTTGATTCAATTCTGTTTAAGACAAATAAATTTGAACATTAATAAGTCTGAAAGCATTTAATAAAGACTTAGAATAAAATAAAATGTTTACCTTAAATGAATGATCCAATAACATTTGACCGCAAGACTCTAGCTTACTCAGCTACAGACAGCAAAGTTACTTACTTGTGGCTCCTGGCTATAGAATTCAGTACCCATTCTGTTCTTCATATTGTTTGTATATATGGTAGTACCTAAAGGCTCAGCTGACACCTGGGCTGCAGTGAACTAGGACTATATGCACGCATACTGGAAACATCCCTGCCCCAAACAGCTTACAGTCAAAACAGACAACAGGCAAGAGGCAGAGAGGGAAAGCAACTTGTCCAAAATCAGAAATGGAGCCAGGAGTAGAAACTAGGTTCCCGGAGTCCTCTTCATTGCCCTTATCCACTAGACCAGTGGTTTTCAACCTGTGGCATGCGTATCACTGGTGGTACGCCTATCAGTGGTGGTACGCCAGACACAGGTTGGGGGTACACATGGCAGCCACCTGCTTCCCTGGTCCTCGCTTCTAGCTAGGATGTGGGAGGCAGGGGGCAGCTGCAGGCTTCAGGGGAACTTAGTCGGGTGCTTTGGGGTACTTATTAAAATTTTCAGAAGTTAGGGGGGACTTGCTACTTAAAAGGTTGAAAAACACTGCAATAGACAACACTGTCTCTGTTCTTAAGGATTCTATTAATGATGTATATTATCCTAGCCATTAGACCTTTATTTTAGCATGACATGAGGTGCCATTTTAACATGCAGAGTAGAGTGGCCATTTTTACAAGTACCTTTTGAAAGGCTAAGGAAGAATTATCTCTTTGCTCAGCTGGAAAACTGTGACTTCTATAAATAGCTGATGAAAGAACAACCTGCACTGTTGAACAGTCAGTACAGGGTTGCCTGACAAACATGATAAACTCCGTGACATGAAGTTCTAAAGGGCAACTGAAGCTTTTTTATTTGATGGCAGAGGTTTCTTTTGGCTGGTTACCAAACTATTGGTTGGTTGGTTTTCCAAGCTTCTAAGATGGTTAAAGTGTGTTTATGTTGCATTCAATGCCCTTATTAAATGTATAGTTTCTGAATGAAATTTTAGAGTTATGCCATAAAACTACACCTTTCCTAAAGCCACATTCCTGGCATGATTGAAAAGCACTAGATTGTAGCTGTACTGTACCACAGAGTTGAGAACTGCTCGCATGCTGACAAAGCTACACACTAAAGCATGGAAGTAGTGGAACTAACTGAAAAAAGCGTGAAGGACTGACCTATGTCGAGAAGTACACTTGAAAGAATTTGAAAAAACTTTTTAAAATGTATTGTCTATCCAAGTGATTTCAGATGCATGGCTTTTCTTCTGCAACCCCACCTGGAAAGCTGCTATGATAATTTTATAGACAAAACATTTAAACATTTAAAATATTTAAAGTTTTCCAACAAAAAAGGGACTTCTTTTTCACTAAAAATGTGTTGCTTTTCAACCAACTCTACAATTTAAAGAATAGTTTTTGAGTGACATTAAGCTGATCATTTTGTGTCATGTGGAAAGATGTGCTCTGCAGGGAAGTTCAGAAGGGTGGTGTTTTTAATTAGCAGTCATATTGTTTCTTCCATTCAAGAAATTGTTCTTGATGCTAAGAAAATTAAAATCCATAGAAAGAAATTATTCATGACAAAGATGTCATTGGAAGAATCATTATTTACATTGTAAGCTCTTCAGGGTAGGAATCATCTATTATTCCATGTTTGCTCAATGCTTAGCACAATGGAGATTTATTTTTGGTTGGTCTCTAGCCCTAGCCTCAGAAAACATGAATAATTAGACAAGGGTAGCACAAATAGCCTCTGCTGGTGTTGAGACTAGAGCTGGGCAATAGCAGTGAAAACTTGTATTTGGCATTACTGAGGTAACCAACCATAAGTGGAAGAGCTATGAAGTTTCTCTTTCCATCTGTGATCCATTACCTCATAATCCTGAAAATTTATAGCATTAGCCAGTGATGACTAACTCATGTCTGCTACAGAGAATCAATCAGAAAGGTATGTGTTTAGAAGAATCTGATTATTAGTGTACCTTTTAGAATGCAGTCAGTACACTTAGAATTTCTGTCTAAAATCTCACAAATGATGTTGCTGGATTTTATTTTACTTATCATTTTACTTGAATTGATGTATTATTTTCCTCTTGCAGGTAACTATTACAAATCTAATTATGAAGCTATTCCAGAAAATAAGTCCTCTGTGCAACACTGAGCACAAGATTAAAGGAAAATTTACAGATCAAACATAATATAAACATTTCCTTAACCTCTGTTACCTGCTTTAGCTTACGTTAAAGCTAAAGGATCAAATATAATTTTCAAGGCTTGTTTCCTTGTATCTTTTCATCAACTGAGACAATAAAACTGTCTCACTTCTGTTTTTTTGAAGTTTTTACTCAGTTTCCCAGATGGTTACTTTTATTCAAATCCAAATGCTGCACTGTTTCTGTATGAGTTCACCTCATTTGTGTAAACTGCAGAATCAAGAACTCATTGTCTGATAAAATTTGATCCAAAATTTAGGGTATGTAAGAACAAGTTTTTCCAAACCTAGGAGCAATATAAATGCAGTGGTAACATAGACTTCAGTAAAAGCAATGGGAGTCCTGTGGCACTTCAAAAAACTAACACATTTTTTCGGGCATAAGCTTTCATGGGCTCCAAACCCCTTTGTCAGATGCAACTGATGAAGTAGGTTGGAGCCCATGAAAGCTTATAAGGTGCCACAGGACTCCCATTGTTTTTGCTGTACACAGACTAACACAGCTACCCCTCATGGACTTCAGTGGAGTTCTGCATGAGTGCACAAGCAGACCATGCTGTCAATTACAGTATCAAGGCCTTTGTATTTGTTAAGTTCTGATACTGTAGAATGGATTCCCTCCCTCCCCTCCCCCAGGAGTAATGCACCTTACTTTAAAAAAAATTTGTTCGGCAATTCTTAGTTTAATGTTTATGCTAGCTGCTTCCTTGAAGTCATGAAAGCACAAATAGGTCAGGAACACCTGCTAAGTTAATGATCACAAGGATTTGCTAGTACCTATAAAAATGAGACATTCTTTATAAACTGACAGCTGACCAAGAAGGAAGTTGTTACATCATATTAATATTTAAAAATACAGTCTCTGGGGTTGCTGCTGCTATACAAACATACAAAAGGATTTCAAAGACAAAAGTTTGCAGCTATCCCCGATTACTGCTTTCAAGTGTCAAGGTTAATTTAGAACAATTCTGGAGTCAAGGTAGTTCATTAGAGCGAAGCTATTTTTTTTGTTTCCTCATACCATAAAAAGTTAATGCCTTGGTGCTGTTAGTGTTTACATAAGTCCAGGTGTCTTTCAGTATTAGGAACAATCTTCTTAAAGCAAACTACTTTATCCAGTATAATAAACTAAATGAACAGTAACAAAATAAACTATTTTCTTACAGTTCTTAGGATTCTGTAATCAGGTTTATGCACTCCCGGTGTCAGATGGCCAAGCCCTTTCCAGAGGCTTTTGCTCCCCCCCAAATGTGTCCTCTGGATGATGTAATCTTATTGGAGATTTTAATACTTTTGGTAGGTCCCAGAAACCACCTTTTTAAAGGTGTACTGTCCTTATTTCTCTGTAAGACAAAAAACATTAATAAAACTAATCAGAGAAAAGCCTCTTGTGTTCCAAAGCTGAGGCAGTGAGTTTGTTCCAGCTGTCATCAGCTAGCAGGCTAGCTACCTGTGGCCAGCTATCACTTTGTTATTCCCCTGGATTTCTGGCAGGTCACTCCTTTCTGCTGACTTAACCCCCCTGCCCTTAAGGGTTTTAGGCTCTGAAGGGCCACTAACCACCCAAACTATTCCTTATGCATGCTACCATAAACTGCACTTGGTCTTTCTCTTTGGAGGGGAATATACCCAGCAGAAATACACAAATTCTGAGAAGCAATGAGAAAAAACAGAGGGGAGAAGAAGGTGAAATGCTAGAAACTGAGTCTCACATGACACAGGCAAGATTCCTCCACGGGATAAATAGTGCTACCCTGATGGTTTAGAATTACTGATCTGACAAGGGAAACAAGGGCTAACCTCATCTAATCCCATTCCTTCAAAAGCCTCCACTCTGAGCTCCTTTGTGTCCCAGAGGCCCATATTGGTGCCTCAATTTTGACTCAGATAACTTCAAGTGTCTGATGAAGTGGGATTTTCTCCCATGAAAGCTCATGTGATAAATAAATTTGTTAGTTTTTAAAAGTGCCACAGGACTCCTTATTTATTTCATTTTCCCACCAATCCTCAATTCCTGCTCCTAACAAAATTCAGATCCCAAGGTAAGGAAGTCACCCAAGGGAAGGTGCCAGTCCTAGTCAGTTAAAAGAAAGGTTATGTTGGGTACAATGGTTAGGAATTCTCTGGAAACAGTACAGTTTGCTGCTTCCGGGAGTGTGAGACTTCCTTGGTGGGACCACAGTGTCCCCTCTTCTAAGTATAGGCCACTCACTGCAGGAAAGAGAGAACTTCCTGGGCCTGAACAAAGGAATTCACTCCAGCCTGATTTTCACATGGTTTTGAATTTCATAATTTGGCAGGACGCCCCTCACACGGTATGGGCTGGGTACACCCCAGTCTACACATATGTATGGACACTATGAGCAGAGAACGCCTCTGAGATAGACCCACTGTATGGACAAAACACACAAGGAGTCTAATCTGGTGGCACTTTTAAAGACTAACACATTTATGGCTTGAACTTTCATGGGGGGAAATCCCACTTCATCAGACTTTCCAAGCCTGAGGAAGTGGGATTTCCTCCCACGAAAGCTCATGCCACACATACAGTTGTTAGTCTTTAAAAGTGCCAGAGGACTTGTTTTGCCCAACTAGACTAACAGGGCTCCCCTGGGAAACTCGCTCTCTGCACAGCCACTGTATGGACAGGGCGCCCCTCCGGGACAGACGGGCGCACAGCCTGTGTACAACTAGAGAGCATCGGGTGGGGGAGATTGCAAGCCTGGGCTGCTTTTAGTTTCTCTTCCTTCCTTGCCACGTGCCTCCACGCTACACGGGACAGGTACCTCTCTAGTCTGGTATGTGGGCGGTCGGGGCCCGCCTTGCTGGGGCAGCCCCTGCTCGGAGCACTAGCCGGTGACGCCGGCCTGAGCAAGTGCCCGCTCCGACTGGAGACTGCAGCGCAGTGGCCCGCCGGGCCCCCGCCCTGCCCCCACCCCACGCACCGACCGCACAATGCACATCGGGCCGCGCGCGCGCCTCTGATTGGCTCCGCGGCGCCCGGAAACTAGACCCGGCGCAGCCCTGTCTGCCCGGCAGCTCCTGAGTCCTGCGTGCGGCTGCGACCGGGCAGCATGAGCCGGGGGGGCACGGGCCCGGGGAGCCGGGAGTCGCTCAGCAGCAGCGAGGACAGTGGTAAGTGGGCAGCTGGGCTGGGCGAGGGGTTCCCGTCCGCCGCCCCCTGGAGGTTGCACAGGGCTGCGGGGGCGGCTGGGGCCGGGTGTGTGCTGGGCTGGGGAGGGCAGCCGCAGGCTCTGGCCCCGCTCCCACGGCGGCAACTTCGGCTTCTTCTTCCCTGAAACTTGAAAACAAGGCGGCTCAGCACAGAGAGCGGGACTAATAGGCTCCTCCCCCTGTCTCTTCCCTACCCTGCCAAGTGCTGCTGAACTCCCACTTTGTACAGCGCCTAGCACACGGGGCGCTGGGGTGCCTCTGTTTGCCCTACAAGTACTATTCAGTTAGCATGGTGGTGTTTTACACCTTCTCCAGCCGCTGCACTGGTGTGAAGGACTGCAAGAGAGGTTTCTCTCAGCTAGGATTAGAGGTAGCTCTCCAGGATGGAGAAGGTCTGCGGACGCCCTTAGTAACAGAATTTTCAAGGAGCCCTGCCTTTCCGTGAGTTTGCTATGAAAGATGCAGGTGTAAATTTGAGAGCAGATTTGGACCTGAAGAGAATTCTGGCTGCCCCAGTTCAGGGCTGTTGCATTGACTCTTCCCCCTCCGTGTCCTATCAGTGACACCATATTTTACACTTAAGTTCATTGGGTTGCTTTTTGTTGCAGAAGTCTTCCTTCCTGATGCAAACCATACTTCACCATCTGTTGCCTTCCTGCAAGAATTGCCTAGTTATCAGTCCTCTTTGAGATGGAGAACTGCTGCTGGAGGAACACAAGATAGACAACAAAACAATCATGGCTTTGTGAGACCCCCTGCTGGAGAGCCTAGAAACCTTGCAGAAGGAACAGGGGTGGAAAGAGAGAGTGTGCTTCCATCATTAAGAGAATGTGCATTAAGTATTCCGGAGAAGAGAAAACTGAGGTTGGAGCCGTATGCTATTTTTATTTAACCTTTCCTTTTCATAAATCTGTGCAGTACATGTGCTAAGGAGGGCCAAAATGGTGTAAGACTCAAGTCCATTTCCTAGATTCTTCCACCGTACCAACTGTTGCATTAAAAAAGAGCTGTCCAGCCTATTTTTTTGGCCAAGGTGTACATATTAAAATCCGCATAATCTATCAAATAGAAATTTGTGATAATCACTGTGGGTCTGCTTGTGAACTCCTCGCTCACACTGGTGAGCAGTTACTCACAAGAGAAGTCCCCAGTGACTCCAGTCTGGTTTGAGATGAGGAATAATTAAAGAAGGGGATGATGGAATTGAAGAGCTGGTGATCTGTTTTTACTGTCAGAGGAGACAGCACTGACTCTCCCTTCTCCATCTCATCAAATACAAACCATTTTCTACATTTTTAAGGCCCTTCGGTGGCTTATCTCAATGCTGCCTGTTATCTCTTAGGCAGTGGTGGGATATTGACTCCTGCCTCTGCTCTGCCAATGGTGTCACTCTCGATTGCTCCTTTATCGCATTATCCAATAAAGACCTTTATGCTTTCTCACCTGCTGCTCCCTGTGTTCACAGAAGGAACTCTCCATAAACACCTGCCAAACCATCTCATTGTCTTCCTTTAAACTATCCTCTGTTATGAAACGAACTAAAACCTTGGCAGCTGGTGTGGTGCCATTGTTTAGCATGCCATTCCATCTGTAATAATTTCTTGTGCCTCCCCTCACTCCCGTTGTCTCTTGTCTTTCTATGCAGTTAGTAAGCTCTTTAGATCAGGGACCTTTTTCTTGTAACATGCTTGTTCAGCACTGTCCGCAGATGGCTGGCACTTTAAGGAGATTTGGATCCCAGTCCCACTTGTGACTAATAAGCTGCTTTGCAGCTCAGGCTGGGAAGCCAGGGATCAGGTGATAGGTCCCTGATCCTCATGAAGACCAGTGAAAGCTACAGGAAGAAGGAAGTTTCCTTCAAGAGCCTCTAGACAGGACCTCATTTAGAAACGACTCTTGCGTGGTTGGCCTGTACAGTGAATCCTATGGGGAGCAGGTCAGCAAGAAGAGAGGAGAAGAGAGATTCACCTTGACTCCCAGGCAGATAGCCTGTTGAGTGTAATTCTAAGGCTCGCAGGAGAGCCTGAATCAACGGGAGAAGGGCTTGTGTGATGTTCTCTTCAAGGCACTGAGAACCATAAGCCATTGTGTTAACTCCTCTGCCCTAGAAAGAGTGAACTTTGCTGAAGATTAGCCCATGCATCAGTCAGCTGCCTGTCACATCCGTCTGTTCACTTTGCTAGCAAACCCCATGAGATTCTGCCTGGCCTTGCAGGTAACAGTCGGTGAATCCCAGCTCCCAAATCCTTCAGAGATGTGTCTCTATAGTGATCAGTCCCTTTCTCTGGACAAGTGCAAATATTAAGTTCCCTGTATCCAAAGAGACAACGTATATACTAGCCTGTGATATTAGCCCAGGACTCGCTCATATGTTAACGTAACACAGGGCTCGACAAAACTGGCTCCCAACTAAGCACCAGCAAATTTATTTTTGGTCGCCAGAGGGCACTCCTCTGCTGCATTTCTGTAACAGAGCTAGGAGCCAGGGTACAAACCCTGGTCACCATGGTGACCTGGCTCCCAGATTTTGTCAAGCCCTGGCATAGTAGCATTGAGATGATTTATAGTAAAACTAAGAATACATTTATTAATTTTAAAAAAAGATTTAAGTGATACTAATCAAGGAAAAAAGACATATGATTGCAGACACAGCAAAACACACTTTCTAGTAACTAAAACTTAATTTGAGCAAGGTGCAATCTTTGCCTAAGCTAAGCAGTTTCTCACTTATATCAGGTTACTAGCCACCTAGCTTGCCAGCCAGAGGATCCAGCAGTCACAGACTTGGAGGGTACTGTCCTCTTTGCTCCCTAAGCAATAGCGTACTCAGAAGTTTCTTTCCCTCCCTTTTATAGCTCAAAAAACCTTTGAAGTGTATTTGAAAAGTAAACGCAGACAACACTCGTCTCTCCTACTGCGTGTTCTTTGAGATGCAGGGGCTAAACTTGCATTTCATCTGGTCAATGTGCTGTCTTGATTGTCTTGAATTTGCATTTCGTCTGGTCAATGTGCTGTCTTGATTGGCTTGATTACTTTGTTTACCTTTAGATGCAAATATTCTTCAGTTGTCTCCGGTTTACAAAGCTTGACCCACACAGGTAAATCCATGAGCCTTTGTCTCAGGCAGGCTTGTTTATCAAGTCTTTCCCAAAACATATTTTAAGAACATATTTCCAGCACACCTATGCAGCCCTTTATACACCATCTGTACATACATCATACAATGATATTCATGACCAGGGTGTCACCAGTTTTCATACATCTTACAGTTTTATAGTACAATAATATTGCATATGCTCATTTGATTCAACTGCTAAGTCTTTAGGGTTCAGACCTTCCACTGTGGTGTTGGAGCCTGATTGTCACAGCATGTTTGATGTGTTGAACTAGTGTTATTTGAAGAAATAAAGCAGAGTCCCTGAAAAAAAGGAGGCTGTGATGCTGGGGTGGCAGAGTGTTCTTTGCTGCATGGGCCTGCGAGTTAAAATACCTGTTTGACTGCCAGGACAATGGGGCCTGGGTGGGGCTCCTGGACACTTATGCTGTATTAGTCCTACGTAACTATAAATTGCTGCCAAGCCGAGATTCAGGAATGATAAGTGATATTACTGTTGTTTCCGAGGGCCCCAAAACACTGAACATTAGAAATTCACAGTGTTGATAACTGCATAGCCCATCGCCTTCTAAAATGCAGGCCAAACGCAGCTGCATGCGGGGGCCTGTAGTCTTTGTGCGCTGACATCCTGTCAGAGTAGCTGGAGCCACAGTTAGAGCTGAGGTCAGCTGTACTACATTCATTTGATGCAAATTAGGTTCAGTGCTTTGTCTCCGACCAAATCACCGAATCAGCTTCCATTTGAGCAGAGCAAACAAGCTGTATTGACAAGCAACACTCAGGACCCTGTGTGTTGCTATCTTTGTCCCTGATACTACAAATGAACATTTGAATAATTCAGTGGGGCTACTTGGGCACAAAGCCACTTGAGAGAATACAAATTTGCAAGACAAATTTGCCTTTGTTTGCTGCTTTTGTGTGTTGTGTCCTTGTCAATGCTCTATGATGTCCTTGCAGCATGAGCACATAGGATGAGAGGATTCAAGGCTTTCAAATGTCAGTGAGTGTCTTTGTGCCAGGCCTTAACTTTTTTCATATTTAGGTTTTCTCCTTGCAATGTTTGTGAATATATAAATTTATATTAAAAAAAAAATCATAATTTGATCCATTGAATCCCAATTTATTTTCTTGCTGCTCAAAGTTCCTAGTGCCCCGTCATTGCTAACCATGATGTTGTTTTGTCACAGGAGGTTTTCGCATACGGTGCCAAAAACTACCCCGAGTCACTGAAAAATAGTTAAATGTTATAGAATAGCTTGTTTGTGCTACTGGCTGTTAGTGGTGGGCTGGACAGAGTAATCAGAGCTGATCAGTTGTCCGGTGGAACAGTTTTCTGTTGGAAAATGCTGATTTGACAGCATCAGAATGTTTTTTAGAAATCAATCTCGTCAAAATGTTTGTGGGGAAATTATTGAAGTGTTTCCTTTTTGACTATTATATAATTTATGATAGCATATAAAAGTCTAAATGATAAAGTTAAAATACTTTGATCTCACTGAAAATAAATATTTTTTGAATGTTTCGTTTTGTAGAAATGATGAGATTTTGATTTTTCGTTTCGATTTGGGATGAAACCAAACTTCAAAAATCTTGGAATTTCCCAGTGGATGGAAATTCTGAATTTCAGCCAACTCTCCTTATAACCTAAAACAGATAAAAAGCTAACTATTTTAGAAATCTGAGAACATATTAAAATTTCTAAAGAACATTGGTGTTCAGAACCGTCTTTTACATCAATCAGTTGCATTAAAGTTGCTGTTTCTTGGCTTTTTGGCTGAGATTAAAGCAGAATAGCAATTTAATAATTGACATATCTGTGAAGGATTGTAGCTCATGCTTGCAGGAGGGATAGATTGATATTTCATGGGGTTTTTCTATCGCTAGGTACTATGACTCTCTCATGATCATTTTTCTATGGGCCTAAAATAAACAGATTTGTCTATTAACAGAATACAGAAAGATTTCCCTGAATGTCTTCAATGTTCCCTGTAGATCTGATTCAGCAGCACTGGTTAATAATCCCAAAGTAAATGGGATTGATTGGGGCCTAATGGCAGAGTTTTTCCATTATCAAAAATAACCAGTCAAGTGTTTCCTTCATGCTAGTGTAATGGGAGTTATATGCATCTGAGTTGTGGAGAGAATTGATCTCTACATTTTTTGCTTTTGTAAAAAAGGTATTTTTAATGTCCAGGCAAACACATCTCTTGAAGAGCTGGTCGTGAATGAGTGAGAGGTTTTAAAAAACACAACTCATCTCATAGGTTCTTAATAGCTTCCCTTGGTAAGATTTCTCCTTTGATAAATATTTTTGAACAGCTCCTTTCTTTTGTGCAATTTTATGAACTTACTTGACCGTCTGGCAAAAATAGCATTGGGATAGAGAGAGTGGTCTCTCTTGCTGACAGTGGGAAAGAGATCATTTGACCCTCTGAATTGTTCATCCCCGTACTGTCTCCCTTGGTCACTGAATCAGGCATAACTAAAAATTAAAAAATAGCGGTGCCAGAAGAGAGCTGCAGTCTTCAAATGGTAATCTCCCTCTGGAACCACCACCTTGGGAAATTATTCTTCTTCCATGGCTCTTTTGTTTCCCTGTTCATTTAAAATAGTTTTGAGGATAATGCAGTCCTAGACGGTGAATTATGAATATTTGCTCCTTTTAACAGCGCGTTGGAAGCCCTGATGATGTCTATATTAGGAAAACTGTTTCAACTAAACTGAATTTAAAACTGGTTAGAGAGACAGTGTGCACCAATTACTAGGCAATATAAGATGGCTGGACTCATTTTTACTAATTCCAATTTAAGACAGATCAGGTCATCGAAAAGCAGGGCCTCACTACAGTTAGGTCAACACTTCAAGCTGTAGGTGTAAATTCCATCTTGAGGAGACGTATCTACACTAGCTCTGATTGAGCTAGTGTGCTAAAAATAGAGTGTAGCTCTGGCAGGAGGAGAGGCTAGCTGCCTTGAGACTGATCCTCTCCCTGACACTAGACGAATATCTGAGGCAGCTAGCCCCTCACGCTGCCTTGGCTATGCTCCGGTTTTAGCACCCTAGTTGATCAGAGAGGGCATAGGTATGTTTCATTGAACTGAAATTTAGACTTCCAACTTGAAGTGTGGATGTATCCTAGGTGGCCTGACTTATCTTTGCAGAACCAGTTTTGAAATCAAGTTAGTAATGAAGATCAGGTTGTATTAAACTGTCTAATAATGGTCTCTGCTGTGGTCTAACCACTTTTAAATTGGTTAAATATATCCCCAGTGTAGACAGGCGTCAGGAGGTATTAATGATGGGAAAGTTTAAGAAGTGACATTGCTGGACTATTGGAATGTTCCTACTCCAGTGATTTGCTCTGTCTCACAATATTGTATTAATTGTCATTGGATTGTTCCATTTTTAGTTTACAGTAAGGGAGGCGAATTATTCTGAAGTTGAACAGGAGAGATTTTTATTAGGCAGTTTTGTTTTATATTTTAAATGAAGGGTACACTACTGGAGCCATAGGCTGTTCTTTTCACAGTTCATGGGGGAAGGAATCTCTTCTTTTGCTTCATAGTGCTATTGATTGGAATCTGAACTGTTCTAATATAGCTCAGGGAGGACCTGTGTACATTTCCATTATTTAGCTGTACTATCGCAGCATTTAGTGGCTCCAGTGAGGGATTGGGGCTGGATTATATCACACCCTGTATGTATAATGCACATGCAAACATATGAATATCTCTTTGACTAGGAATTTATTTTAATTTATATTTTGACTAGGGATATTCAGAAGGCTAATATAAAACCTCTATCTCGATGGGATCAGTGGAAACAGACCAGGAATAAATCATGGAAAAAATTCTTAAATGAAATCAAGGAACTGTCCTCTTACTTACAACTTTGGAGACATGACATTCGTGATATTGAGGGTATTACCCCCTTTTATGCTGTCTTTTTCTGTTTTACCTTGCTATTAAGTGTGCCATACTGTTATTGTGTAGATCAGAGTATAAGTTTGCATGTCCTGAAGACTTTGGTATACAGAATAGGTACACCATGACACAGTCGGCATTGCGGCAAGTCTCTGTACACTACCCTGATAAAACGCTTTAGCCGTGACTCCATGCCTGTTCAAATGTTAGCTCCTCTGATGAGGTGGCCATCTAGTGCCAGTTGTGGTATTTATACAATGGCGACCTGCCCAGTAGGAATTAGGAAAGAAATTAAACTAGTACCATACGGGCCACTGAACAGCCCACAGATAAACAGCTTTCATCCCAATGGGGCTGATTTTGAACTGGTGCCTTAGGATAAAGGCTCTGTATCCCTTGCTGCTCCCTGAGCCATTCATTGACCCCACTGAATAGACCAAAATCATATACGAGTCTCAGCTGGTGCAACTTTCGTCTTCTATTTGCCCCCCTTGGTATAAGTTATCTTGCCTCAGTCATGCAACCCCTTATTGTCATTTATTGTGTAGCTTTCCCGCTCACATTACCTTTAAATTTGTCCCACTGAGTTTGGGGAGTAATTTACAGGCCAAGGGTCTGGAAGAGAGAGGTGTTAGGATTGTGCTAGGAAATGCAAGTAAATAGGGATAAATTAAAGTTCACCCAATCCTACTTATGTTGCATATAGCTCCCTGTAGTGTAAACTATGCTAAATGAGATTTCCATATGCTCACTCAGATTCACAACGTTATTCAGAAATGATGCATAAAGAAATGCGGCACATCAGTAAGCAGATGCGATTGAATGGAAGAGGATCTAAACTGATTGGCCCAGAAGAAGATGTAAATGACACCAATTTAGATTCCCTTAAATGTACTTAAATTTGGGGCCAGATTCAGAGGAGAATCTGTGTTTGTCCGTTTTTGTGCAGGTTGCTGTGGTGTGTGGATGCAGTTAATAGTGGAAGGCATTGAGTAAAATATCTAATCAGGCTTTAGCATTGCGCACACACACACTCACTCTCTCTCTCTCTTTCTAAATTCCCCGATAGAGCAAAAGAAATGTCAAATGAAAAGTAGTTGGAAAAAAGACACTGCGTTAAATTCTCATTTCATTTAAATCATTGGCTATCTAGAGTAACTATACTAGCATTCGTGGCATGCCTCCAGGTTTACCACTCTGTAACTGAGATCAGATTCTGCCCCCTCTGGCTTTGTTGTCTTATATTTTAATGATGATTTGTGACATTTTTGTTTCTCTTCCCAGGGAAGTTTGGCACGGGTATCCAGTCCTATTTCTCCTTCCTGCGTTTCCTGGTCTTGTTAAATTTTATAATCTTTATCTTGATGTTCAGTTTTATAACTCTTCCCAGCATCATTTCTAAATACGGCGTTCTCAACAGTAGCTACGTTAACATATCTCAAGGAAACAAAGGTAAACATCCGCCTAATTGTCTGCTATTTACGTCAAATGTTTTGAAGGCAAGACAAGTGTTTGACTGTAGAAGGAGAGATTGTTTGAACTACCTTGGTCTCATGGTAAAGTGGAAAATACTACTTTTCCAGTGACTTTTGTTCTGTCTTCCTTTTTGCAGACTTGCCATGCAGAATTGTTTATACAATTAGTGGTACTAAAGGACTTGTCTACTTGTATACTTATATAAAAGATCTGCTTTCTGGCACGGTGAGTAATTAGATTGAAATTGTTTTACTTTTCTAAAGTCAAAGTTAACACACAAAATAAAAAGGGGTTTTGTTGGGAGAATAATTTTTCAGATCAGTTCTGGAAAAGATGCTGCAGATAAATCAGTGGAGATAAAGTTTTTAATCTTTGTATGCAATGAGCAGCGGGTTTCAAGCTGAGGACTGTTTGTGGGTGAATCAGGAGACTTGGCCTAACCAGTCTCTCATCCTCATTTGCAGCTGCTAAATTGCATTAAAAGAAGCTTTAAAAATATTACTTCGCTATGTAAGCCATTGCTGCAGTTGCAAGAAGATCTCATGAGCGAGAGGGAAGGTGGGTCCAGGAGATAATCTCTCTAACAAAATGTGGTGCAGGCTATGAAGAATTTGGGAACCACAGCTTGTTGGAGTTTATTTGGCATCCTAAATAGCAATCTTTGTCTAGTTTTACTAAGCTCTTGTAAACCATGTTTACTGGCTAAGTGATTGTTAGTGTTGTGACAGGTGTTATCTGCATTTCATCCTCTCACAGGGTTTCCTTGAAATGACGAGTCTGTTTTATGGATATTACACAATAGATACTGTAGAGTTCAGTGTAATTAAATACAATGTACCGCTTGCGTACTTGCTGACTACGCTTGTGTATCTCTCATTAAGTCTTATCTGGATAGTGAAAAGGTAAAGACAATTTTTGTTATCTCTTTACTGGGTCATACAGTTCACTTTCTATCTGGAAACACAGCAAATTATTCTTGCACTCATTGTTATGGTAACGGTAAAGCTTCAGCTATATCCCTTCTGATAATTCTTGTTTTTCTCCACTAAAGATGAATTAACATAGAATCATGGAAACTGGAAGGGACCATAGCAGTTCATCAAGTTCAGTTCCCAACACTCATGGCAGGACCAAGTACCCCCATTAAACCATCCCCGACAGGTGTTTGTCTAAACTGCTCTCAAAAACCTCCAATGTAGGAGATTCCACAACCTGCCGAGGCAACTTATTCCAGTGTTTAATCACCCTGACGGTTAGGATTTTTTTCCTAATGTCTAGGCTGAACTTCCCTTGCTGTAATTTAAGCCCGTTGCTTCTTGTCCTCTCATCTGTGATTAAGGAGAATAATTTTTCTCCTCCTTCCTCATAACATCCTTTTAGGTATTGAAAACTGTTATCATATCCCCTCTCAGTCTCCTTTTTTCTAGACTAAACAAACCCAGCTCTCTCAATCTTCCCTCATAGGTCAAATGTTCCAGACCTCTAATCATTTTTGTTGCCCTTCTCTGGACTTTCTCCAGTTTCCCCACATCCTTTTTGAAATGAGGCCCCCCGAACAGGACACAGTACTCAAGCTGAGGCCTAATCAGTGCAGAATAGAGAGGAAGAATCACTTCTCATGTCTTACTCACAATACTCCTGTTAATACACTTCAGAATGGCGTTTGCTTTTTTTTTTTGCAACGGTATTACACTGCTGACTCATATTTTAGCTTGTGGTTCACTATTGCACCCCGATCCCTTTCTGCCGTACTCCTTCCTAGGCAGTCATTGCCCATTTTGTATGTGTGCAATGGGTTGTTCAATGCAAAGCGGAGTACTTGGCACTTTATTGAATTTCATTCTATTTATCTCAGACCATATATAGAGCAAGTGGAATAAAAAACTGATTCTGTCGGCTGTTTTTAAGGGGGATCACTCAGCCTTTGGGGGGGTTGATGACAAAACTTTAGGTCTGTGGTGCAGATCCAGGTGAACTAATAAAACTGAATATTGGATAAGATGAGTAAATCTAGCTTCTTGGTTTATAATTTTACAAGCTCTAGTGTGGAGGTCATTATAATGATCCCTTAGGACCTGATCTGTGTAGTCCTGAGTTGGTAGAATTTTTATTAATATAATGCACTGAGATCTAAGAACTTTTAATATGTTTTAATACAGTTGAAATACGTTTTTGTGCAGAATAATGTGAATTGGAGAGGGAGGAAAGCGGGCAAAACGGAAGGCCTCGTGACCAGAGTCTCAGTGTATTTCTGGAAGTTTATGTGATTCTTAAGACTTGAGAGGACCATTTTTGAGCTACGCAAAGTCTTTGTTTTCATGGGTTACAATGACCTTTCTCATCTGATGCCTTTACTGAGAGAGCGTAGATGAAAAAAATGTTTGTGCTGATTAATGTGTGTCCACTAGTAGAGATTTTGCTTTCTGCTATATAGATTTTGAAAGGGCAGAAAGAAAAAAATGTAGGAATCTTGGTTGCTCAAGTTTTTTTTTTTTTTTTTTTTTTTTTTGATGAATCAGAGCGTTAAGGAACGAACACTGATATGCAATATCTTTATTAGGTCTGTTGAAGGATTTAAACAAAGCTTGATACATGAGGAAGATCAATTTCAGAGTTACTGTAACAAAATCTTTGCAGGCTGGGACTTCTGTATTACAGACCTGAATGCATCACGGCTAAAACATAGTAGTTTACAATATGAGCTAAAAGTAAGTAACTGTTTGCTGGTTTGGTTTTGTGTACTGTTCCGCCTTGCTATATATTTCAAGATGTTTAATAAGACACTTACATAACTTTGCAGATTACTGGAATAGGGCTAGAAAGATTAAAGAAGCATGTACAGATTACTGATGATGGTGTAGGGGAGATCCCACATTTTATTGTATGCTCTTCTGGGTTAGATGGGAATCTGATGCATGACTGGCAGGATCATTACTGAGCTTCAGAGCCTTCCCCCATCCACCAACGTCTGATTCTAGCCCTTGCTTCTCCTGTCTGCTTCTTGCTCATGCTCCAGACATTCTTCCTGTGCAAGTTTCTACTTGTACCAATAGGAAAAGCCATTGATTGTGGGGTTGTAGGGTTGCAACATAGTGGGAAGCTGCAGGGTCAAAATAAAGAGCAACAGCAGTTCATCTTACAGTTTATTTGCTGCTAACAACAACAACAAAAAAGCCCAGTTTGCAATCAGATGATTCAATGACGTGCAAAAAACGGGATTCAAACACCTCCGAATAGGCTCTCAACAATACAAGACTACTGGACTATTTACAGAGTACTGGAATCTATAAGGCATTTCTGATTAAAATCTATTGTTCTAGCCTCTTTCTCCCCACATTTGCTGCTGACAGTTGTGTGGCAAAATGATATTTGGAGAGAAATCTGCAACCCTCGTCGCCTAACTCCTTCGGTTTCTTATCCATCTTGAATACTGAGAAAAGCAGGGTGTTTACAGTATTATTAAACAATACATATTGTTTGTACATCACAAAATATAACACCCATGTTTTCCTCCCTGTTAAACCCAGATTAATATGTTACCATAAATCTAGGACTCCAGTTACCTTTATTTCAAGTGTGGAGGAACTAAGATGGCTAACATTCAGGTCACAGATCAAAGCGTCCTTCATCCTAGTGGTGGTGTCATTTCCACTGAAAGTCTTGATTCTAGTCTAGAATATAGGAGAGTGCAATGCCACATATTCGTGCATGTTACCATGAGTCCAGCTGACCACATAATGTGGACAGAACTAGCCCCTCATTTGCTTCCCATGTTCTGGGTCTCTTGCTGAATGAACAGGGAGGCTGGATTAACTTCTTCCCTGGAGGTGGCCCTTTCAGATGATCTTTGAAGTGCAAGAATGGGCTGATGAGGGAATGCCGTACTACTTCTGGAGATGGAAAATGAATTTCACTAAGGCTACCTGGTTAAATTCCATTTGGGTTTCAATATATACATCAATGTATAAACAGAGGTGTCCTCCTTAGGCTGCATTATTTTATATTCAGTACATGAGCATAATAGCCTTTGACATCAAAGTGCGCTCAGATTATTACTATATATGTTTCTGCAGTGCCCAGAAGTTTGCCAGTCACTTTCATAGAACAAAGTAAACCACAGCTCCTTGCCCCAAAGAGCACCATTTCAGTATCTAATGAGACAGCATAGATGAGTGTTCCTCAATCAGTGGGTTTTGATCTCAAAGGGGTGGTCACAAGGCATTGAAAATATTATTACAATCAAAAGCAAAAAACTTCACTCCCCCAGTGTCCGCACATTCTTACTCTTAAAGGTCAAGTATTCTTGTCAATCTTCTTACAGTCACCCAAAAATAAACTATTATAGGCTTACCCTGGTTATCTTTCATTGATATCATTTTATCGTAAGGGGGATGTGGGGAGTCATAAATATTTTTTTACTTTGAAGAAGGGGCTGCCTACCTGAAAAGTATGGGAAAACACTGGTTCAACGCATTTGCATTGAGCTATAGACCCCATTCAAAGTCCATTGAAATCAGTGGAAAGACTTCTTCCATGAGTTTTGGAACAGGCTGCAAGTGTGTGCACCTCAAGAAGAAGATATATCTCTAGAGCCCTGCGTGGATACAAAAGTGTGGATCCGGAACCGGACTGCATCTGCCCAATGTCTTCATCCGATCCACGATCCGCATGCCATGTTTTATGTGGATCCGGAACCGCATCCGCAACTGAGCTTGGGCTTATAGTCAGCATTTTAGCATTTGATTGACTCATTCACCACATGGGTCCCACCCACTTTTTCCTTTTCTTTTTTGTGATTTGCATGCTGTGCTGTCAATCAGATGTGCTTGGCCACTAGTGAAATTTCTGACTGACAGCATGGCATATGAACCTCAAACAAGAAAATGGAGAAATGGGCGGGAAAGGCATGGGGAAGGAGCCAATCAAAGGCCAGCATGCTAATTGATTGAGAGACAGAGGTGTCTCTCCAAGCCCCAGCCTGTTGTGTCTGAGACTGATTGGCTGGCAGACCACCAATCAGAGCTCAACTGGGGTTGGCTGGAGCACTTTCTTGTTCCCCTGTGTGTTGTTGATAAGCAGATTGTAGCAGCAGCTGAAGGGACTGAGCATAAAAATAGAATCCGCAGCCAATCTGCCATAATGGGGCTGCGGATGTCCGCACCTGCGGATGCCGTTACCCACGGATCTAAAGCAGATACCCGCAGATCTGCAGGGCTCTATATATCTCTTGCTCTTAATCATATGTTTCATGTGCAGATAACACATGGACACATTTTACTCTGCATCAAAGGACTGAATATTTCAATATGAATTTTCTTTGATTATTATAGACAGACTTGGAGGAAGAAAGACAAAGGCAAAAAAAAGCTGAAAGGACAACAGAAGAAAAGCTGCGCATCTACTCTCTAAGAATATTTTTAAATATCATTGTTCTTGCAGTTTTGTCAGGATGCTTTTACGCTATCTATATAGCAACTGTCTTCTCTCAAGAAAATATTTCCCATGTAAGTCTCACAATATGAGAATAAATCCTGATAGTATGCTGTTGATCAAAGTATGCTTGACAAAGTAAGGTAAAGAAATGGAGTAATTGGGTATATAATGTAGCATTCACTTGTATAGTATCTTCCATGCAAAGAGGATCCCCAAGCACTCTTCAGTTAACTAATTAGTTAGCAGCAAATGGGAAGCAGAATCAAGAGGTATATGCAAAAGGGAAATGCAGTGTCTTCAGCCACTGATATGGGGGGAGACAGGCAGATTGTCACTGATATGAGGAGACAATAGTGACCAGATTTCTCTGATAGGACAGAGAGAAAGCAGGTGCTTGACAAACAGAAGGTGGGAAAGAGGATCCATACAGACAAAAGGCTATAAAAGGTTTTAAATGCAAGGAGTGAAATGCTGGCCCTATGAGAAGTTTTTGCCCTTGTCTTCATTGGAGGCAGGATTTCACCCAAAGAGTAAAGGAAACTAAAATGATTGAGAAGCCATTGAAGTCATGTGAGGCAGGGGAAAGAGAAGAGCTGAGACTCAGCTGTGCTTTTTTTTGCAGAAGTATAAAAGCTGGCAACAATATTCTGCGTGTACTTGGACTTAGGGAGCCTTGGGGGGAGCAGTTCGAATGTTCCAACTATGCAGGGCCGAAGGCTTGGGTGCACATTTTGGAAGGTCGGGACAAGGCAGTGGTATACGTTGGCAGTGTTGCAGAGGTGAGAGTAGGCTGATTTGTAGTCCCAGGAGATGTGGGTGGATAAAGAGAAATCAGAATGAAAGATTATGCCAGAGTTCCGGACAGCTGAGGCCCGTAGGAAGCCTGAGCAGGAAACAGGAATAAAGAAGCTTATTCCTGTGTTACACTTTTCACCTCTTGTCCCATGCAGGACAGCAACAAGATAACGATTGAGGGTAGTCTCCTGGTGCAATACTTGCCTTCTATAGTGATCACCCTGGCCAACTTTATTGCACCTCTGTTTTTTTCAATGATAATCAAATTTGAGGACTATTCGCCAGCCTTTGAGATCAGGTTAACATTGATGCGGTAAGTGCGTTTATTGTTGTCACACCCTTTTCCAAGGTGCTGATCATGATGGCAGGCGGGGGCTCTTTTCATAAAGATTTGTGGCTCCCCACAGCAGCCAACCTGGCTTCCTTAGGAGGGTCCAGGATAGCAGAGAGCAGCCACTGCTGGACTTTTTTGATTGCATGTTTTTATTTCTGGAAACAATCCACTCCTGTGTCTTTTGATGTGAGGACAAGGTAGTCTTTTCCTTCCCTTTCATCCTGGCATGGACCCCTCAGCCTGGCCCCCTGGCTGGCGCTCTTGGCAGTGTTGCTTTGGGGAATTTACCTCAAGTCTGTTCCCCAGTGTCCAGGGCTGTCCATGTCTTTTTAAGCCTTTTGGAAGGCGATCCAGCCCTCCAGCTAAGTCCCCGTTCAGGTCCCCCTTGCTTTC
The DNA here is from genome assembly GCA_007922175.1 of Pelusios castaneus. NCBI lineage: Eukaryota > Metazoa > Chordata > Testudines > Pelomedusidae > Pelusios > Pelusios castaneus. The sequence continues at coordinate 14,737,154 of ML685786.1, forward strand.
GGGGAAAGTCCAGTTTCAGCAGCCCACTTGGTAGCAGTGGCTGCCTCAGTTCATTAATCGCTCTCCAGCAGTGCTGGGGAGGGAGGGAGGGACCTGGGCCCACCCACTTCTCTGGGCCTTGGCCCTGAGACCATGTACATCTTGCTCTAGGCATCGCCTTAACCCCCAGTCCATGAAAGGTCCCCTGGGCCACTTCCCTGTAGTCCCCGTACTTCTGCTGACTCTTCTTCTCACAGGCTTCACTCCAGTTCCTTCTGAGTCCTTGGCTCTCTGCAGGCCATCTTCTTGCCATCTCAGGCCCAGTCCTCCTCACAGCCCTGCTGTCTACAGGGAGCTGCCCCAAGTGCTGATCCCACAGCTCCTGAGCCAGGAGGACCTTCTCCCTCCAGTGTCTGCCTCAGCTCTGGCTTTGCAGCCAGTTTTTCTAGTCTTTCCTGTGCCATGATTGACCCTGCAGTCCCTCCACCTAACTGGCTGCTCTCCCAGGGACCTCCTTAACCCCTTATTTGCCAGTGCAGGGCCACTGCCCCATCACACACCCCCTTAGCTGTGTGCTTGATGGTAGAGGGGGGTTGGTTCTGAAAGCTGACACGGATATAAATGGATTGTGGGACACAAATACAGTCCTGGCACAGTTCTCAGCAGTGCAGGAGAAATGTTCACATGGTCCCTCTGTAAAGCAGCTATTCCCCAGGGCAGCAACAGAGTATGCAGTCATCAGTTTCTCTTATGTTACTGTTTAGTATTAATAGGGTTAGAAACGAGACGAAGTGGAAATTAAGTACTTTGTGCCAAAAGATACTGCAGGATTAATGACAGCAAAGAGCTGGTGACCCAAGACAGCTGAGAGTAGCAGCCCTAGGATTGTTGCTGTCCCAAAGCCTGAAATGACTATAGTCTAGGTAGGACATAACATCAGCAAAACAATGACATGCTGTAAGCTAAAGTGGGGAAGACTCAAAGAAGCTTAGTGTTGTTGAAATAAGAAATATGTTCACTCATTGGCTTATTCTTCCGTTAAAGCTTTGTGGAATACCTTTGTATTAAGGGCCTGATCCAACACTCGGTTACATTTAGTAGACTCTCTCTGCCAATTGGATCATGCTCTAGCCTTGTGAATTTTCTGAGGGATTAGAGTGTGGGATTTTCTCGTTTCTTCAGGTGTGTCTTTGTGCGGCTGGCCAACATTGGTGTTCTATTGTTTTCACTGGGGAATCAAATCTTATCCTGTGCTGATGAAGACTGTAAGAGCTGTGGATACAATTACATGCTTTACCCAGTAAGTAGATTTTGTGTTTAATTGGTTGGAACTCCAAATAAAGATACCTTGAGTATATGCTTTGTTAGATACTCAGAGTTGATGTTCACTTTGAGATGTAATTTTAATGTCCTCCAGGAGAGGCGTGAATTTTCCTCGCTTTATATGTCCCGCATCAAATGGGAGCTGACAATTGCCTGCCCCCTTTTTAGTTGTAGCGTGTGAATCAGAATGTTGGTTTCTGTTCAGGGTTGGGGGAGAGAGACAGTTAACACAACATATTATTGCTCAGTGTAAATCAGTACAATTATTAAACCTGTGTATGGCTTGTTTTTCTTCTAGGGCAAAATTGTGATTCCATTGGACTTCATGAGACAGATCCTCAACTGGTGTAGATCTGTCTCATTAGAGCTATGACTATTGACATGAACTAAGGCTCAAACCCAATGGTATTATTGTCTTTGTTGCCAATAGACCAGGGTTTGGTCCTTTAAAATGTTTATGGTCTATAGGATGATAACAAAAAAATTTGGAAATGTGACTAGACGTTCACTCTGATGGCAGTAATTTTTGAAGTGAGTTTTATTTTATGACTGACCGATTTCTATAGTGGCTGTTTATTCTGTTAAACCTTTTTTTTTCCCCAGTGCTGGGAATCTCGAGTTGGGCAGGAGATGTATAAGCTGATGATTTTTGATTTCATAATAATTCTTGCCATGGCAGTGTTCATTGACTTTCCTAGAAAGTGAGTATTCGCTCCTATTGAACATTCTTTTGCTGAACAATGTAAGATGTTCCTTTCACCCTTGATCCTGTTTCTAAACTTCCTCATCACATTTTCCATTTTAAAATAAAATAGCAATGATAAAATTACCAAATTGCTAAATAAAAATATCTGATCAATTGCATTCTTGCCTTTCAGATGAATTCTGGTTTCTTCAGACTTCATTTATGTTACAAGTTTTGTGTAATGCTTTTAATGTCACTTTTCTCTGCATCGTGAATATATATTTAAAAGGTGTGGTGTCAAATTCAGTCTCATTACTTGAGAAGCTGTGTGTTTCATTTTGCTTTGTTTTATAGGTTGTTAGTTACCTATTGCTCTTGTAAGGCAGTTCAGTGGTGTGGGCTGCAGGAGTTTGGAATTCCTGACAATGTCCTGGAAATTGTTTACGGACAGACGATCTGTTGGATTGGAGCTTTTTATTCACCACTTCTTCCTGCTATTGCAACTATAAAATATTTTATCGTATTTTACATAAAAAAGGTATTGAAGGTTTTTAATAAGTGGAAGTAAATTGTATACTTCTCTGTGGCTTTGTACTAGTATAACACAGAAACAGTATTGATTTAAAAAAACACTGAGAATACAGCGTACTAGAAATTAAGCTATGTGGTTCCCTCTTTGGGATGGTGTCTTTTTTGTTTAAAAGAACAACAAAAAGTAGATATTTAACTTTGAAAGGATCTAGAAAATGACTATTAATGACATGCTCATCATTTGTCTATTTAATAAGAAACTGTCACTACATGGTACAGTTAATTTACAACACATTCTTGCCTATGATTTATTTACCAACATTTGACTTCAGATCAAGGAAAGGATTGTGCCAAACTATTATATCAGTTCAATCGACAAAATGGATAGCCAAGACTTTGTTTATGTAGTGTCAGTTTTATGGGCCCTGTATGTCAGAAATTGTGAAATCTGAGCAGACCCGCTTAGATTCATTCCTTTTGATCAAGAAGCCCTTGCTGGCATTGTAATACTTTGCAAAAGTTTGCGGGACTTGTTGGGACTTTTGCACTTGAAACCTAAAGCCCCAGTCCTGCAATACGCTCCATACTGGCAGATCCCCATGCAATCAGTGGGGCTGTATGCAACCCTAGAGATCTGCAGCCAAACTGGGGCCAAAGTTCTAAATATCTCAGGACTTTCTCCTGAGCAGAAGGAAACCCAGAATGGTGGGTGTTATCTTCTGGAATGTGAAACATTCTAACTTCAGCCACTGGGAGCCTGCTGATGACAAAGGAAGCAGGATCAAGCCCTTAAGTGCTGTGTACCTGGGGCTGGAAGAGGGGGATGGGGTAGGATAGACATTGATCTACTGGCAAGGAGCAGGTTAAGGTCTGTTTTTACCACCCTTCTCTCTCCCCCTCCAGATAAGTTTGATGCATACGTGCAGACCTTCAACAAGGCCCGTCAGAGCATCAAGCTCCAATTTCTTCTTCCTGGTGGTGCTGTTGATTGGGCTCATTTTGGGCTTTATTCCTTTGGGACTCAGCATAGCACAGTAAATAATGGTTTAGTATTTTATAAAGTTGATTATTTTCATATTATTCATTTAAAGGGATTTTTTTAACCATAGAAGGAATGCCTCAAGTGATGGGTCTGGCTTTCATAAAACAAAAGCCACGGTTATGTGCGCGCTCACTCTCTCTTTTGGGAGGCAAATACAAATAATTTGTGTTCCTCTGAGCTGGGAAAGGACATGCACCAAGCATCCCTAACACAAATAACCCAAAGTCAAAATTTCGGTTCCCCAGCCAGCTTCTGTCCCCTCTGCAGTTCTCTAAGATTTAGCCTCAACTTGGGAAGTTTAACAGCTCCAGCATTTAAGTTCTGGAGGCTGGTAGTGCCCAGTGTTTGAGTTACATCCCTCTCTCACAAACCTCAGGAGACTTGTGTGGGTTTTTTTAATCTGGTTCTTCTCTGGTTCAGACTGGCCTCAGATCCTGCTTTCCTTAAGAAGCTTCACTGGTGTTTCAGGATTAAATCAGGGAAATGTTTTTGTTAAGGCAACCCAGCTGCCTCTCCTTCCCCCCTCCCATGTTAGCCTCTTTGATGTGCACTTGATCTTGAAAAGGAAGTGAGAAAGGAACTCAGCAGAAGGATGCTACAGCATAAAGAGACACAAAGCAGAGGGAAGAAAGGCAGGGGAAAGAGATGACAAAATAATCTTTAATACTGCAATTCTATCACTTAATCATACCATATGCAATATAATATACAGTTTTCTAGACCAACATATGTCTCCAAATATGTAACACCGGCCCACCCTGTCACCAACCATTTTGGAAATATAAATTAAGAGACAGTATACCTGAATACAATTAAAAAGTAATTAATTACCTGTGCACAAATAGCTTTTTGTTATTTTAAAATAATACATTTTAATAGAAGCTAAAGGCAATTTTTGACTTATGGAAACAAATAGGAAAGGGATCCTCTGTTGCCTTGTTGTATCTTTGTGTGACATCTCTTCTGTTTTGCTTTGCAATAGAATTGGCTCCTCTAAAGCGTGTGGGCCATTTATTAATTTTAAGACTTCGTGGGATGTTGTTCCACACACAATACAAGGATTTCCAGTAGCCCTGCGGAAGGTCCTTAATGGTATAGCCTCAGAAGCATTTGCAGTGCCTTTCTTTATCGTTATCTGGTGAGTGCTACGAGATGCAGTCATGCCCGTTTACTTTTGTCATCATCCATGAAGTTGTAGGATTCATTTCTCTGTTAATTAACTTGAAGTCAAACACTTGTTGAACTCAATTTTCGTTGGCTGGGGAAGTGGTAGGCTTCAGGTCTTACATTAGAACCGTCAGCTCTTGTCTCTTTTCGTCATTTGCATTCCTTTTCTTTATTCTCTCATCTCTGAGCTGTTTCTTCTCTCTCTTCCCAAAGCATTAGCTGCCAGCCATTCCGCAAACTGGCATATGGTAAGCCACAGACAGTTCCCCCCCCCCCCCCCTCAAATTGCACATGTGGGGCACATCTGGTCTTCTAGTTTAGGGAACTGAAGTCCCATGGTTGCTACTTGGCCTCCAGATAGGCCAATCCATAAAGTGGAGTTTAATATTCTCACTGTTTCACTGTTCTTGAGAGGCTTGTGCATTGAGGTTCTGTGGAACTCTGTGAAAACCACCCAACATTTGAATGTTCACCCCAAGCCCTGATTCTCAAAGGCTTAATTTTAAGCACATAAGTGCTTTCCTGAATCCGGTCTGCAGTTTTGTACCACTGTGCCCCCCTCTCTCCCCCCCCCCCAACATTTGAAATCTTATTTTTCAGATCCCTTATGCCCACAGAAATGTTTTTCATACATGGTCACTAACGCCATATGGCATGTTTGCCAGCAGACAGTGTTCATAATTTTTAATTCTTTGGAAGAAAAACCATGGCAGTTCTCTGATAGGCAGGCAGTGTCAGAATCCAGTTTCCTGCTACCTCTTTTGGTTCTTTTTCAGTGTGAATCTTGTTCTGAGTCATTTGCAAGGGCAGTAACTATAGTACGACCATAGGAATTAGTATAATGTTGACGTGACTACAGATCAAGGGCAAAAAATTTAAACTCACCTTCTCAGGGAGCATGGACGAGTGTTGATAGTCCATGGAGGTACTTGCCATCTAACTACACGGACGTTTGGAGAACAAGAAGGAAGCACCACAGATCTCAGAACAGCTGCAAGAGATCCCATGCTCCATGCACGCCTTGCTCCCATGCTCTTCCTGCCGCCTGCAGGAATCTCTCATCAATCTCTTGCCACAGGCAAGAATTATGGTTGTTCCCAACCCATCTCAGCTGTTTGTTGATTCTGCAGTAGTTTTTTGGGTTTTCCCTCACAATGCCTAGTACATTGTATATGGTATAACTGTCCTTTTTTTCTGAATAATTCTCTCTGCGTTTGCATGTATATGATGGCAACATCTCATACTGATTTTCTGTCTGCAGCCTCATTATGTTCTATTTCATTGCCTTGGCTGGAGCCCATAAACGGGTTGTTGATCAACTCAGGGAACAATTGGTTATGGTAAGTGCTGATACAATGTCTTCATTTCTCCCTCTCTCCCCAAGTTTTTTCAGCTGTGTTGCACTAGAAATCGAGCATACAAAGAAACTAGCTGCTTTCTTGCTCCCTTTTATTTGCATTATATATAGCCAGACATAATGAGAACAGTGAACAAGTGCCTTCACGGGGAGAAAATACAGGGTAGTAAAGGGCTCTTTCATCTTGCAGAGTCTAAAGAAATAACTAGAACCAATTAGTGGAAGTTGAAGCTAGACAAATTCAAATTAGAAATAAGGCAAACCCCCCCAAATTTAACATCTCTTTATGTCTTCAAATCAAGCCTGAATGCCTTACAGGAAAAGATGATTTACTCAGACATAAGCTGTTGTGTGCAATATAATTGGGTGAAATCCTGTGGCCCCTGTGATACACGAATGAGATTAGATGATCTAAGGATCCTTTCTGGTCTTCAGTTATTAAACTCTGAAAAGAGTAACTAAGACAAAACTAGGAGGTGTCAAGTAACCCCATCACAGGCAGAATATTTGTTATGGGACATTATGAATGTTCTTGTTCCTTAGCCATAAGTAGAAAATAAATTTGATTGCCATACATATTCCATTCTATTTAATATCACTGCTTTCTACATGTATTGTGTGTGGAAAAATGGTTGGGATATCTGACTTAGAGCAGAATTTCCAAAACTGTGTTTATGAATATAGCTCCACATGCCTGTATATTATTAATGATTATGTATCTATATTACAGGAGCATGAAATTGGGCCCAGTTGAGAAATTACTAAGGAATAGGGCTTAGACTTCCCAATTAGGATCAAACCATGCCCAGAGTATTGAGTGTCCACAGGTACCTGTAGTATTGCACTCTTTGGAGATCAGAATTAGTTTTTCCTGGAGGATGGTAGCAGAACTTCAGTCAATGACTATAAAACTTTGAGGGGGGAGGGTGTGTGTGTGAGTGGCAGAGTGAGTGACAGAGTGAGTGGCAGAGTGAGTTTGACTGGACTCCAGCTTTGATTGTGTCCGAGAGAAGCATGTGTGTGTTAATGTATATTGGAAGTGGAATTTTCAAATGTCCCTAAGCGATTGAGGAGCACGTCATAGACAATCAATCAGATTTTTGCTCCTAAGTCACATAGGTCTTTTGATACGGAAACAGTCAGGCTCAAATTTAATTTACTGCTGTTACAGAAGCCCACGCACAGCTGGCGTTGGTTACTATGGTGTCTGTTTTTACAGAATTTTGTATAGGGCTTCTTCACTAGGACAAAAAAAGTGCTCTTACCTGTTAATATTACAAGTGGCTTCTCTTTACTAGGATTGTATTATGTATTGGTTATCATAGGATTGTATTATGTATTGGTTATCATGTGCCACCTCTTTGATGAAGACAAGGTAATGAGCTATATGTATAGATAGATATGTAGTTTCTCCAATGTATCTTGAAATACATTCATTTTATTTATCTTTTGTTTTAGGAGAGTCGTGACAAACTGTTCTTAATCAGAAAGCTAACAGAAGCTCAGCAGCACAGCTGAAAAGCCTCCAAACACCAGTTATGTGGGAAGTGGGTTTTGGCTTGAAACTTTAAAGAGCCTCTAGATACAGCAGAAACAAACCTAACAAGCTGTCGGACCACAAAAGCTGAATCAGTAACCAGAGCCCTGATGGGGAAAAATAACTGAGCAGTCAGTCACTTCCCCTTGTTTATGTGGATGTTTTACGTAGCGATGTGAGGGGGGAAGATCAATGTAATTGTAAAACTGCAAAAACTGGCCAGGGGATTTGTAGGCAGGTGTAGGACCTGCAGTGATATTTGATGAATTATCTGAAATTAATGGTGTCCCTTTTCTCTCTCTGCCTTTGGTTCCTCATTTTTAAACTTGGTTCAGTACTACATCCCTTATATGTCCTAATGTGTGTAAGGCAATTTGGTCTTTATATGAATGGTGCCATAGAAATCCAGTATACTGGTGATGCTCAGAGGGTTTTCCCCCCCACCCTTGTTAAAAGGCTTAACTTTAAGAACACAAGTTATGCTACTGTTTCAGTGGGACTTCTTGTGCGTAAAGCTAAGAATGTGCCTAGATGTTTTCAGGATTGCAGCCTTTACCTTTTTGTTCCATATTAACTCTGGACAAAAGCTGTCTGGTAAGACTATTTGTGCTGCTAGGATTTAACATTGTCACTGTTTACATTAAACCTCTATTTTTCAGGGGTTTTTAGATTGCTGTAAAAATGTGCTCTGAGCTGAAACTTGGCCGAGGCAGTATCTGAGCCCAGAAACCATTTAAAATGTCAGTTCTTGTGTTTATAAATTATTTAGTAGGAGTAGTGGGGTGAGGGGAGAATAAGAATTGCTAGTTTTATACTTTTTCTACTAACTTCTTTTTTAAAACTGAAGTATTGGAAGCATCATGGTTGCTGTGCTGAATTAGCACATTGAGGAGTACAAATAAAATCTGAATTCATCTGATTTCCTCAATATGTTTTATTACATTGGAGACTTAGAGTGTTTACTTTGAAATAGCTATTATAGTCAATCTTGTCTATGATCCACTGGAAATTTGGCACTGACTGTTTCAGAAGCAAAATACAAAGAAAAGAATTTTGAGCAAAGAGTGGAGAAAAATCCATTTGGGGACAGATCCTCAGTTAGCGTAAATCATTGTGGTGAAATGGAAGTAAATGGAGCTAAATTTTCACCAGCTGGGGATCTGGCCCTTATTTTGTGCTTATAATGTTCTGTTGCTCAAATTTTGTTCAGAATAAGTTTTAAATGTTGTAGTGCCTTTAACTCCGAAGTGTACATATTTTAAAGCAAATTAAAAGCAACTTTGAAATACAACATGTTTGGAAACTTTTATACTCGTACATACTATTACCTCTTAAATGCACTACATGTTTAAAATCAAGACATGGATCTATATTTCTATGATGGAATAATTTCCAAATACATTAGCAGATGTCATTATTTGAAGACTGCGCTTCCATTGTTTAGAATTTTCTATACTGCATTGTATATATGTATGCGTATGTTACTTGAAATCTGTAGAGGATAAGTTGGAACATATTACATAGTAGCAGTTATTTATGCAAGCCTCTGATGGAGTCTTGTTAGTCTTCACTACAAGAATTCCTGTATCTTCATGACTGAACATTTTGGAATGTTTTAGTTTTTTAAAAAACTAACTTGCATTAAATAGCTATGCCACTTATCTAGTGTGTGGATATTTTTTTTAAAATAGTTAATTTTACTGAACATTTCAAGGCTGAGTTACAGCAGCTGGGATCCTGTCCCTTTTATTTTTTCTTCAGCCTTTAAAATATACTTTGCTTTAAATAATTTGACTGCACTGCAGTTTTTGTGAACAAACTTTTAAAAAATTCTTTAACTGTTGGCTCTGCAAACTCAACATGGGATCTGAGGGTGTGTCTACACTGGACATAGACGTTCTAAATTTTGTCTTGAGGAGAGATATCCACGCTAGTTCTAACCAAACTAGAATGCTACAAATTTCAGTGTGCTCACAGCAGTGGAGACGCTTGATTGCTTGAATGCGATCTCATCTGAGACCTTTGGTTTTAGTTATGAAATCCCCCCAAAATTCATGTAATAGGTTTTTGTCCTGAGTAAAGTAAATTACTAGTTATTTCTGTAATTGACAATGACACTGTATAGAAAATTACTTGTTAAAAGGCTGAATTACTAAAACTTCTTGAAGTGCTGTTTTTCTATGATAAAGTAACAGTGGGAAAGTTGAACTCTCAAAACTTATATTAAATGTTTATATTAAATGCTCATGGTTATATTAAATGCTGTCTTTTCTTGTCATAAGGAACTGCTCTTTTTCACCAGTTCAGAACTATACTAATAAGGCTATAAAACTTAAATCAGTTTGTCTTCCAAATATGCTTTCAATCTAAAGCTAAAAATAAAATATTTACCATTTGTAAATGAATATTTGCTTGTTCTGTGGGAAAAGAATAGCACAAGTCAAACCATGTTAAAATGTTACGAGAATTAAATATAATTTCCAAGTTAATTTTAACTCTGAAAAAACTACCAGAAGGATTAATCCTGTACAACTAAAGGCAATGTGAGTTTTACTATAGATTTTAGTGGGAGCAAGCACAGGACACAATTGGATCTGGATTGCTCCGGTGTTCAGTGAATCACACTTAAAATGCACACTTACTAAATGCTTGGCTTTTGGTGGTAATGGTTTGAAAATCTGGGCCACCGGTTAGGGCAACATGATGTTACTGTGCTCACTTTCATTGGGTTTGGCTTCCATAGGCATCATTGGCATCTACAGGGAAATCCACTAGGTATTTGCTACGTAGCGCTAATTTGTGTTAAGACTAAAGCATCAGCTTTGACATCTGTTTAAAAAATAAAAATATTTTGATAGTTTTCAGTTGAATAAAAATATAAAGTAACTGTCATGGAAGGGAATTAAAAACTTTTGTGTCTTTCCATTTTATATTCCTTCCTATGATTGTAGGAATTATCCCAGCTGAGTGGTGGATCCCTTTTCTACAGTGGTATAAAAAGAACATTCTTTCCTTGGAGGTTTTTTTATTACTTAAAAAAAAAAAAATCCAATTGATTGATAGGAAATATTTTTATTATAAATTACAAATATATTGTGCTTTTTAATATATTGATTATCAGAGACAATAAACATCTCATTTACAGGCCAATACAATATTTAGTAATATAATTGACAATCATTTTCTTTCAAAACAAGGAAGTTACACATTCTTTCACTGGATTTCACAAGAGGTAAAAATGAATAATCATTTATTTTAAATAAACCACAGTCCTGCAAAGAGATGGGACAACTCACTGCAGAAAGTTAAGTATGCTGGTGCTAGTAGCCATGGTAGGAAAGGTAAGCACATATGTAAGTCTTCACAAGCTCAGACTCTGTGGCTCTAATTGTGCAGCTCTCTGAATGTAGACTTTCCTATGAGATCAATGGGCGTTCTGGGCATGAAAGGCTTACAGGAGCAGACCCAGTCATGGTTCCACTTTGATTTTTTTTCTCCACACACTTTGTGCAGGTGTGTGTCACAAATATCACACTTTTAAAGTCAATACTATTTAGACCGCAGTCCTGTAAACTGAGCTGTGTGCGCACCCAAACCCTCACAGAGCCCGAGTGAAGTCAGTGAAGCTCTACAAGGGTGCAGAAATCTGCTCACATGCCGCATCCTGCACGAGTGAGTTCTTAGTTACACATCACTATAACAGCTTTCAAAAAGATTGGGCATGATTTATAATTGCCCTAATTTAGCTGGAAATATGTAATTTAATTTAGGAGAAATTAGCCTAATTTATGTGGTGCACATTAGCTGATTTTAAACTGTAGAATATTATTCATTACAACTTAATGGAGGGTCTGATTCTGCTCGCAACAGGCAGATGGGAGCTTTGTCAAAGCCCTTTGGGAGCTGGATCAGCCCCTTGGTAAAGTTTTGCAGCAAAACAAGAGTAGTTAAAACGAAGGCTGGTCATGTGTGATGGCAAAACATGAGAAGAATCATAAGTAGTTTTCAAAAGAAAAAGTCTTGACGTGCAGGGCAAAATGCTGGCTCTGTCAAAGGCAAAACTGACTTCAATGGGAGCTCTGTTAATAAGTTATGGGAGATTGATAGGCCAAATAACCTTTATTTTACAATTTTTAATGTAGTAATAAATAGTTTATGGGATTTTTAAGTGGTGTTAGTCTACTGTACTAGCCATAGTGGGGGAGACATCCCCAAAACCCTCATTTTCTGCACAAGGTGAGGATCCCTCTCATAGCTCAAGCAGCTGACTGGGGAGACCAAGAACATGACTTTTTATGAGAACCTTAAGTCATTTTTTGTTGTGAAAGTGAAAAGTATTCTGCCTTAACTAGTGCAAGCTGTGATTCTTTAATGCAAGAGATACCACCACCTACCTGCTAACTCAGAAAAGGAAACACCGTAACATTTTGATATGATATTAATTCTGGCTCTGTCACCTCAGTCAGATTTGATTGTAAGCATTTTTTTTTATTCTAATAGTTTACTAGTGACCTGATAACTTACGTACTAACGTGATGTGGAAAATGAGAGAAATACAGTACTTGATTGGTAGTGCCACTTTTAGGTGCATGATCCAGATCTGATCTCCCTTCTTCATCTGTTGAACTGTATGGAAATCAATGACATCGATTGAATGCATTATAACAGTACCTGATAGAGAGAAGAGCTGAGCAGACTGAGATTCAGCTGAGACAAGATTGAGGGAGTACCTATAGGGAGGGAAAAGCAAACTGAGGAAATGGCAGAAGTTATATCGGTATCTTTGATTAATGTGAACAAGCCTTGGTTTGGTTGGGGGATTTGTTGGATACTTCTGAATGCCCAGATAGCAATTGTGAGAGAAGTTCTGTGGGGCTCAGTAAGTATTTCATTCTTATCTTGCACTTGAGAAGGATCTTACATTTTCTCTTGTGAATTTGAGCCATCCCATTGTTGTTCATGCCTCTGTTATAGGTTAGGCTACTGCAGTGTTATAAAAAGGAGAGCAGTCATCAGGTCCTTGATATTTAATACCTACTCAAAGATGTGGATCCCTGAAATGGGAACTAAAGGGTAATTCTGGTTCTTTTCCGGTAGAATAAATATTAATACCTGAGATGGAAGGAATTTGCCTGAGACGGTGCCTCAGAGGTGATAATCTTCTGCATTTCCTCTAGAACTATTTGATCAAGGTGGCCTATGCTGGAGTCAGGGTTTTCCTTCTCTTTTAAGTCAACAGATTTGTTTTCTTCCTAGAATGAAAAGACTGGCATGATACCTGTTCACGATTTTCTCCTTAAAATGTTTATTTTAAATTTGACTTGATGGGCTGTCATTGCAATTGTTCAAAACAGTTGCATTGTCATCATTTGGTTTCTGTTGTAATAGTTGGGCATAAACAATTACTCTACCTGTGAGCTCAACTGTAAAACTATGTGGAAGTTCGTAAGTTGTCATAACAAAACCTGTAATAACAAATATAGATGGAAAATGTACAAAAAGGAGACAAACTAAATTAATCTAAACAAAAGGGCCTGCTGACATGGTTAGAGGGTGTTAAAATCATGCTTGGTAAAAATGGAGATATGGAATCAGAGATTCATTAACCAAAATTGATGTCATATTAGGCCTAATTGGTGGACAAAATAATGAGGGAAAGGACTTTTCCACCCAACACTCCCTTCTAAGGTCCTTAAAGAAAGACAATTTGGGGAAAAATACAAAAGAACAGACAGAGGATACTGGAGCAAGTTTTACCATATGGCTTCCATCCTCTCCTGAGACCCTGGACCTTCTTCATCCAAATCCTGAGGGACAACCTGACCAGAACCCCAAACAATAGGTGGGATGAATGGGATCAGATTTTAACAATAGCTCCATCCAAGTCATCTCAACTAACTTCTTTTATGCAAAAGGACAGAATACCATCTGAGAGACTCTGAAAAAGGGGGAGTTTCCTTCTAAAACTCTTTCCAGCTAAGTGAAAGGGAACAAGAAATCTTGTTAATAAAATTCTTATTTAATATTTTACATTTCAAATACTTCAACTAGTTTTCTTCCCTGTATCTTTAATAAAAGATTGAAAGGATTTTTAATGGTGTGTTTGCCAGCGTTCTAAACAGGCTGAGGTCTCTGTACCCCAAATCTTGTTTAACACGGTTTAATGTTGAACAGTGACTGAGTTATGTTAACACCTTTAGCCCACGTATTCTACCTACCTTAATAAAACAGATCATAAGTCCTCTAAATGCACTATGGCACCAACAGTAGATTATTTCATTGAATTGTGTCTACAGAAGTGCATGGCACTGCATTAGGTCAACGGTTTTTTGGATAGGATGGAGATACTGTTTGTTGAAATTGTATATCCCCTTCAGAATAAGTATAAAAGCTACTCTCTGTGAGCACTCCCAATTTTTCTGGATGGATTCTATGCTAAGAGCACTGACTAGGACAGGTATTTGGTCAGTCTTCCACAACATATGATTTGACAATTAAGCTCTAGTCCTGAATGATGGCTTTATTATTCCCCTTCTAAACCTCTGGAGCAGACTGCTGTTCATGGTGAATTACCTATATTGCTATATGAGATTTGCCCCCAAGTTTCCACTACAGCCTGCGTATACTAGGAAACCTTGTAATCAGAATTTATTACCAATGGCAACAAGAGTGAAGTCTGTTCTACAGACAGTGAGGAGTTTTTACTATTGTGCCATCTGGCCCTAGGATACACTGGTGGTGAATTTAGTCTAGAGAGTTTGCCAGCATAGACAGTCTGTAGAAACTGGGGTGAGAAACTTTTTCTGAATCCTTTACGAATTTAAGTATTTCCAAATATGTTTAAAGGCTGTTTTTATATCCAGACTACTAATTTTACATGTCACATTTTGTCTAATATAAGTTAAACAGTTGACTTAACCTTTTTCCAAAAGGGGTTTAAAATGGAAACAAAGTGCCAGCTAACTAAAGAAGCACTTGAATTTTGCTACATTGGTAATACAATTTCACCAAGCTCTTACCATCTGCTCATGCACATCAGATAATGATCCGAAACTCAGGCTATCAGATACAGACGATAGAGTGAACTCATCTTCTGACTGCTGGCTTTCCAATGCACTTAAAATACTTGCTACTGTCACAGATGAATCTGAGAAATCAGATGTTTCAGGTATAAAATGACATTGTTTTTCTGTACAGGAGCAACAGCAACGAGCGTTCTGTGGGGTATGTGCCATTTGCTGATCACCTGGGTCTGTTAAAATATCACATGGATGTACAGTACTGATAACACTCTGAACCTTCTCGTCTCCTATGGATTCATTAAGGATGAAAAGCTGGTTAGATAATTGCTGTGTACTTTCATTTTCTAAACTACTGTCCTTCTCTTTAAGTTCAGATACAGTTGAAGCAGGTGGTGCATCTTGCTCCGTTTCCAGGCAAATTTGATGTAGAAAGGAAGTGGCTCCAAGTATGACCCTAGGAAGGTGTTCTTCATTTTGATTCTCTTGAAGAGGTGTCAGAGTCCCTAAAGATTTACTTTCTAAGGCAATGGTTGGAATTCCATTTTCACTTGTCATGCTGCAACTGTTGTTTGCACAGTTAAGTTTTTGTTCAGTTTTCTTGGAAAACTGCAATGACCCTTGGAAAGGGACCTTATGGTATATGGTGGTTTTTCTTGTAGCTAATTCACATAAATCTTTCTTCTTTTGATGCTGGTTACTTTGAGTTCTCTGTTTAAGGCTGTTACCTATGTTATTTTGGCTGTGGTGAATGCGCCTGTTAAGAGCCACAGCAGAAGGTGTCAGTTCTCCTGTGTTTGCATTTAGCATTGGGGTTTGTACATGTGTCATCTTAGCAGTTGAAACAGTGTGAATTATATTCTCATTTAATTCCCTGTTTCCTTCACTCTGTCTTCTTTCTTTTTGATGTAGTGGCATATTCCTGGAGTTCTCCATTGGCCCTTTCTGTGAAAACTTGCTAGATTCACTATCTCTGCTGTCTGAATGCTTTCTATTAGGCACTGAGGGTGACTTTTGTCTTTTGAATTCAGATGACTTACATTCATTTTTCTGAGAGTGAGCAAAATTTGTCAAGCCTGATGTACAACCAGTACGTGGTTCTGTATCTTGGCATTGACCCATCACTGAAGAGCTACACGAGGCAGGAGTCTCTCCTTCATTACGCAAACTTTTTCTAGTGCCTTTACTTCTTTCAGTTTGTTGTGCAAATGAAGATGTGGTTTTCATGTACAAGGAATTTAAATCAATGGCTGTTTTTGAAGTTTTCGAAAGTACACTCTTACGTTGCGATGAGTTACTGAAAATGTTAGATGATCTCTCAACATCGACCAGTCCATTTAAGTTTCTCATGCTTTTTCCTTTCTTGCCTTTGTTTGTATCTATAACAGACAACATATGTTTAAATGAAAAATTTAATCATATTTTTAAATGACAAATTTCTTACTTATTTAACCAATCCCTCATTCCCAACCACTTTACTATCATTTTAAACTGATACAATGGATCACTCAGTCTACTAAAAGTGAATGGAAAATTCAAGAAGGAAAAGGACAAATTGCAGAGTGGATAATTAGGCATAACAAGAATAAAGTGTTTGGTCAGAGAAATCAAGAAGAGAATGAACTGTCAGAAGAGATTTGAAGGAAAACTGATGTAAAAGAATGAATCAACAGGGAGCAGTACAAATGAGCAAAGCACATACTAGGAAGTAAAAACAGAAAAACAGTCTCTTGCAATATGTACTTCCGATAATATGATGTCAGACCAAGAAATGAGAATGTTTGTCTGTCTGTAGTTTGGCAATATACGGTATAGCTACCCAACAGCTGGCAGAGGGCTTCCCTGTGCAGGTAGGTAGTGATACAGTGACTTTGACTGAGCGCTGACATGTTAAAAATAGCAGTGTGGCCATAGGCAGTGACTGTGCACCAAGGGGGTCAGGCAGGATTGTATTCTAGTGGCTGGTCTGAATTGCGGCCCATGCCACCACGGCCCTACTGCTTGTGCAGAGCTAGCAGGTGCTTGTCTATGCCGCTGCTCTGTAGACACATCCAAAAATAGAAAATACAAGTTCTTTTCCTTTCCCTGTTTAGCTGAGAGATGAATTCTACACCTCCAGTGTTGTTGTTTTAACAGCAGTGGTATAAAAAGTACATCTGGAAAACGTAACAATCATTTGCAAACTTGCACTTGTGTTTAGAAACAATTTCAGTAACTTCCTTCTAAGATCAACCAGGACAATAATTTAGCCCTGCTAAGAATCCAGGAATCAATTGTGCATTTTCAAATGCCTTAGTTGATTATTTTTAAGAGATTTTTTTCATTGCAGGCAACAGCTGTTATGTGGTGAAAAGGATTGAAAAGTACATTAAGAATGCAGCTTACTTTTCCCATAATCATTCCTTGGATCTTCTTGGATAAAGTCAGCATTTGATTGTTCTAATCTATTTTCCTGTGTACTTTAAAAACAGAATACATTAATGAAAAGTATAAAATAACTGTTTAGAAACATAATTAAGACAACTTGTTGGTACTTAATGCGATTTCTAGTCTTATTCATTATTTTTCCAGTTTGTTTTCTAATCCGACTCTCTCTCCCTATACAGTACTGTACACTGACTGTCAATCAATGACTTTTAGGATAGAAAAAGTCATTACATCTAAGAACTTCTGTTATTACATTTCTGGTTTATATCTTCTCAGTGCTTTCTTTGTGATAATACGCAGCGGTTCAGAGTACTGGCACCTTTTTTGCTAGCGCCCCCCCCCCCCCCCCCCCCCCCCCGGGGGGGGGGGGGGCGGGGTCAGCAGGGAAAAAGAGTGTGCTGCTGGAGCAACGGGGTGGTGCAGGAAGAAGAGGGATGGGAGAGGCATTTTTCAGATGTACTATCAAGATACAAGTACCAGCACCTTTTTTTAAAAAAACAAACAATAAAAGCACTGTGTCTTCTCCTGCTCTGCATGGTAGCTATAATACAGCGTAACAAAAATACGCAATTTGGCATATTAGTTATTTCTCAGGCTCTGGAAAGAATAACTCTCTTAACCTCAAGGGGCAAGTTTGGTTCTTTGCTTTCCCTAGAGAAACTTGTTCCCCTGAAATCAAACTCTCATTTAATTGTGACTGTTAAGCAAATCAGACTAGCCTGACTTCAGTTTCTAACTAGGAATTACAATAGGCTGAAAAATTCCAAAGGGGTAGCCGTGTTAGTCTATTGTAGAAAGACAACAGAGTCCTGTGGCACCTTTAAAGATGAACAGATTTATTTATCGCATGAGCTTTCGTGGGAGAAAATCCCACTTCGTCAGACGCTTTGAAGATGGGAAACTTACAGAATGGGAGGAAATTAAATGCAGAGGAGTGTATGACATAGGATCAGGTCAGGCTGTAACAGCAAATCAAAATAGGTGTTAGGATTCAAACACTGGGGAACAGCACATAGAGGAAGGTGAGGTCAAATCACCTGTTGTAATGAGAGAAAAATCCATAGTCCCTGTTTAACCCCAAGACAACTGAGTCAAATTTGCATATAATATATGCATATAGACTCTGTTGTCTAATAGACTGAAAAGCAGTGAGTGGTGAATTGAGCAGACCACATCAGGCATCTCTCTGCTCCTTCCAAGGAGGAAAGAGAGAGAATTCTAATACAGAATTCGGGTTAGATGCCGCATATCACACATTGCACACAGAGATGATTTAGTCCAATGATTTGGGAACCTGAGAGGACTTCACATAAATGGGTGTTTGGACAGTGAAGGACTTTACACCTTTTTAATTTTTCCCCCAGGTAGTTAGGGTTTCGATAAACCAGCTTTGGCTCTATTATGATTGTAAATGTCCTTCTGCTTCACTGACTAATTTAAACAATTCTAGTGTTCTCTGTACACCCCAGCTGCTGTATAACTGTACCCTTTCATGCAGTCGATGAGAGCGTGGCAGGCATGCACAACCTTGTCTCACTCTAAGTATGGTGACTTGTTTAGTGTTGTACAGCCTGCTTTTCCTCTCTCTTTATCTCACTATAAAACAGATATAGGAAGGAAGTCAGTGGACTTACACTGGTGCACAATTGGGCTAAATGAAAGGACAGTCAAGCCAGTAATGCTCATTTTTAAAAGAAATGGAAATTGGTGAACTAAAATACCACAGTACGTGAAATATAGGGCCTACAGAACTAGAGCAAGCTCTTTAATAAACCCTAGTGGAGTCTAATCCCAAGCAGAATTTTTCTACATGACATCCCCCAGCACAATAAAACCTAAAACCTTTCATGAAACAATCAAAACCACAATTGCATCTACAGCAAGCTGCTGGTCGCCACTCTACCTCTGGTGCCTAGGTTCCTCCATTTGTCTGCACAACTCGCTGTAAATTGAAGTGCACCATTGTGCTGTGTGCAACCACAAGAATTTGATCAACGTGTGATCACTGCACCAGAGCATGATCTTCTTTTCGAAAGTTATTTTGGTATTTGTGATCTGAAGTTAGCATGCCAGACAGACAGTCATAGAAAGAGGAAAGAGTGGTTTGTTTTAGAAATGACTGCTTAGGGTCAGACACTGAACATTCAAAACTTTGCTTAATAAAAACCTCTCTGAAACACAGGATGTTGTAATACAGAAGTTATCTAGTTGAAAAAGGGAGATGGGGAACTATATAAAGATTCTCTCTTGTACACATTTAATATAGAAAAATCTGGGCCTCTAAGACTTTCCGTAAGAGGCCAATCCTCTGCATTACAGTTGACATGATCAACCATGCTTGGAAAGACTTATGGTTTGAGAAGAGACTCAGTAATGCTGCCTCTCTATAGCTAGCTCATTTATTACCTTTAAGAAATACTATGAATTTAAGTATTCCAATTGAACATTTTTCTTCCTATTGTTTTGATAGAGTTTGGGCAGCACAATTGTCAGCTAGTCTGGTAACACAAATAGGGTAATTTAACAAGAAAAGGTTCAGGTAATTTTTAAAATTAGAAAGCTATAAAGAAATCCTCCTATAACATTTGCTACAAATTTCAATCTGATCCTCTAAAATGTGAAAGTGCAGTAAACATTCAAAACCATGTAAAAAGCTATAGAGTAGAAAATTATAGGCTATTGTAATTTCACTCATCTGCTCTGCTGAAAATCTCTGAATGTTTCTCACACCTCTTAACTTCATATTCACAGGGATGGGGGGAGATCACAAGGGGAAGTGTATGCTGCTTTCAGCAATAGTCAAACCTCTGAATATTTGTAGCTTCTTTCCTCTTCTGGGGTGAGGCACATTCTAGCTTCTTGATTTCCTCTGAAGAGATTTCACAAGTCTTGAGAAGAAAATAAATGTAACTATATTAATAGAAATCTTTACAAATTTAGTTTGCGAGAGGTAAGCTATTATTTCATAAATAATTCTCCATTAATTTTGTTGTCAGTAGGAGCAATAATGATATTAACCCAGGGTTTGACAAATCCTAGGCACCAGGTCACCATGGCACCTAGGATTTTGCCCTGGCACCTAAGAGCGTCAGGGTAAAGGCCTCAGCACAGTGAGCTCCCCCTCCCCTGCCACCGAATAAAAGCCACTGCTGGCAGCGCTTCCAGTTGCACAGGGGTTGGGGGCAGGAAAACCTCTGCTGGATGCCTAGGGGTGTCCAAGTTTTTGGGCTGTCCCCTAGGTATTCAGCATTTTTGTCGAGGCCTATATTAACCACATTCTAAAGTACTTATATTTTATCTATTTTAATCCTCACCCCATCCCTGTAAGATAGAGCAGCACTATTCTCACTTTCACAAGAGGAAACTTGTAGAGGTAGAGAGAGAATGTCTTGGCAGGAATCTGTGTCACAGCCAGGATTAGAACTGAAGAATTCCTGGCTCCTGGGCCTGTGCTCAGCCCTTAACCCCCACTAACATTCTAGGTCTGATTTTCCTTTAAAGTGGGTTCAGGTAATATACACTCATTTACAGTTTAAGGCCCCTCTCAGAGTACTGCAAATTGTCCTAGAGACAGAGTTAAGGTCAGAAGGGAACACCAGATCATCCAAGTCTGATCTCTTATATGTAACAGGCCATCAATACCACCCAGCATCCACACACTAAACCCAATAACTGAAATTAAACAACTGCAGCACAGCCCACAGGAGACTAGGCAATTAGGAGAATAAAGACAACCCAGGGAATTTCAGACCACTCATCTTAACTTCAGTACATAGAAAGATCATGGAGCAAAACAAGCAATCAATTTTCAAACACTTAGAAGAGAATAAAGATAATTAAAAAATAGTCAATATGAATTTATCAAGTCTAAATCATGTCAGACAAACCCAATAATTTTCTTTGCCAGGATAGGATGCCTTGTGGAAGTGGTAGATGTGGTGTATTAGTAAGACTTTTGACATTGTCTGACCTTTTCATAAACAAACTAGGGAAAGCTAGCTGAGATCAGGGGTCAGCAACCTTTGCCAAGCCCCGTGCCAGCCCCTCCTTTCCAACCCTCAGCTGGGGCCAGCAGCCACCTAAAAATGTGGTGGCGGCCATAACCATAACAGGCTAAGGTGGGCACTTCCCATGTATTCCGCTGAAAGGAGCTGCTCACGGAGGTCCCTAGGTGCGCTATGAAAAGAAGCTGCCTGAAATGGCTCCTTTTGGTGGTGAAACGCTGTGGAGAGGTGCCAGCCCAAGCAGCTGCTTTATGTGGCATGCCTGGGGCATGGGCATGGCAGGGATCCCCCATGCCCCAGATAGCTCCAAAAGAAGCCGCCTGGAATGGCTTTCGGTGGCAGAAGTGGCAGTTTTTGTGGTGCTGCAGAGGGGGCCGTGTGCCACTTTGAACGGGCTTTAATGCTACTGTTCGCACAGGTGCTGCAGGTTGCCTAACCCTGGCCGAGATGGAGCTACTATAAGGTGGGTATATAACTGTTTCCGACACTGTTCCTACAGAGTAGTTATCAGTGGTCCACAGTCAAGCTGGAAGGGCATATTGAGTGGAGTCCTGCAGGGATTGGACTTGGGGCTGGTTCTGTTCAATATTTTCATCAGTGATTTAGATAATGGCATAGAGAGTCCACTTATGTTTGCAGACAATAAATACCAAGGTGGGAGTGCAAGTGCTTTGGAGGATAAGAGTGAAATTTAATAAGGACAAATGTGAAGTACTTCATTTAGGAAGGAGCACTCAATTGCACAATACAAAATGGGAAATGACTGTCTAGGAAGGACTGCTGCAGAAAGGGTTATAGTGGATCACAATAAAAATGAAGTAAGTGTGTAACACTGTTGCAAAAAAAGCAAACATCATTCTGAGATGTATCAGCAGGAATTTTGTAAGCAAGACACAAGAAGTAGTTCTTCCACTCTACTCCATGCGGATAAGGCCTTAGCTGGAGTATTGTGTCCAGTTCTGGGCACCACATTTCAGGAAAGATGGGGACAAAATGGAGAAAGTCCAGAGAATAGCAACAAAAATGACCAAAGTCTTGAAAACATGATCTATGAGGAAAGATTGAAAAAAAATGGGTTTGCTTAGTCTAGAGAAGACTGTTGGGAAGGAGGACATAATTTTCAAGCACTAAAGGTTAGGTTACAAGGAGGAAGGTGAAAAAACTGTTCTTGTTAATTGAGGATAGGTCAAGAAACAACAGTGTTAAATTGTAGCAAGAGAGATTTAGGTTGGACATTAGGAAAAAGTTCCTAAATGTCAAGGTAGTTCAGCACTGGAACAAATTGCCTTGGGAGGTTGGTGGAAACTCCATCATTAGAGGTTTTTAAGAACAGGTCAGACAAACATCTGTCAGGAATGGTCTAGTTATTACTTAGTCTGCTTTGAGTGCCAGGGACGAGACTAGGTGACCTACTGAGCACCCTCCCAGTCTATTCTCAGTCACAGAGAATAGGAGGGACTGTGGTATACAAGTGCCTCAGGCTACCACGATGGTAAAGATAATCATGGAAAGTGACCTGTGCTCACACGTATAAGAATCAGGCCCTCTGTGCTTCATATATATAAATATTCTACATTGCTTAGGTTGTTTGATGGGAATGTGTTACGGTCAAGTTTCACATATAGGTGCCTAACCGTATACAGTTAAATAAATGAATAGATTGATGAGGTATTGGCTTCAAATGTCAGCACCTCTCACAATCATATCCCTTATTTAGATACTTAATTTCATATACTTATAGGCATGATCCAAAAAATCCATTAAATCCAAAAAAAAATCTGAAAAAGTCAGAATAATTTCAATAGGTTTAAAAAAAAAGTCTATGCTTTAAGTGTGTTTTTGCTTCTGCTGCAGGATAAACATACAAACCAATAAGTTGTTCATGAGATTATTTGAAATAAATACGATACAGAGACAAAACAGTTGATGTAAGTTTTATAGTATTCTTTTAATAAGCCGTAACTTCAGACTTTTGCATTTCTGTGATTCAGTAAAATGATAGGTCTGAGAATCAAGGAAGGTGAGATTTATTTACCATCGAAGAATCTCCCCTCAGGCAGATCTGTATATTTAATTTTTTGTGAGGCTTCTTGATTCTGTTGCAAACTTACCATTTCCTTTTTCCCCTTGATAAGATGGCCTCCTGACCAATGAGTGTTTCATTGCAAGGAGTGGAAAGTCAGGGGTATTTGCAACTGGCGATGGTCTGATGTGATTTCATGGACCAACAAAAGACTGGCTAAATTCTGCTCTCATAAAATGGTTGTATATCCATAACAACTGCATTAAAGTCAATGCAGTTACTGTAGATTTATAGTCTATGCAAAATTTGATCGTTTATCATTGCAATTTAAGGGGAACATGTTGTTGAAGTGCAACAGTAGAAAAATGTTGTTACCTCTTTGATGATTAAAAAAGTGTGTGACCTATATTACTTACAGCCGCAACAATTAGCTTTGAAGCTGATGAAATGAGCCTCGTAACTTCTTCTCGCGATGTGTATGGGGGAGGAACTTGAGGTAACTTGTGCAACTTCTTTGTTCTAGTAGAACAAGAAAGAGTGTGTTTTAATCTGTGTTGAAAGAAAATTCTGTGCATAGCCATAGGCTATAAATACACCACAGGTGTTTATGAATGTCAGGAATGTAAATAAATCTCCATGATTTTAAACAGGCAGACTGCTGTGAATCTGGTGACATTTATTACATTCCTATAGGCTGTTCTGCAAAGGTTTGTATGTTAGACATTTTGAAGGTGTGGCATAAAATAATTGGCTTCACAATAGTTTCTCTTTTATTAACAGAATTTAAGTAATGGAAAAGGTTTTTTTACATGAAGTTATAAACTGGATTTCTGTGCTATGTTTCCAGAGATTACTTTTATATTTATGTTTCTGTTGGGAAAGGAATAGGGTAAGCCCACCACATGATTGTTTCCTTATGGAGAGAGGTCTATTTTATATTTGCATACAGGGTGCTGGAACAATTTGTGTAATGGGACTGCTGAGAGCCATTAAACCAAACTGCAAACCCTCTATATAATGGAAACCACTTCAAGCCAGGGGATGCGGCAGCACCCCTAGTTCCACACCTATATTTCTATACCTGATGATCCACGTTGCCTTTTCCTGTCCTTTCAGACATAGATTGATAAATGGCCTCAAGCAGGAAGGGTGCTGGCAGAGTTTAGGTTCATGGGTGAATTATGCTCCATGAGGCAATGCCAGTCTAAAGGTTCCTCTATGCAATTTTCAGATTTTCTCTCATCCCTTTATTCTATGCTCACCATTTCCTTCATATATACCCATTACAAACCTCCCCACAGCCACCACTACAGTATTCATCTTCCAGCCAGAAAGATAAGTCAGAAGGACTGCTACTCCATCTATAGATCAGAGAAATCCATCTGGAGAGTGGAAACTCACCAACCTGACTTTCTTGAGCCACAGTTACTCCTAGAACATACTCAAGCTCCAGTGGCTTAGGGGTCACACTTGGGTCTGTTATGCAGCAATATATTACTGATGCATGTGTGGCCTGGCCCAAGAGAAACACTTAGTAGAATTTATTGTGATTTATACATTACCTTTTTGTACTCCTTAGTAAGACTGGGCAATGTCTGTCATCTACAAAATCCTTCCAAACAAAACAAACAAATTACTACATTTATGTAAAGCAACTCTGACAGTAATTAGATTTCTTTAGAGAGACTTTAGTAAAACAGTAAAATTGCTCAAGTCTCCCCTAATTATTTTCAGGGTTTCTTTTCTTTTTCCCCAGAATATTAAAACAGGATCTCAGCAACTTTATCATACTGCTTTTGAACTTGTTCATAATATGACTTGTTTATTGTAGTGAATCAAGCAGGTCTATCTTCATAGCAGGTAAGCGCTTATTTACAAGGTCAAATACATTAATGATGTACAATTCTGACAGAAAAGTGAAAAGCAGAAATTAAACAGTTATGTTAGTATCTGAACAGGAAAACACTTCATATGTATAAAGAAGAGAGTAAGTAAGCATTACTTGTGCCATTATCTTTTTGATGATCTTCCTTTCCAGTTGTTTTTCTGTGTTGTTCTGTAATTTTCTCTCACATTCTTCAAAATTTCCTGTATACATGCGAAGAGGTGCTTCAAATTTACAATTGGTAAAATTATGCTCGAGGCATGGATCATATTTTTGTTCAATAATGCTTCCAGGCTGCAATAATTAAAAAAAATGAGTAAAACATGGATATATACAGAGGGAAAGCAAATCTTAATCGATGACAATAATTACTTATTGAAGAAAGAGGCTCATTTTACATGGTATATTCATACACACAAAAATGCATGTTTTAGTCACCAAATTGCTAATTCAGGCAATTACTTAAGAACATGCTTAACACTGGGTATGTGCCTCTGCCCCTTACATTTAAACACATATGCTTAAATTATTTCCTGAACACAGATGCTTCCCTAAATTGTTAACCAAAACTGTACACTTTGTGTTTGCAGGATAGGTAAATCATAAAAATAAGCACTAAAAAACTACTCACTATGGATTGCTATATTTTTAAACGAGCAGTACAATAAGAGGTCTTGTTAAACCTTAGTATAGAATCCATGTTGATGCTATGCTGTATGAAAATCTAGATATGCTCTACTTAGCATCTTTCACCCAAGAATTTGAAAATACTGTACAAGCATTCCTTTATTAATTGACTTCCCTAAGTGCAAAACAGTAAGTCAATGGCAGAACTGTCAAAAGAGTTCCAAAGTCCTCATTTTCACTCATGCTTGAGTCATCACATCATTTTCCCCTGGCATTATCTAAGGTCCAATGCTGCAGACAACCACTTTTACACATCAGTAACTTTACATGCAAGTCATCCTGTTGCACTCAGTGGAAGAACTTGTGGACACACTCATCCCCAAGAACCTAAGCATTTGCACGATTTAGGCCTACTTTTGTGTTTCAATTCACATTAACAGAAAATGTGCATGTAAATCTCTGTATAAAATAAGTGTCACTCTACTGCAAAATAATTTCTGTACATTTTCCCTGGAAATGTTATAATTTTTTTCCCTCTGGCTTTGCAGAGATTTCCTCACCATGCAGCCAAGAGGGTGTGACAAACTAACATGTAATTCAGTGTACAAAATACATTTCCTTGTTAAAGTAAAATAGTGAAAAACCTGTTCTTCCAAATGATCAGGTCTCCTAGCAGCATCCACTTACACAATGGCAAACAATAACGATGAACTGTTCTATTTGTTTAAAGACTCAAAGAAAAGGTTTACATAACCTAACAAGACTGCAACGTGTAACCCAAGAAAAAACAAACAAACTTCTAAGGAATGCAGCTAACAAAGAGCACCTGGAATTGTGCCATTATGGCTTCCTTAACATGTCCAGCCATTGCACGAGAATCAGTGCAGCTTCATCAGAGATGATAACAGAGGCATGAAGAGATGCTGGTTACTGGTGTCTTAATCATGGTCGTGTCTTCCCCAGCTCAGGAGAGGTCTCTGGGACATGGTGGTTCAAATGCCAGGGGCACCCTTTACCCTGGCTGTTCTAACACTCTCACTATTGCTATCATTGTTAGAACTGAACAAGTGTTTTTACTAATAACAGAAAATATTAAGAAAAATGTTAATGTGGACAAGACTTGGGATTTCTGAATTTTATATTGTTGAACAGTAACTACCATGCTTCCCATTTGGTCTTGGTGTCCCTTGTTTATTTAAAAAAAAGTTATTTACTTTGTGTTTATTTCTGAAAGGGTAAAAATGTTATATAGGGTCCTATTTGGGGACATAGAGATAGGGTCAGAGTTGCTGATACAAAGAAGAGCTAGAAATTCTCTGATACAAATGCTCCTTTCGCTCTGGTGGAAATAAAACATGATAAATATTGTGATGATCGGAGTGAAAAGCTAAAGACGACATGTTTCACTTGTAACGATCAGGACTTTGGCCCTGATTGAGAAATGTGGTTACGCACATGTTTAAGTTCCAGTGACATCAGTGGGACTTAAACACACCCTTAAACTCAAGCGTATGCTCAGGCTACTTTCTGGAATTGTACATAGATTAGCTCCAAGTCAGGCTCCATAAAGGATCCCTTGATATCTAAAATATCAGGGATATATACAGTTTTGATGAGCCACTACTGTATCTGCAGATAATTTAGGACTCTAGTAATTTAGTCTGTCCAAATGTCTGAAATCTTGTACAAGATACAGCCAAAAGCAGCATATGCTTGCCTCTCAGATTACAGTACACACACACTGCAGCCTAAATTCTGGTAAGCTTTAGATCTCTTGCAACTGCACTGAAGTCATTAGGGACGCATATAGCCCATCTTTACAAGGACTACAGACCATGACTCTTTGGATGTTAGATAGGAATAGGTAATTGGGGCATAAGAAGGTTCCACTTTTTATGCTCAATTTATTTTTAACATGGAATTAAATATTTATATGGATTTATTTTTATAAAAATATAAGAATGATCATATTGGGTCAGACCAATGGTCCATCTATCACAGTACTCTGTCATCCAACAGTGGCCAATCCCAGATGCTTCAGAGAGAATGAACAGAACAGGGCAATTATTAAGGGATCTACACTAACCCTAACCCTAACCCAGTCTCAGCTTCGGGCAGTGAGAGGCTTAGGGACCCCCTTAGGGCCTGATTAACTGGTCTGGGGACCAAAGGCTGCCCCCCACCGTGCCCCCCCCCCCTTGCCTGGGCTGTGCTGGAGTGGCAGAGGCCATGCTGTGAGCCAGGCAGCCCCACCCCTCGGATGGAGTGAACAGGGCCTGCCCCACTCCACCCCCAGGGGCAGGCTAGCCAGCCCAGGGGTAGGGTGGGCACTCAGAGCCCAGCCTCTGGCCACAGGGCCCCACCCACACCCTCAGTGCCAACAGGGTAAGAATGCTCTCAGCATTCCTGCCCTGCTGGCGCTGAGCAGGACTAGATTATAGCAGGGATTTTAGGGGTTGGAGCCCAGGGGTCCCTTGTTGGCCCCTAAAGCCTCTGCAATAATTTGGCCCTGGACCCTCATAGCATAGGGTTGCATCCCTAATCATTTTGGCTAATAGTTAATGATGGACTAATCATCCATGAACATAACTAATTATTTTATGAACCCTTGTACTTTTGGCCTTCACAACATTCCCTGATAACAAATTTTACAGGTTGGTTGTGCATTACATGAAATATATTTTTATGTTTGCAAGAAACCTGCTTCCTGTTAATTTTGTTAAGTGATCCCTGGTTTGTGTGTTCTGTGAAAGGATAAACAACACATTCCTATTCACTTTCTCCACATCATTCATGACTGTATAGACCACTATCATATCCTTCCTTAACATCTATTTTCTAAGGTGAACTGTTTAATCTTATAGTAACAATGTGAATATTTCTAAAGATAAATAAAACATTCAGCACCTTCCAATGTGTATATGTTACTGCAATTGGCTGATTGCCTGTTCAAATAGTTATGCCCTCTAGGCTCTAGTAAGGGACTATATTCTGGTCTTGCAGGCAAAAGGATTTGATGACATGGTAGATTTTTCTCCCCATCATAAACTAGAATAGTTCAAAATAGAAAATAAAATGATACATCTTCTAGTAACATTAATGTGCCTCAATTTCATTTGCTTTAAATCAGATTTTAAAGGAAGAGCTATAGCAAAAGTAAGTAGGTCCCAGTCATTTTTTTCAGCATTTCCTGGGCTTCATTACTTCATGCAGACCAATGTACTACACTGACCGTATTCAGGCAGACCATGTGTCGCCACAGAACATCACTAATGTTATGTTGCCTTTTTTGTTGACTTCATTGGGAGTCTGCATAGGCTCCTGGATCCATCAAAGCAGGAAAAGTGCAAAATTGGAGCCTATAAGCCTTGTGAAAACAATGTGCATTTCAGTAAACACTTACCATGTAGAAACTGGAACTTTCAGTCTCATTCCTCCTAGTCCCAGATAAATCAAAACTATCTTCTTTTCTTTGCACATCAATGTAATATTTTCTAGACAAAACATTTTTCAGTTTCAGTTAAAGAAAAATAGATTTAATTATCATATTTCTAAAGTGGATTGGGAAAATCTTTTGGAGTTTGGGATCTTGTGAATCTCTTACTTATTTCTTAGATTTGTAAATCTTGTTCATGTTATCAGGCTCTTTCAACTCTAATTTAAGTTCATCTTCTCACCCTCATCTCCAAGCATTAATGCATTTAAAAACAAAAATCTAGCTTTCTAGCAAAAAAGAAGCCTGTGCTTCATTAGAGACAGAAGCATTCACTTTCTCAAACTGTCCCTCAGCACCTGACAAAAAGTTGGATTTGTGTGAACAGGAGCCCCAATATATTGTATACACAGGGACATAGTGTTGTTAGTAATATTGGATTCTTACACTCTGCCCCCCTTTTCAACTGCTCTGTAAGCAAAATGCAAACCCAGTAACATTTTACTTTGAGATGAACTAGTGAACAGACAACTTGCCCATTCCTGTTTCTAGCTCCAAGGCTAATCCTTAGCCACTCACTCCCCCATTCACCCCTCTCCTAATCACCACTCCACCCACCTGTTGCTTCTCTACCAGGCACTGCTGACCACCCATTCCCACTCACTTGTCTCCCTGTATTCCCGCACTACAACTGTGCCCTTCCTTTACTTGCTCTACATCAGTGCTTCTCAACCTGCTGTAGGTCACGACACACTTGGTGGCATATTGTGACCCTATAGGACACACCAGCCCATCCCCAGGCTAAATCCAGCCATCTCCCTGGCTCTCTGTGACACACCACTGTGTGGCGACACAGTACTGTGTCCCAACCCAGTGGTTGAGAGTCACTGCTCTATTTCCTCTATGTACAGCTTGCACAACCCCCATACCTGTGCACTGTTCCCCCGCATACACACCCTCACCCCCGCCCCCATCTCCAGGTACCGCCTGGCACCCCCTGTAACGCCGCAGCCCCACATCCCCGCACGGGCCCTGTGCCTGCAATTATCAGGCTCCTAACCCGGCAACCCCTCCCTCTGTCTCCTGGGCGAGCCCATAGCCACTCGTCACCCTATCCCGTGCACAAACTGCGCCCCGTGTGCCCATACTCCGGCCGCGGACCGCCCGCACCCTGCAATCTCCGGTGCCCGTGGCTCGCCCTGCGCCCACCCAGCGCACCGCATCCACGTGCCCCTCCAGCCGGGCACCCGCTATCGATGCCACCGCACACCATGGCACCAGCCGCCCCATCTCATGTCCGCCCCCGCCCCCGCCCCCTTACAGTCTATGGGCCACGGAGCGGGCGAGGCCCCTCGCGGAGACCCGCTCGGCCATGCCTCTGCAGCCGCGGGACAGGCCCCCTCTAGTTGCCATGGCAGCCACAGGGACGCTCACCTGTAATGGACAGCGCCTCTCTCCAATGAGAAGGAGCCGTAGGAGCTGAGGAGCCAATCGCGGAAGGAGAAGGGCGGGATAGGTTACGACGGTTTGAGCGTGCCGCACTACGTCATCGCACCGCGCCGCTGCGGCCGGGAGAGACTCGGGGGCGATGGAAGTAGCCGTGGCTCCGGTTGCGAGGGGGCTGCGCGCGGGCTGTCAGCGTCTCCGCTACGGGGCAGGTATGGGGCGGCTCCGCGGGAGGGTCAGCCCCCCACTTGGAGGTCACCCCGTCAGCTTCCGGGGTCACAGCTTCCTCTGTCACGGCCACAGTGGGGTGCCCCAGCCCCCGTCACCCTTTGGGGTCATTGCCCCCAGGCTCCTTCCCCTCTCTGGGGTCACCCCTCCGTCACCCTCGGGGGTCAATACCCCCGCCCCCTTCCTGTATCACTCCTCCCCCGTCACCCTCGGGGGGGTCACTGCCTCCAGGCCCCGCCCCCTCCCGAGGTCACCCCTCCCCCGTCACCTTCGGGGATCACTGCCTCCAGGCCTGCCCCTTCTCTGGAGTCAGCCCCCACTTGGGATCACCCTGTCATCTTCCAGGGTCACAGCTTCCCCTTTCACAGCCTCAGTGGGGTGCCCCAGCGGCCATCACCCTTGGGAGTCACTGCCCCCAGACCCTGCCCCCTTTCTGGTGTCATTCCTTCTCCATCACTCTCAGGGGTCACTGCCACCAGGCCCCACCCCCGCCTTGGGTCACCTCCTTATCACCTTTGGGGGTCACTGCCTCCTAGTCCACCCTCTCTCAGGTCAGCTCCTCCCCCACCACCTTTGGGGGTCACTGACCCCAGCCTCACCCCCTCCCTGAGGTCACCCATTTCCCATAACCTTTGGAGGTCACTGACTCCAGACCCTGCTCCTCTCTGCGGTCACCCCTCCCCCTTCCTCTTCAGGAGTTGTTGCCTGCAGAACTCAGCCCCTCCCTGGGGTCACCCCTTTCCCCCATCACCTTCTGGGTTCACTGCCCCTTAACCCCCCCCTTTCTGTGGCCATCCATTCCACCCCATACTCTGTCACTTTCATGGGCCATTGCCCCCAGTGCCCACCCCCCTCCCTGGAATATCCCTTCTCCCCATATCTTGTCATCTTCTGGGGTTGCTCCTTCTCTCATACACTGTCACTTTCCAAAGTCAACTCCCCCCATACCCTACCCTCCCTCTGGGGGTCACTCTTCCCCCCCTTACCTTGTTACTTTCTGGGCTCACCCTTTCTTTCAATATCCTGAACCTATTCTTGCGGTCACCTCTTCATTCCTTACTCTGCTCCCCTGAAGGGTCACCCCCCATGTCCCCTCTCATCTCTTGGCTTAACTCTTCTTCCCATATATTATTACCTTCTGAGGCCACTCTCCCTCATCCTCTCCCCGGGGTCACTCCTTCCTATCCTACATTGACCCTTTGCAGGGTTACAACCGTCTCCATCCTCTCTTATCCCACCCTGGAGTCACCTTCCACCACCCCATCCTCTTCCAGGGTCATTTGTCATCTCTGTGCTTCATTGCCACCGCTGGTGTCATCTGATCTCCCCTGACTCTAATCCTCCATATCCCATCTTCACTCTGTGGTTACCTGTCACCATGTTCATGCTGGTAGAGTATTATAGCTCACATCAATTGTATCTCTGTTTAACAGATTCTGGAAGAAAATGGATTTTACAATCAAAACAGACTTCTTTCAGATTTTGTAGTACTGGAATGACCTTGGACAACATCAACAAGCCAGTCATAGACCGTATAATCAGGGTGGATCATGCAGGGGAATACGGGGCAAATCGTATTTATGCTGGGCAAATGGCCGTCCTAGGTAGAACAACAGTAGGGCCAGTCATTCAGGTTAGTATATGTGGATCTAACTTCATTTTATCTTTATGCTTCTTATGCAAAGACTCATTCTTTAGCTGACTTACAATAAAATAAATTACAAGGCTATAATTTAAGGTTTGTAATGTTTACCTTGAAACAACTGGACTTACAGAAGTTCTTCCTATGGTAAAGTATGATACTTAACACCATAGTGATTGGATTGGCTGAAGAAAAATAGACATGCAGTTGCTGTAGTGGCATGATAAAAGCATAATTGTTCTTACATTGTAGGTAACAAGAGTACTACAAAATAAGACTCAATTTATATGAAAAAAGAATGAGGGAAAGCTATAAAATAATTACTGATATCCCCTTTCTCTGAAATGTTAACAAATTACTGAATATAAATAGGTGTTCATAAACCCTAACATTAAAGTTTTAAGAAATCTGATTAATACCCTTCCTCTTAATTCCCCAACTTTTGTTCTTGCTTGTTCTGTTGTCATTTCCTCATTTTTCTGTCCTCATAGAATTTTCTGTGTTAGACAAGACCTGAATTTCTAATGTAAAAACAGGCAAGGGGGAAAATCACAGAACCTATACCTTCCCACACACTTCAGGCCCTCTTAATGCATCATAGAGAAGAAAGAAGTCGTAAACCAATTTAATTTATTTTGTAGATCATCTTTAATAATAAAAATAAAAATAGCATGAGCTGGAGTTAACATCCATTGAAATTTTTCTTTTCATATATAATTATATTATAAATGCCTCCTTTTCTATTTTTATGTTTTGATGTAATTTTATTTCTGTTGCAGCAAATGTGGGATCAAGAAAAGGACCATTTGAAAAAGTTTAATGAGTTAATGGTCGCATTTCGAGTTCGACCTACTATTTTATTGCCTTTTTGGAATGTTGCAGGGTTTGCTTTAGGTGAGTGCATGCTTTTATTGATTTTATTAATAATGCAGGTTTGGAATGTTTTATTTTAATTAATTTATTTGATAATTACAGGTGCTGGAACTGCTTTACTTGGAAAAGAAGGTGCAATGGCCTGCACTGTGGCAGTGGAAGAGAGCATATCAGAGCATTATAATGATCAAATCCGGACACTAATGGAGGAGGATCCAGAAAAATACAAAGAATTATTGCAGGTATCCTGAGTGTGGTTTAAAGGTATTTAACATAGTCTCTGAACAGTATATTGAGGCAGTATTTTTAAAATGCCATAATTAGGACATTTGGATTGCAGCAGATTAATTTCTCATTGCTAGTTCAGAACCCTAAAGGCAAGATTAGAAAGCGTTATTTCTCCAGCAGCTATTGGTATTTTCTCTTTGATGTTTATTAATTGTACATATGAGACCACAGCTTCAGACCCCATTTCTGGTAGTTGCAATGTGGGTTTCTTGGAAGGCAGAAGAGGCATCTTATGGTGCACAAACTTTTAAATTCCTTTTAATTTAAAGAGAGGGCTTAGAAAAAAAAAAGTGAACAAATTGTAATAGTGTACCCTGAGGGTGCATGCTTTGGCTATACTGGATCTGATGGTATCATTGCAACTCCAGATACCGTGCACACTTTGAAAGGAGCTGGTCTCTCATCTTCACTTATTCTAGAAAAGTGGTTTCTAATTCTTTAAAGGTCAACAAATTTGGGTCACAAACAATTCTGCATTGAGTTTCCAATGTGCAGACTACTCTGCCTGGGCATACCTTTGTTGATTTCTGTAGGGGTCTGCCTATAAGGAGCTTGTTGTAAGGTCAGGACCTAAGAACTCAGTTGTTTCAAGCCATGGATCACTACTGCCTATTTAGTTAGACATGTTCTCACTTGCAATGGAGCTTGGGCTGCTCCAGATCTCAATCTTGTAGTCCCAAAACTGAGATATGAAGCAGCCCAAACTCTGTTGCTGATTAGCACCTATATGACTGCGTGATAGCTAAGCTGTGTGCACAAAAAGCTCATAGCTCAGGAACCTGGTTCAAAACGACTGGTCTATGTACCAGTAAAAAAGCAAGACAAAACAGCCAGACTGAATGCAAAAGCAGAAGAGAGGGCATCAAGAACTCAAATTGTGCAACAAAGTAAAATGTTTTAATTTTGATGTCTGAGCACATCTTTAGCAAGAGTGTATTTGATTTTTCTTTTGATTTATACAAATATGAAAAAGGAGCCGGTGCAAAGCCCTACATTAGGAAAACAGTCATGTATTATAGCAAAATCTCACACAGGTTCACATTTTACTTGAAGGTATTCAGTTTAATTATTTCTGAAATCTGTACTTCAGAAAGGAGAAAATTGTGTGTCTTATATTCATCTTATAGCCTGAGTCCTAGTTTTCTTTCTCTTCTAGGCTCTGATCCTGCAAGTTGTTCCATACAAGAAGACACTTGAATCCACCTGAGCCTCATGGACGTGCAGATGTCTGATCATGGAACAATTTGCAGGATTGTGGCCTTACTTTGTAGTGATCTTGGAATGGCTGTTGTAATGTTAATTGGGTGTGCCATATATAGGTTTTATTTGTAAAAAATAGAAAAGAAATTTTAATTGCTAATTACCAGCTCAGTTTTCTTGAGAGAGTTTTCAGAATAACCTAGGATTCAGGAAGTGCTCTAAATATGACAGGAAAAGGCCCTTACCAGTTCCAGCCTGGTTTCTTATCTAAAATCAAGTGTATTATTGGTGTACCTGATAACTCTCCCTCAGGGGTCTTAACCTCCACCATTGCAGTGGGATGGAATCTATGATCTGTCTCTCATCATGTCATTACCTTTTATGATCTGTAACCAACATATCATAAGTTATGACATTTGGATATGACAGTCATGAATATTACTTCAGATTATGCTGGCCCACAAGGAACATATACACAACTTTCTATATAGCTCCAAAAACATAGTATGATCTTCTTTATTTCAGAAACTCTTTCCTTCTACACCACGGCTATAGGTCCTTCTAATTGGAAATTTAAAGGAGGGGATTTTTCAAAAGAATTTAGCTTTCCTAGTGATATTGACCTCAGGTATATTGTCCCTCAAGTGACGTTGTGGCCAGAATATATGTTTGGTATATCATTTTGTCGTCTTGATGATTGATTGTGTAGGTGAAAACTGTTACTAATCTGTTACCGTTTCTTTTAAAAGATAATAAAGAAATTTCGGGATGATGAGCTGGAGCACCATGATGTAGGGCATGACCACAATGCAGAATTGGTAGGCACAGAGCATTAATTCATTTCTCTTGGTCAGTGCTGTATGTCTAGTTGTGATGGTCTCTCCATCTCTCTGTGCCAATGAAAGTATAGAGGGTGGGTGGAAAATAATAGTAAAATAATCATTCTTTAACCTTTTTCAGAAGGAAGGTATAAGATGCATTGAAGGCACCTTCATCAGAATCTGAAATGATGCTGAATTTTTTTCGTGTTAATTTCTTATTTTTTTTCCAGCAGCTGGGTAGCATCCTGTTTATGCTGCTTTAAAACTACGTCTTTGTTCCTATCAAAAGTCTTACGCTCAACGCCGCTTTTGTTTTTTTTCAAATTGTAGTTTAATTTGAATTTTCTTAAAAGATCAGATTACTAAATTAACATTTTGTTAGATAATCTATCCCTTTCAGTCTTGGGAATCCAGATGTCATGCTGGTGTACAAAACACAGTTTACTTTATTTATTCAGGATGAAATTCTGGGTCAAATTCTTCTCTCTCATGATGCCCTGTGAGTTCTCTGTGGTCCCTCTATTTTTTTCCCATGTGCGTGAAGGGGAACTGGAATAGGCCTGCTATGTCAGGGAGGCACATATTTTTCTCATATACAATATATTTTCATGCAAGGTAGGGCTCTTTCTGTGTGAGTCTGAGTAAAATGCTATTTGTCCTGTTCTAGAAAAGCAATATAATTTCTCTAATGTGGATGCAAACAGATCTTTAATATTTTTTAAAAAATAATGCACACCTGTTACCACAAATCTCTTTTTGTAACTAAGACTTTGTTAGAGAGATGCTGTTTCCTCTGATTTAAATTAATCTCCAAGTGGTAAAGAAGAGAGCCGGGAAATCTGCCCGTTAAACTTGTTGATAAGTTCCAGAGGAGTAGCCGTATTAGTCTAGTTCAGCAAAACTAACAAGGAGTCCTGTGGCACTTATAAAGACTAACAAATTTATTTATTGCATGAGCTTTCGTGGGAGAAATCCCACGCTTGAAAGCATGTAACGAAGTGGGATTTCCCCCATGAAAACTCATGTGATAAATAAATTTGTTTGTCTTTAAAGGTGCCACAGGACTCCTTGTGTTTCCTAAAGAGATCACAGGGCAATAATACATTTACATTTACAGAGACTTACTCAATGACAGTTTTCCAAACACAGACCTACATCTCCTGTGCACTTTGGTATCATGCATCCAACCTAATTATTATCTTTCTTTTTTTTATAGGCACCAGCTTATTCACTTTTGAAGACTGCTATACAAATTGGATGTAAAGCTGCAATATTTTTATCAGAGCGAATTTAATGCTCTATTTTTCAATAACCATAAAAGGTTATGGTATTAAATTAAGAATTAACCAGTGCATTTGTGAGATTGTGAAACTAATAGATATTTCATACAATAACTGATTTTTTCCCCCGCTTACTCTTTTCATAAAGGATCTGATTCTGCCAGTCCTACTTACGCCAAATAGTATCTTGCTCAACAGGTATTTTCATTGAAATTAATTTGGCTACATGTGGAGTAACATACTTATTATATGAGTATGGATAATACAAGTGGGTCCATAGTGATTAAATCTAAAGTGAAATTAAAAGGTCTGTTTTTTAAAAATCTGTTGGTTTGGCAAATATACACAAGGTGGAAGTAAAGCGTGGATATATGTGATAATCTTCTGTACTTGTGCAGACTTAAAAATGAGCTAAGCCTGTAATACAATTTAAACCAGTATGTTTAGCACAGATTATTTTCTGAGTTTTATTTTTAGGGGAAGTAAATCAAGTTCTAGGAAGAATATTTCTGTCAAATTTGTCTTAAATAAAGGTCTTTTATTAAAGGCGTTCTTTCACTGATAAGTGTTTCAACTTTCGTATTTTTCTTGGCCCTAATTCTGAAGTTTAGTCAAAAAATGCCCTTGTCCTGAACGTATTCAAAAGAAGTGGGCCCTATATACTTGATTTAAAGCAGAAGACAAATACTAGTTGCAATTAGCAACAGTGTTTCTTGTCACATGTTTTAGCTCTTCCTGTCTCCTCAGGAACTTCTGTAATATTGTTAGAATAAGGACATGCCAACTTTCACAGTGCAAGGGAATAGGGTTCCCCAAACCTTTTAAAAGCACCATAGCCTGGGAGAAATTGAAATAATCCAGAAAAAAATTCTGACTGCGTCTCTCACAAGAAGTGCATGGTGTCAGTGTCTGGTGATGACAGAGTAGTACAGACCACACAGTGCAGTAATGAACTTAGTATATCTTAAATTGATGGGGTCATTGCCATTTAAAACAGCAGAATTACAGATTTTCCAAAACTCTTTTCAAGAGCCCTGCGATAGAGACAGTTAATGGTCTCAAGCTGCCAAAGAGGAGCATTGGGATGTGAATTTCCTCATCTTCACTTCCAGATAAGACTGGTACAGCTTGTTAAGTAGGGAGCTGTTCACACAGCTAAAGAAATGAATGGGATCTGTGGCCAGGCAGTCTCCCATGTCCCTTATGCCTAAAGCACTTCTTGCCCAGTCTTCCATGGTTTCTGCCTCTTTTAGGGTAAGAAATCATGAAAAAATTGCTATCCTTGATCAAAAAGAAAACATTGAAGGAAACTCGGTGTAATTTTTTCACACACACAATCTCTTTTAGCATGTTATGGTTTAATAGTGTGTCAGGCCAATTTAATGCTACCTGTGGCAGAGATTGAAATACTAGAACTTTAATGCAAAATTTTCACAGTGACCTCTGCAGTATTTAAGCAAAATAACTTCCCAAACGCATGGAATGTGTGCCAGTCAGGTGTGGTGACCAACTGATATAAAAGCATATGACTTCACTGTTAAATTTGAGTTAAAGTACAAATTTGAAGTGGGGAGACATTGATTTTTTTTTTTTTTTTGGATTATCTGTTGGAGATGGGCTTTCATGTCTGTCAACAGGGTTTTGTGCAGATGGAAAGGAATGAAAAGCCTTTCCTCTTAAATCAGGGAAATCAAAAGTTTCAGTTTTATGTTGTGTGTGTCCTGTTCCAACCTTAACTGCCACTAAACATAGTTCTTGTTTGCTAATCTAGTTTTCATCCTTTCTGTTGAATGTTGCGTTTATACTTTGTTTGCCAGATTAGAAATAGAATCCTTTTGTTGCTCATGATTAAGAGGTATAGCGTGTCAGATGCTGTTTCTTACAGACAAGCAATGTGGGAGACATGATTGAAAAGCTGGCTCTCAAATGTCAAGAGTAGCATTTTTTTCTAAAAAAAAATTCTTTTGCAAGGGAGGGAATCAGACAGTGAGAAACAAAGTATCTTAGGGGTGCTGCTCATGCCTGTATGTTTGAAGTGATGTTTGCATTACCAATATAAAATTTCTTTTACAGGGGGCTTCTAACTCTTCTGTAAAAATTCATTTCTGGTTAAAACTTGGTATTGAAGGTCTCTGCAAGAGGTTGTTTTCCCCACCCCCTTTTTTCCGTAAAAAAAAAAAAAAAATAGATCTTCAGATAGAAAAAAAAATTTTTTTTTGCATGCTCGCTTTGCTAGTCTGAATGGCTCTTTATATAAATCATAAGAACAAAACCATCTGACTGCACCAGCAATGAGGTAAATTCTGTTCTCAGCTACACCAGTGTAGATCAGGAGAAACTCCATTGACTTCTGAGTTGAAGTGGGCATCACTGAAGTAATGTACACTGTTTAAACAAAGTACAATTTGGTCCACAGTGCTTAATCTCTCTGCTCACCCACTGGACCCCTTAGCTATAACTCAGCTAAATCACTGAGTTGGTGAGAAGTGGGAGATCAAGGAAGTAAGCTGTTCCAAGGGACTTTTTCTGGCTGAACTCCAGGATACTATGACTTGCACCAGGGGACTCGCATTACTCCTGTATTAATGTATTGATTTGATGTAAATGTTTGCCAAGAATGGAATCTAGATCTTAGTTTTGTTCTCTATCCACTGGCCCATTCTGTTTCCTTTTCCATTCTTTGTTCTTCTGTTCAGTAGATTTAGGATTTTTTTAAAAAACATTTGCTCATAGGCAGACCTGTTGGGTCTGTAAGGTAGCAAGAGACAGTGATTGTTCTTGAGCATGTTGCAAAAGTATCCTGTACAAAAATAAGACACGTTCTTCAAGAATATTGCACACACCCATCATCAACTTGTTTCTATTAAGACCCTTAGCCAAGGGCTTGCCTATACTGGGAAATTTATTGAAATAGCTATTTTGGAAGTTCAGTAGAAGGTCCAGCGTAGGCACTTTTATTCTGGAATAAGTGCCTTTTTCTGATTTTTAAATTAATCCATTTAATCCAATGTAACCCTTTTCCCATTACAGGCTGAGTAACTCTAGTGTAAATCTTTTAGTATTTAAGAGTCCTGTGAAGCCATAAAACAGAACACTTGTATATGGATTTTAGGAGATATGAAATCCATCATAAAAACATCAACCCTGTAGGATAATACTCTGTAGTTTTTGGGAGCTTGGAAGACTGGATTTCCCAGTAGTCCATGGAAATTTTTGGTTAGTTAAAAGTGACTTTTCCTTTGGAAAATCATTCTAACAGAAGATTCCCAGTAGGTGGCAGAAATTGCCCTTTTGGCTGTTAGCTGATCATTATAAGCAAGTCCATGAAACAGTGATATTCCCCAATCTGATGAACGTATATACAGTGGTTAAATCTGCTTTTTGCCAGCATAGCTCAAGTTCTCACAGGTATTTTAGTGTTCAGGAGTTACAATATTATTGGCTCTTGTTAGCACTCCAGGTAACTGTCATTCTTTACTGGTAGGCAATTGTCACTCTTATAGGTGCAGAGTTCTTTGTTGCTTGCTAAAGCTTCAAAAGACATTGTAAGTGTAATCTCCAGTCAGATCCTCACAGCTGAAAGCCCCACAGTTCAGTGTAAGGGATGGGTAATCACATAAGACAATAGGAACGGCTGCTGAGATCTCTGCATTTTTCATGGCTGCCATGTGGTAGTTGGCTTTACTGAAAACCAGACACACTCTGAGTCTGGTGTTTAGCTCATGAGTAGAGATAATGACTTGAGCTTGGATTGTTGATTTTAGATGGAAGTTTTGTTTAGGAGATTTCAATTATTCAGAAAAATACTATTTTTTAAAGTGATTTAACATTCTGTAAAGTGTTCTTTGCAGCGATTTACTAGACACCACAACCTAGATAATTCCTACATTCTTACCAGCCACCCAGCTGTTTTATTGAGACAAAAGTTCTGCTTTGTTAGTTCACTTTCTAAGGGTTGATGGAATCAAATGAGTTGCCAGACAGCTTTGAGGGAAAACATGGGTCAGCTGCCTGGCTATGTATTGACAACGTGGTAGGATTTCATAATGGTCTTTTGCACTCAGCTACTGGTAATAGCATTAAAACACTCTTCTAGCTTCATTCTCACAAGTCATCTTAATTCATTAATGACATGTGAGAAGTGATGCAGGAGGGGAAGTGGCTAGAGTATCAGTGACAGAAATCTTGGTCTACACCTCAGCAATTGCATCATAAATGTCTGATGTCTTATGATCTGGCAAATAGTGTTTTTCCCTCATCTGCTGTTGATGAGATGATTATAACCTTCTGTATTTGTGGCTGACTTTGCTGGGTGTATCCACAAACTTGTGATCTTCAGATTAGATTATGGTGATATGCTGTATCTGGGACTACATCATGAGATTATCTAATCACCAAAACTAATGCAGAATATAGCCACTCACCTACTTTATATGTTAGCAGCGAACACATCAGCAGTACACTATACTTTACATTGGTTGTCAGGAAGCTTCCAGGTGGAATTGGAGACATTGGCTTTAACCTGTAAATGTTTACGTGGTTTGCGCCATGGTTACCCTCAGGGACAGCCTGCCTTTCTACGTGCAAGAGTTGCAGATGCAGTCAGTGAAGGTCCTAGAACTGGATCCCTCTTGGAAGAAAGGGGGCAGCTGGCAAGGCATTTGTTGTGAAATACCCTCCACTTTAGAATTCACAGCCTCTTGATTGCGAGAGCCCAGACTTTTTAATCATTTGGCAGCGGTGCAAAGCCTATCTTTTCTCTTGGCCATTTGGGGAAGCAACAAGTTAATGGGATGGGGTATGTTGGGTTTGACTTGTCAAAAAAAATTCATAGACTTTTCAAAGGCTGTATTAAATACCGTTTTAAAATTGTGAAGTACCTAGAGTCTGAGAGAGGAGCTGATTAGCCTGAAGTAAATAAACACATTAAAATAAATTTTGGAAAGTGAATTTGGTTCTAGGTAACTAAGTAGCTGCTAAACGGTCAGAGAAAAAAGTAAAATTCCACTGTACAACAAGAAGCAGTTGTGTATTAGATTGATCGAAATGTCCTCACTTTTAAGGTTGGTTCAAAAGAAGATATTTTAAGCATGACTTAATCACTCTTGTAATAGGTCATTTACTATGAAATAAAATGTAGAACCAAAAACATACCCGAAAATCTGAAGAATGCTAGAACAAGAGAGTTATAGTATTGCAAGTTATACTATAGATATAAGTAAGAAACACACAACTTTAAAAAATGTTCAGCATATTGAATACTCCACTCTAAAAGCCTATAACTACTGGATATTAAGGCTTTTATGTTATTAAGCAACATTTAGAAATTGCTGCAGGAAAATAATAGTGAATATAAAATCCAAGTTTGGAATTGACAAAGAAGATTGTTGTGACAGTAAAAGTCATAGCTCCCCTGAGTCAGTCTCCTGACCTCCCAGCCATTATGTCAGGACTTAAAGCTAGACAAGACATGGTGTTGTGCTTTCCTAGTTATTATTCTTGTCTAAGACCAGTATTCTCAAAGAAACAGGTTTGTACAAAGGTTCTCTGGAAATGTTTGTGTTATAATGTGGTCGTGGAGTTTGCATCTGAATTATGCAGACATCCTGGTGTTCTGGTCACCACTGAGATGTGGGTGGCCTCTGAGGATATTGCATTCTTACAGCAAAAACAAGCCAGGGAAGAAACTTTTAAAAAAAAACACATTTGGGTTCACTGAGGGATGGGAACATCAAAGGGCAGGAAACCACTGCGCAAAGCCAGTCTCTTTGCCCATGTCTGTACTAACAGTGGAAGAATTCGCACCAAATACATTGTCATGACGGCTGAGAACAATATACTACATTCAATTTAATACAGTGCGTTAAAGCATATCCCTGTCTAGGTTGTCGGACAGTAAAATCATTTCTCTAGCAATCAGCTTGAATAGTAAACATAGCTCAGAGTGTGCGTAATGTTTCGAGTGAATACCTGCTGTTTTATGTTCCGTAGCAGGATTTGTTACTCCCATGTTTTAGAGTGGAGCACATGCACCAGAACATTTAATGTTATGGGCCTGAGTCTGCTCTCTTTCACTCAGGTTTTCACACTTACACCCATTTATTTCAGTGGACTTGCTCCTGATTCTCACTAGCATAAGTGAAAGAAGACCTATGCCCTATTGTTTAGACTTTTGTTATTAAAAACCTGCTTGGAGGATTGTAACATGGCTATACTTAAGGTTTGCAATGGTGCAAGGGAAAGTACTGGAGAGGTGTGCTCAGATGCATTTAATTTGATCTCTGCCTCAGCTTGGCTTTTGTGATAATTATACAGAGGCCATGAAGCTGTAATATTTTCCTCTTGTTTGTGCTTTTCAGCCACACTCAGAAGTCGACTGATGCTAGCTGTTCAGCCTACAATGGCAGGCAGAGCAGCAAATAGATCTGTAAGCTTTCGTTGTGTGCTGTATAGTGCTCTTATACCATTTGTGCACAAATGGCTTTTGTGGTCTGGCTCATCTTTCGTTTGTTAATAGAGCAAAATGGATTTGGATTAGTGTAGATGCCTCACAAACATCTGACAAATGGAGTGGGATTGCTTCCAGTCATTAGCTTGAGTGACTAGCCACTGATTCACTTCATGTGGCTACTTTCAACTGAATCATAGAAGATAGACCTCTTTGGCTTCTGTAATAAAGGACCTACATAAACATGCCATGGAATCAAATTCCTTGTCTTTAAAATACAAACAGTTTCTATGAGGACAAGGCAACTTGACACTCTTATAATAATCTAGGGCCCGTTCATCATTCACCCCTCAAGTGGGAAGAGGTTTTCATCCTTCAGGGGGGAGAAGGAGCACAGTTTACGAAACCGTATCTGCCCAGCATGCATAAGGAGAGAGCAAAGCAAATTGAGTCTGATTTGGGTTTTGTGAATAGGGAAGGATG
Source organism: Pelusios castaneus (assembly GCA_007922175.1). Classification (NCBI taxonomy): domain Eukaryota; kingdom Metazoa; phylum Chordata; order Testudines; family Pelomedusidae; genus Pelusios; species Pelusios castaneus. The sequence continues at coordinate 14,780,902 of ML685786.1, forward strand.
ACTTTTTAAGAACTTAAAATAGCTTCTGGGCCTTGTCTTTCCTCAGTAGCAAATCCAGATGAGTCATCTGCAGGACCCATAGGAGACTGCACGGGCCAGAAGTTTGTTTTGTCATGTGTCCGACTGGGAAGATAACATGATTATTTGAAATATGTGCTTGATGTCTGTGATTTTTTGCTCACATACAAGCAAAGCCATATGTACTTTCTCTCTGAGCAAAATGATGCCCGTTTCAGTAGGCCTTTGACTGCAGACCTGCTTTCCTAGTTTGTTTATTTTAGTACACTCCACAAATAGATGTGATTATTTTTTTTTTTTTGGTATGTGTCACTCAAGAGCTGTCCGAATTCACAAGAGTTAACCAACAAGAATTAGATCTACTCAGAACTTTTTTTTAATGAGCCTCTCATTCTGCTGATGCCCTCAGAACTTTTTGAGTAGAAAACTGACCAAAGTGTGCCCAATAAATATCTTCAAAGAAATCTTGTAGAGCGGGGCTCTTTGTTTGATGCGAGCTCCATAGTTGTAACTTAAAATACTATTGCACTGTTATTGGCAACAGTTATATGGCATCAAATAGGGAATATCTTGCTCCCCTTCTAATTTATATTTCTTTGTTCTTTCATCAGTCTTATCTAGATGTATTTAGTTTATTTATCCCATGCTTATCACCATAGTAACTGTATCAGTAAGAAACTTCCCATTTGTTTTGGCACAAGCCTAGGCCTTTATGGTTTGTGTTTGTTTTTTCTCCAAGTAATTCAAAAATTACCTGCTACAGGATCAAATTCTACACACTGACTATAGATTTGAACATGAAGGCAAAACTCCCATTAGCTTCCTGTGAGATGTAAGTCAGGGTAGAAGGTAAGGAGAATTCGACCCATACATTCCATTGCTTAGCTACTATACAGTTGTGCTATAATGTGACTTGGCCCATTAGGACCAGCAATGGTCTCCGGTTTGTCTGACTTCTACACTTGGAACTCTTAGCCAGTAAGCACAAATGAGTGGAGAAAAATAACCTATTAAACACTTTTTCGGGAGGATGAGAGTCTGTCCCCAGCACCCCTGGTTCCGGTTATTAACCAAGCTGTGTATTACCACGGTTGGCTTTTCTGAGCTTGGTGCATGAATGAGGGTTTCATACATAACTGTATGGGGGTACCCTGTTGTCCTGACAAAGGAAGGACTATAAACACAATGGAGATAATTCCCTAAGTATTTTAAGGGCCACATTGTCATTGGTCCATCTGCAACTACTAGTAGAAGGGGCCATTGAGGTGAGAACCTGCTGCATCCTTTGAAAGGGTTGGTCCAGGAGACACTGTGGTCTGTGGACTTGAAATGGGAACCTAGAAAATCCTGAGTTTTAATCCGGATTCTGCTGCAGGTTGCTTTGTGTGCTTGTACATGTCATGTGGAGCTGTACACCCCATTGGGGGACCTGGCGTGACTCCCTGATCTCTCCAGCATGCAGGGAGCCTGCAATCACTCCTCACACCCCTTTATGATGCCACAAACCCCACCTTGCAAGGAAGGCAGCCACCGAAAGCTTGAAATGTCTGCCAGCCATTTTTTGCCACTAGATTCAGAGCTATGGCATTCAACCTATGTGAATTCCTGAGGCGTTTTCAGTTCATGTAAGCAACAATGCCTAAAATGGAGGAGCCAAAAATAGAAACCAGCTCTGAGGAGAGACACGTGAGGAGTGTTCATTTAACAAACAGCAAAAAGGAGCCTTTAATTCAGTTTCTCTGCAGCGCATTAGAGCCACAGTATGCCGTCAGGGACACAGAGTGCTGACAGCTTTACGGCAGCAGTTGTATTCCTAAGCAACCGGGCAGTCAGTTAATGATCTTTAGAGCTTTTTTCTTTTCAGTTCTGCATTTAGAACTATGGTCCCAATCCACAGCCCATTGATTGATTTTACTGTGTGTTGGAACAGGCTCATTTTTCAAAAATGCGTGAATGAGATACAAGCACAACTCCCAGGGGCAATCTATAGGATTTGTGCTTCTAAGTCACTTAGGGTTTTTGCAAATTCTACCTTTATATTACTGTCTTATAACACAGGGCCCATGGTGCCTTAGGGGTAGCACAGAAAATCTACACTGAGCAAAGAAACGTGTGTATGTGTGTCCAGTAACCCTGCTTACATGGCATAATGACTTTGACTCAGTTAACAGGCAGGGTAACATTCTAGAACTGAGACAACACCAAATATTAATTTTCATACTACATCTCGTTTGATAAATTAAGGCCCTGATCGGGCATACACGTGGGCTGAACACTTCACTTTAAGAACACAAGCGAGACAAGGTGGTGAGGTGACAGCTGTTGTCGGACCAACTTCTGGGGGCTGAGAGAGACAAGCTCAAAAGTTTGTCTAGGACCTTAGGACTGATGCAGCTACACTAGAGTTGCATACGTTTAAGCACATGAGCATTGCCATGGAAGCCACTGGTACTTAAAGTTAAGTGCATTTGTGAGGCTTTGCAGAATCGAGGTTGAGGGCCTTGACCCTTCATAAGGCTGTGTAGGCCCCATTACAGCACAGCGCCCCATCAAATTCAATGGGATTCCTTGGAGGTGTATCCCTTTGCAGTTCCAGCCCAAGTGTACCCAGAGAAGTCCTCCGTTTGGAAAGCTAGCTAAGCAAAACCAGGAGGCAACGCACACCTCTCATTATGCTTAGTTCCCCACTTGTGCACAATGAGAGCCTCCTTCGTAATTTATGCTAGGGAGCCATTTCAAATGCAATGAAGTGAGAAGAGCTACTCCCAATGATCTCTGAAGGCTTTCTCAGCTGAGTGCACTGCAGCCCCACTGTTATTCGCTCCCTTTCACAGCCCACTGCTGTAGGCCATAGTTGTGAGCTATGAGCTGTGAGTTGGATGGTGGCCTATTGATTCATTTGGGTGTGCCTGAGCCTGATTTTTGATGGTCCATTAGATTTTGTTTTTATTCCTGGTGTTATGGCTGAATAAATATTGAAGCCCAGGTGAATCTGCACATGGGGAGAACACGCTGTGCTTGGATTCTCCCCTTCCTTTGGCACTTGCTTGCACAAGTGCACTCTCTCTCTCTCTCTCTCTCTCTCACTCACACACACACACACACACACACACACACACACACACACACACACACACAGAGATCCTGCCCTGCACATGTGCCTGTATTGAGGGGGGCTGGGTATGTGGGGCAGCTGAGTATAGAGTTGGAGGGAAGTGGTCTTCCTGGCAGCCTGCCTGTTCTCCCCCGCTATAAATCTGTGTCCTGGGTATGTTCCCTCTCAGTGTGTCCCCTCCACAGCTATTACTATTAGTTTCTCAGCCAAGGGGAAGGTGCTGTGCTACCAGAGATGAGGCGTCTTGCAGAGCCACGAGCAGCACAGAGGCAAGGTCCTTGCAGCTTCCAAAATCTGTGGGCCCCCAAGGACCTCCCAATAGAGGGGGAGCAGAGCAAGAGAAACTTAGTTTTCCTCTTGTGCCTAGGTACTTCCTGTGGGTTTTTCTATGGAAGGTGGTGCTTAACCATGTGTAAATAAGTGTGTTTCTGCCAGGGCATGGGGAGCACTATTCAATCACTCTTAAGAAGCAAGTGGCTATTGAATAATAGACATGCCAGCTCCCAATACTGTGTGTTTTAGATGCTTGTTTTCATCCTGACACTTTCTGTCCCTTGTGGTGCTTTATGCACAACAGTGTACATCCATAGGATTTACTTTAATGTTCCATATGTCCAGGATATATGGATTTGTTTGCTGATGGCAGAGCCAGGCACATATCCTAGATATTAATGAAAGCAAGTGAACACCACAAGCACCAGAGTTCTCCAGCTGTTCAAAACACCTTTTCCAGACCACAGACTACAAACACAATTTCTAGCACTATAAATGCATTTGTGTTCTTCATAATGCCACTGGCAAGCCACCTGCCAGCAGCTAGGCGATTAATTTACTCCTGATGCATTCACAGTGTAAATGCCACCAGCTGCATTCTGTCAAGTTGTCATAAATGGCCTTTAAATTAGTGTTTGGAAAGCTGTAGCCCAGATGCCCATGACTGCTGACATCATCTGCAAGTGGCTAAAATATTTAACAGGTTGAAATGCATTTGCCTGCAGTGAGAAAGACATTACATACAATGGAAAATCACCCAGACCCAAATTGATCTTCATGTCAGTATTTGGGCTTGGAATAAATGGTCTGATAAGCCTTACAGGAGTTCCCTTGTTATTCTTTCACTCATTTCCTCAAAAATTAACTTTGATAGAAGAGGTGGATCAATCTACACACACACTGCTTAATTTGTTCCATGTTCCAGGGCTTTCCAGTGCTGAGCCCCGGCACCTGCCGTTTGCTCCATCAGTCGTGAAAGTAAAGATATTGCTTGAGCCCCGGCACCTCTTTCATTACAAATTAAGCACTGCACATATGGTTCTGTTGATCAGATCATTCACACGTGATGCTTCAGCTGTGACCTCGCTGCTCCATTACACATTCCTCTTTTATCCTATCTTGATTGAGTCAATTACCGTAGATTTAGATTTTGCTATCTCAGTTAAATGCAAATGTATTTATTATCAATATGCTTTGAAAAAGAATAGAATATGAGCTAGACTGAGATCCCCTTATTGGTACAAAATAGCACCTTATTTTGCAAGTCACTCTATTGAATAAACAACAAAAGTCCTGTTGCACCTTAAAGATTAACAAAATTCTTCGGGCACAAGCTTTCATGGGCTGCAACCCACTTCGTCAGATGCAACTGTTGAATAGTTGTGCAGTAAGCTGCTATTGAAAGTAAAGAGCATCAGAACCTGATGATAAATGTTAATCTAATGGTCATGAATGACACTGGTGCATTTCAGTTTTCTGTGTAATATTAGTTCCTCCTTAATAATATTGCATTTTTTTTACACAATGGCTTCTGCTTCTGTCAATCACAGTGTTGTGTTTACTTTACTTTAAAATCTGTTTAAAAATCAGTTGGATTTTTTAAAAAAGACTCTAGCCACCATTGAGTTTATACCAAGTGTCTCCATCTTAATGATGTGTCAATTCCTTTCTTCCATGATGAAAAAAGACAACACACAACTCTTGAGAGAGAAAAGAAAAACTGGTTGCTTTCCTAAGACCAGTGCCTGAATACTGAAGACACAAGGGTAGTTTTCTCTTTCATGCTATCACTGCAAATCCCTGCACACTGAAGATGTCACAGGTGGGTTGGCATTCAGCATCAGGCTCTTGTTTCTTCATCGTGGGCAACACTAACATATGTTTAGCAAAGGTTTTCAATCTGCATGTTATCTAGCAACTACTGTAAAGTCAAACAACCATCAGAGTCAACCTCATGCATTCCATGAATAGAATGTTATGAAAATATTAAGATAAAAGCATATATTCTAAGTTATTGCTGTCGGAAAATGTTGTAAAAGTGATAGGTCTTTTGTGACCCATCAGTATATTTTTTCATCAATGCATCACTCTTCAGGAAGATCTATTTATCACTTGAATTAAAGAGATTAGATAACCAAGAGTCTTGTCACAGTTTATATACGGCTCAGTTGATGACAAGGAAATCTACTCATACATTTTTCATCTGTATATTTTCCCTTTTATTGTTAATAATACATTTGATGTCACTACTACATTCTAAGAGGTATTGTGACAAATGCTATCTATCTATCTATCTATCTATCTATCTATCTATCTATCTATCTAATTTTAGTAAGTATCATTATTCAATCTGGTATGTGAGTGTAGATGCATTTTATATGGATTAAATCTGCTATACCCATGTTAGAACATGTGTCCTTCTGTTTTATTGCAAAAAACTTGTTTCACTTTTGAAAACATTTTGCCTTTACAGGCCAGATAAATTAAAAAGCCAAACTGCATCAATGAGCTGTTGTCTGGTGTATGGCAAAGTTTGCGTAAAAGCCACCAAGACTGTTTGGAAGAAAGCTTAATGCACTAGATTTTTACTTCTGGAAATCAGGAATTAAATCATGAAGGTAGTCATTTCGTCCTAGTTTCTACTGAACATTTATTTATATCACAAACCAACCAGCAATCTGGTAAAATTGGCTGCGACTGGCAATTATTATTATTATTATTATTATTATTATTAATAATAATAATAATAATAATAATGTATTATTATGCCACATCCTGAAGTTCTTACTCAATGTTTACTCAGTCCTTACTCAGACAAAACTCTCTTTGTCTTATACATTACCTCACATTTAAGATCTTATTCCGTTTCAGACATAAATGTGGTATATAGTAATTTACCATGCAAACAATCTGAACTGAAAATATGTCTAATATACCAGAACGTATCTCTATTGGTGGCCTTTAGTGATGGCACATATTGACTTGTTTTCCTTTGGTAATTTAAGGCTAGAGATGAGCTGAACCACCCCTGGGATCCAAATCCCTTTAATCTTTGGAGAATTTTGGATCTGGATCCAAATTTTGCAGCTCATGCTCATCTCTGGTTAAAATGCAAAAACTACGGAATTGTAGCAATATTAAGCACTGTCTCTGCTTTCCAGCTGTTTGATTTGAGTTGGCCCAGGGAACACTGAGGTGTTCTGTTTCTTTTTACTTTGTTGGGCACATGATGAGAACAGTTTGGTATGGAATTCATATTATATTGGCTTCAAGAGTCATTTGCTTTACTGTAAAAGGTGCCATGGAGCTTCTGAGGGAAACCAACATGATGCTATTAATAGGCACATGCAGCTGCAGTGACATTCTATTGGGCTGCTCTCCTTTATCCTTTTAATAACATTTTAACATTTGTTTTACTGAATAGAATGAATTACGAGTAGAGATATTGCAGCAATTGATTTTTTACATGTAAATGGATGAAGGGATCGATACTAATCATTTGGATGTGTGGCATGGCTCTTAATTAATGCCAAATATCTCTACCACAACTGCATAATATGCCTTTTATTTGAACTAAAACATAGTCTTAAAGATTGCTGTGTGATACATAGTGGGATCCATGTGCAATCTATAACAGATCGCATGTGAAGTACACAGTGCAATCAAATAGATTATGGCAGAGTATTATTTCACTTACTTTTGATCCAAATGACTTTAGCACAGTGTTACCACCTATGGTCAGTAGTCCAGGCATAATGAAAAGGTCACTTGGTATCTAGAGTTATGCCCATTCAATCCTGTTTGAACCAATGGGTTTGAATGGGTTGCTAGACAGGGCAGAACTGGGTCTGGTTTAATGAACCTGTCAATCACCCTGACACTGACAGAGGTCCCTAGTGCACATTTCTCCTCTGGATTCAGTCAGTTGAGAAATTGGCCTGGGCACAAGCACAGAATGTGTCTGATTTCAGAGTTCATTGCAGGCTCAAAACTCCAACCAAGTTTTGCTGAAAGGCTGACTAAGGTTCAATAGCCTGCTGCGTGAGTCCTGGCCCAACCTTGAGTGAACCTGGGCTGATTTATAGGGCCAAATCCCAAATTTGCTCCAATCTTGCTGTGCTGCTCGGATGTGCGTTGGTCTCTTACATGCAGTTGCAGCCGGCTGTAATTTAGAGCCTCCATGATGAGCCCAGGAAGCCCCAGCTTTGGAAAGAGCAAAGGTTGAAAGCTGCCTTTGCCCATTCCTGCTCCTTCCCCACACCCACCATCTTAATTGCAATATGTGCCACAGAACAAAGCACGTGGCAGACGAGTGCTCCTGTTAGATGCTGCAGGTCGCTACTCACCACCAGAAACTTCAGGCAGTGCTCTCAGAGTATGTTTCCATTTCCCCCTCCATTTCAAGCCTTCCCTTCTTTTTGCGGAGCACCGAGCGTCCCTGATGAGAGCACCCTCTGGGTTGCTCTAGAACAGCAAACTCATGAAGAAACAAAACTTAGAGGAAACAAGAAGCAATTAAAAGTCCAGCTAAGTCAATAAAATTGCATCTTGAGTTTTAAAATAGCCACTTACAGTGCTTGAAGGCTGAAGAATTCTCTCCTGAGCACTGAATGACCTTGTCCAAATGCATGGTATTTTTAACAGACTAGATGGAACAGAACAAAAGAGTCATCCAGAGATGTACGGGGGCCAGTAAATCATTCAAATAAGTTGACAAAAGACTATGCAGTGACTTATAACTACTAACGAAACTTTACAATGGCTGTGTAGTTTGACTGCATGTTTTAGACAAATTCTAAATTCATTAGAACTCAGTGGAAGTTGCCTCTGAGAGACACGCCTGTCCTAGGAGAGGAACTATAGCTATGCTTGAAGGTAAAGGGATAAAGTTCATGGAAGAAAAAGGTGAGTTGGGAAATTGCTTTGCCTTGTCAGGTGATGATATATGGAGGGGATTTGGGAGGGCCTTTTATTGAGACTTCCCTTCGGGAACCACTCCTGTGAGTAGTGCAGGAATCATACCTATTGGCTATGTCCACACTGGCATGTTAGTTCGAATTAAGGAGGCTTAATTTGAACTAACTAAAGCCATGGCTACACTAGGCTTTAGTTAGTACGAATTAAGGGCTTCCTTAATTCGAACTAATAAGTTTAAATAGGGTATTCGAACTAAGAGGTTAATTCAAACTAACTAGTTCGAATTAACCAATGTGGCCATGTTAATTCAAACTAATTTCTTAGAATTCTTGGAATGAATGGGGATCGCTAATTCGACCTAAGCAAGTGCTTGCTTAGTTCAAACTAATATTCCAGTGTGGCCATGCTGGTTCGAATTAAGCTAATTAGAACTAACTAAAATTAGTTCGAATTAGTTAGTTTGAACTAACTAATTCGAACTAATTTTAGCAAGTGTAGACATAGCCATTGAGTCCTGTGCGTCAATGCTGAAGATGTCAGCAAGGGAACCGAACTGTGCCACTTGCCATGGAGGATTTGATAATGTTGACACCTGTTCATAAGACCTTCACTGACCCTTTCCCAAAACAACTAATTTCTCTTAGGCCACAAAACAAGCCTCAGGTGGAAATGTCTCCCACTTGATACAAACCTGGCCTGGGCTTTAGTGTGAGATATTGACCAAATAGTTTATCCCTGAAGCAAGTTAGTCTCTCCTTGGTGCATTAGCTTTTTTTGATGACAAATTGCTAGGTCACATTACTGAAGCCAAAAGAGCTGTTGTTAAATATTCAATTGCAGCTCCCCATGGTGTTGTCTGTAAGCAAATTGTATGCTCACCTGCACTGCAGTACAGGGAGATGAAAACCCTCATCTCTGGACATAGTCGAATTTCAAGAACTATTTCAGCCCATCTATTTCCATGTGACATGACACATCACCCCTGAGAGAAGCTCCTCGAGAGAAGGCAGCCTTGAGAAATTAATGACATGATCACTCCAGCTAAGCATCTCAACATTGGACCAGCAAGTCTCTTTGATGGATGTGGGTGGCCTGCATTTCATGGCTGGGTGAGGGGAGAAAGCTACTCTCATAATTCCCTTTAGGGACCAGTGAGTCACCCTGAAACTATCTGAAAAATATGTCTGCTAGTTTCAAATAGACTGTGTTTTCTTTCACAATGTTCATCTCCTCTGCAGTCAGTCATGGTTATTTCCCGTATGCGCCATGGGGGATAAGTTTTTCCATCCCAGCTAAGGGTAAGTGCACAGAGAGCTTTCTTTAATTTTTCCAGTTCACTAAATGGAAGGGAAGAAGAAATATTTATACTGGACTGAAGCAATGTAGATTTTTATAACCAGTTGGGTCTGTGGCATTGAATACTCTTTTCTGTCTGGATGATCTTTTGCCTGTTCAAGGAACATAGTCTGTATTTTACAACATGAAATAAAAGAGATAGGCTATATTCTGACATCCTTTTTCTCTTAGTTCTGTGACCAAACAGTTTAATTCTGATCTCACTCCCAGTGTTGCACTGGTCTAACGCTACTGAATTCAGTAGACCCCGCGTTAGCAAACCTTCATTCAAACTCAGTGGCTGTTCAACTGTGCTCCTGTCCTTTATTATGAATTATTTGTTAATAGTTCTTTTTTCATACAAATGTTTGGGGATTGACTGTTCCTCATGCAAATACCTGTATTTACATGCAAACAAAATTATTCTTAGTTAGTTTGTATTTATAATTCATTATTCTGTTTTAAAAGTTTCAATCATCCAATCAGGGAGCTGAAGCAAAGCCATGTCATATAGGTGGCCAATCACATAGCCCAAATAACAAACGGTAACTAGGAAATATTGGAGGTGATTGGCACTCAAGTAAGTGTTGGTTCAAAGTTGTTCATCCAAAATATTTGAGGAATAGTTACAATAACAAATACATTTGAAGAAATCAGAATTGGTTCATGACTGATTCAATAAAATAATTTCATCAGATTATTGATTCATAATGAATAATTCAACTAGCTCAAATATATTTAAGAGCACTATTTTGTGATTTCCAGGCTGAATAATCTATAAACCTGACAAAAAACAGATGAAGGGAAAGATGTAGTTTTTATTTTAAAAGTTGAAAGGCTGGTACTAGGGTTGTCTGATGAGGCAGTGAATTGAAAGCTCTTGCCAAATCCAAATGCAGCATTTCTAATTCATGAAACAACTAAAATCATCCCACAGGTGAGAATTGCCAGTTCTTACATAATCAGATCTTACCTTCCCCCGACCTTCCAAAACGCAGTAAGCACAATGGGGATAAAATATATAAATTTTAAGTATGTAACTTTCAAGATCAAAGTGCTTACATGTAAGGCTTGAAACTTATTCAGCACAGGATGTGGTTTCTTTGCTCCAGCCCCCTGTCATCTGCCCAAAGAAAAGGGGAAAAAAAGAGAGAAGAAATGTGTTCCATATGAGGACAATATAAAGTCCACTTGGGAGCTGTGATCTGAACACAAGTATTGTTTCTGGCTCCTCTTGGTCTTCCAACCCAACTACTCTTGATCTTCCAACCCAAGCTTTTCATTCTTTGGCCACCAGGGACTTACCTCGCCTAGGATATTGCACTTGTTAGAGCTCTTCAGTTAAAGATCAGCAATTGACCAGCATTCTTTAAGGTATGTGACGATATTTCAGCTCTGAGGTGTCATCTTTTTGGTGTAGTAACATGCATGCATCTATGATTATGAATTTGGCTGTGTCCATTCCTTTCTGGTTAATTCTTTCCTACACTGTCTTTCTTAAACCTCACTTTCTTCAAATTATTTATGTTGCCCTTTAATTATAACATGGATTTATTCTTTGTCTGTTCAGTAAGGAGAAGGCAGATACGATGAAGATCCCAGGGACATTGGTGGCTCTGTTGCTCTTGGGGGAAGTGGTATCTCAAAGCAAACGTAATTCCAAAGCTAACGTGAAGACTCCTGCTCACAATCAAAAGGGTCCTAATCCGAGTGGGGAAATGGAGCGTGCTGCTGCTGTGGAAGATGCCTTGGCACCGCAGCTCAGAAGCCCCTCTCTAGCTTCTTGGCGTGCTCAGAAAGCAACTGATGACATGAAACTTTTCTTTCTGAAGAATGCCCTGGTTACCTGCAACGATGGGACAACAGCTGGGTAATGATCGCTTCAGGGCTCACCTGCTTTTCATAAAGAGAGTAAAGGGAAAAACTAGTCTCATTTGTGTTTACTTTCCTTCTCCGCAATTTTCAGGTACTACTTAAGAGAACACAAAGGAAGCAAGAGATGGATCATATTCTTAGAAGGTACAGTAAGAAATGACAATGCAGTAACAAGTTAATTTATTGGGAAAATAACTTGGGCTTGATTCTGAACGCACTTACATCCACCAGCATAACTCCAGTGGACTTCTGAGGTACACTAGTGCGAGCTCTAAATAAAGACCCAGCTTTTAAGGTGTCCAGGATCAAAGATGGGATGTACGGGATGGGATAGTCAAAAACAAATGTTAATTCAATCAGATGAGATATGCAGGTTTTAAGACCATCTTCTTACCCCTGTTCAGGTGGCTGGTGCTGTTATAATAAGGAAACATGTGATATCAGATTTAAAAATATCCCTCGCTTAATGAGTTCATCGGAGTGGCCACAAACAAAGAAAGGTATTCACTGCAATTACCATATTATTCGTTGCTTTCACACGGCTCTGTGTAAAGACAAGGGGATGGTTCTGTTCTCAGCTAAACAGGTGCAAGTCTGGAGTCACTCCTGTGAAAGCAGTGGAGTTACTCAGGGTTTATGTTGATTCTGAGCGGAGAGGAAAATCAGGCTTTATGTTCCCGGCAGAGATTTCAGAGAGTATAACTCCTAGAATTTTGATACATCAGGACTTGAGTTCCAAGAAGCTGGCATGAGAGAGCTTAGGTTTCTAGGCATGATTTGAAGGAGGAGGGGGAGTGTTTTTTTGGCAGGTGAGGCATGGTTATGTCTCAAGCACAAGAAGTGGCATAAAAGAAGGCTGAAAACTGAGTGGAAGAAGGAGACAAAAGGTTTGATCCTGCCTGGTGCTGAGCACTATGGCAAAATGCTTAAACACTGCCTTTACTTTGAGCTCGTGAGTGGTATGGTAAGATGATTTTGCTCACATGGTTAACTGCTTCACTGGGTCAGGTCAGAGAGCACAGCCCAGGGCAGTGAGGGACATGCTGCAGAGAAGCATAAGGAATATGCAGATCTGATAAGAAGAGTGATGGAGTGTGAACTTAACGTGGAAAGAGAGGGATGGCCTAGGAATACTGTTCTGCCTCAGCACAGAGGGATGGATTAGATGGCCTCTGGAGGTCCCGTCCAGCCCAGTGATTTTATGGTGAAGGGTGACATGGGTGGGTGACAGCTGAGACGGGGGGAAGGTGTGAGATACGTGCAAGGGTTATGGGTGGTTCTCGAAGCTGGAAAAGCTGCTGCTCTTGATCTGGTTTTACGAGACAATGGCTAGTACATGTATCTTTTGTGTTTGTGTTCGAAACTCTAGGGACAGGCATTTTGTCTGCCCAGATGGAGGAGAGCCCTCACTGGTGGAACGCCAATGCAGTGTAAGGATCTTTCCAAGTGCTGACGTACCACTAACGTTTCCCGGAAGCCTCTGGTCTTTTCTGACTGCTAATTACAAATGGCACTCACTGATACCTACTGTACTCAATGGGTAACTGTTTGACTCCTCTTGAAGGTATGGTGAGCTGCTAAAGGATGTAGGGTTGTAACTTAGCTGCCATAGATGGAGAGTGGGGATATGTGGTGACCCACTTGAATTTAATCTAATCTCACATCACTCCTGGAGTGAAGCCATGGATTAGTGGTTCTCAGCTTTTTCCATAATGACACCTCTCTGCCATCTAGCTAGGAGCTAGCCAAGACCTGCCCCCTGCCCCACCATCATTTAGCCATATGGGAAAGGCAAATTAGTGACTCCCTGCCTAACACTTGTTTGTGATCACATATTGGGAACCTCTGCACAGTGATCCTAGTGCTGAGTAAATGGGAAAGGAATAGGAGTTTCTCTAGTCTATTCAGGGACTTTCTGATGACTTTACCTGTGTGCTGTTCCTTTGCTGCCTCTGCCTAGGTTTGTGCCTTACTGCTCAAGTGATATCTGGAGTGGGACTTTGCCCAAGTCACGGCAAGGTATGCAGCCTTCTTTATGCCGCTCCCTGCTCGTAGTAGATCCTTTGACAAAGTCAGTGCTAACTCAGACTTTTTCTTCTAGCAGACTATGCCTTCATGGGCTCTCTAATTATCCAGGAGGTGATTAAAGACCTGGTTTCCAAGGGACTTAAGCAAGCCAAAGTGGTTCTGCTTGCTGGGGCGAGGTAAGGATGGGACTAGAGCAGTGGGGGTGCAAAAGTGGCTTTGAATGAGAAACTCTCACAACCCTTCTTAGCAGTATTATTAACTGCTTGTGATTCAGTGGTACCCAGAGGGCCTAACTGAGATCAGTGCCAATTGTATAAGGCACTGAACAAACCCTCAGTAAGAGACAAGCTCTTACAATCTAAATAGACCAGACAACAGCAGCTAGGACAAGAAATAGAGGAACAAAGAGATGAAGTGACTTGCCCAAGGTCACACACCAGAGCTCTGTCAGAGACCCGAGTCTGCAGAGAGTCACGGACTAGCAGCTTACTCACTGGACCACACCAACTTTCTGAGCACGCTATCATTGTAAACATGGACTCTGTCAAATCCTAGGCTGGCAAGGCCTCTGCTGAATCTATTGAGGGAGATTTATTTTACTTGCTTCTCAGATACAAATAACAAGAATTACACAGTAATGTGCCAAACCACTACATCTTATAGTAGTGGGAGTGTTCTAGCCCAGTGGTTTTCAAACTTTTTTCCTCAGGACCCAGTTGAAAAAAATCATTTATGCCCGCGACCCAACAATTACATCTTTGAGCAATGCATTCCAGTCTCTTGGCAGCAGCAGGAGGGGGCGCTGCGACCCAGTGCCTAAGGGTCTGTGACCCAGAACTGGGTCCTGAACCTAAGTTTGAAAAGCACTGTTCTAGTCTAGTGCACTGGCTACATGCTGCAGTATTTTCTCTGTAAGGGATGTGTCGGGTAGTGAAATGAGTTAGTGCTCTCTGGGCCAGCTCCCAAGTCGACTGAAGTCAATGGAAAGATTGTGGCATTTGAAACTGGATTAGGGCCTGCTTGTTGAAATCAGCTGGAGTCAGGCCATCAGTCCGCATTCATGCCTTCCAAACCCATCCCAATGGGCAGAAACAGCTCATGTTGGTGGGCTCTGCAGAGAGGTCATAGTGTGAATGGACGTGAAGTCTCAGATAGTCCTTTTAGCCCAGGGCTGTAGCACGTTGAGATTGAAGCCAATGCAGGGAAGCTTGAACCTGCGCAGCCTGTGATCTGCAGATAAGCAAAGGGCCCTGGCAGCTGGGCTGTCTATTGAGGCTCTACACAGGCCATAGTTTTAGCAAAAGCAATTAAATGAAAGAAAAGGGGAGAATGATGCGAAGCCTGCACCTCCCCTAGCTTTCCAATTAACTTCAAATATTTTTGTCCAAAAATCCTTTGCTCCCACTCCATAACAGTTAACAGGAGATGGGAATACAATATTAATGGGCTTAATAATTAATTAATTAATATATGGACTTTAAAGTGACTATCATGCATTGTTTCCATGTCCTGTATTTGCCAAGGAAAGCGCTGGCAAAAAGCACTTCAAGGGCTCCCATTGGGGACCCAGATAACTGATGCCTTTCTTCTCTTCAGTGCTGGTGGAACTGGTGTATTACTGAATCTTGAGAGGGTGGCAACCCTTCTGGAGGAGCTGCAGGCTGAGGCAGTCCAGGTCAGAGGACTTGTTGACTCCGGCTGGTTCCTGGACATTAAACATCTAAGACAATCTGACTGCTCAGATGCTGCCTCTTATGCCCCAGTGGGTGCCATCAAGAAAGGACTCAGGTACTTGAACCTGTAGCATGTTGCCTAAGGGTGTTTTTTGCTATGCCTGCAAAATATGTGCCCACAAAATGAACTGCAGATGCAAATATGAGTTCTTGCACTTCTCACCTGCACTCTAAGTCGAGTAGCAAGGGGCACAAGCCCTAGGATGACATCTAGACTTAAACTGTGAATGTAAATCTTGCAGCTACCTCTCGTACTCCCAAAAGGGAAAATAACCTGCTGGAAATGTACCTCTGTGAGAAGGTCTTATAGTCTTATCATTGACGTGAAAGTTACCCTGCTTTACTGGCCATTGCAATGCCTTTAGGAAGAAAACAGGCATTGCTATGTTCCAAAGAAGAGAGCTTCCTTCTGACTGTACCATATGCCATGTTCTCCTCATGCTGTCCTTATGCTAGGTATATTATGTTCTTCTCACACAAACAATTGGTTTCATTTGGGACAAGACACATAGCTTTTATTTTATCTCGTTATTTTATTTTACAGATTGGTTTAAGATAACAACACCTCTCTCTTTCCCACTAATGTTTTTCGGCCATGTCCTTTTAGGATGTGGAATGGAATCCTTCCAGAAAAATGTAAACAGCAGTTCAAGAGGGTTGATGAGTGGCAGTGCTTCCTTGGGTATAGATTGTATTCATCCTTGAAATGTAAGTCCATCTTCTCTCAGAGTTGGCTTTGATCCCTCACTGACATTAATTGGGGCCAGATTTTCAGAGGTGCTCAACATCCAACAGCTACCATAGTTCACAGTGGCAGCTCAGCATGTCTGAATCTCTTTGGGGCTGGAACCATATTTTTGTTCTGAGAGTGTACAGTGCCTAGCACAATGGGATTCCAGTCTGTGCCTGGGGCTTGTAGGCTCTAGGTTAATCAGCACCAATATCTGGCTATTAGTGGTTTTTGGATATGCAGGTTCTGGCCCTCTGATGGCGGTATCAAATACTGAATTAATCTACAACTTTCTAGGATGTCTAGGATGTCTAAACTTAACTTTCTAGGATGTCTTTCTTTCTTTTGCAGCTCCAGTTTTTGTGGTGCAGTGGCTGTTTGATGAGGAACAGCTGAGACTAGAAAATATCCATCTCAGAAGTCTGTCCCTAACAGAAAATCAGTGGAACTACCTACAAAACCTTGGGCGAGAACTTAGGAATTCACTGCGTGATGTCCCGTCAGTATTACACTACTTAGTGCTGAATAAAATACCAAAGGTTAACTATTGCTGTGGGGGAGAGGGGACAACTGAAGGTAGAATTTGGCAGTATAAAATAAAATGGTTACATATGATCACCATCTAACACATTCCTACTAATTATTGAGTCCACAGAAATGTAACACTTGTTAGACAAGCTAATCTGGGCATGAAATATTAGCATTTCATTGAAATCTTATTTTACGTGTTTTTCTAAAAATGTGGGCTTGTGTGTGATTGTGATACAACTGGATAGTACCTGAGAATCTCTGGACTACACATGGAGTAAGGCTTGTCTACATAATGAGGTAATGCATTCATGCAGGTGTGATTTCTAAAGTATATTAACATGTGACATGTGCAGACTCTTCTGGTGCATTTTTATATAGTGCTGTACTTTGCCAAAGTGAACTAGGAAACCGTTAATGCATACTAGCAGGGTCTACATGGACCAATCCATGCTCAACATGTTAATGTACTTTGGAAATCACACCTCCATAAAACCTATTACCCCACTGTGTAAACAAGACCTAAAAAGATTCTACTCAAAGAGGCAGATCTTCAACTAGAGTAAATAGTCTTAGGACAAATCTACGCTCTCCTGTCAGTTCAGTCTTTCCAGTTTGATTGAGTGGTCAGTGAAGACCTGCTCAATTGATCCAGAAGTCGACACTGTAAGTTCACCCTCTCAAGAAGAGTCAAAGGAAGGGCATTCACCTTCGACTCAGCGCAGTGAAGACACAGAGGTAAGTAGATATTAAAAAGTCGAAAGGAGATACGCAGCTTGTAGCTTGGTATCTCCTTTGCCGCCAAAAACCTTGGAAAGTCTAGACAAGCCTCAGTATCACAGAGCTCTGATAGTGTACCTCAGTTGAGAACCTGGTCTTCTGTGAGCCAGAGTGTCACAATCCTGCCCACAGAAATCAATTGCACTGGGTTGGTCCCTTTAAAGTTCAGTATAAACATGGGAAAGGATGTTTGCCCTAAGACATGCAGAGGGTATTTTGTGACACTCATCTGGTTTTCCCTTTCTCATAGAGCTGTGTTTGCACCTGCATGTCTGTCTCACACGCTGATTACCAACAGGTGAGCAAAGATACTGAGTTCTTTTCCTTGCCCTGTAACACATCACTGATGGGGAATAAATGTCCGTTCATCTTTTGAGTATTAGGTCACGTTGTTAGTTCTCAGCATGAATCCGTCTAACAAATATTATCCGGCTAAACCCATCTGCTGAGCTCTCCTCAGACTGCTGTCCCGTTTTGTGCTGCTGGCAGGATGTTCAGCAAAATTAAACAAAGCAGGGCTGATGTGTCACAATCCTGTGAATGTTTTTGACTGGGCTAGTGTTTATTGTCAGGATGACACTCTAATGGGACTACTCAACTATTAAGCATTGTGCCCAGTTGTGGTTGCGGGATTGGCCCCCAAGTTAATATTCCTAGATTTCAAATTTAATATGAATTGTTTAATAATAACGGGTGAAGGAAAATCGGAACAAGAAGTCTCTCTTGGGCCGATCCCTTGTTTACTGGTCAGTTTATTCTTCTTCTTATATTGTAGTTACTGGCTGGAATTTCAAGTGAAGGGCATTTCCTTGGCCAGAGCTTTGCAGTGCTGGGAAAAGAGCCTTCAAGACAGCAATAAAGCTCCAAAGATCCCCATGAGAAGTTGTCCCTTCCATTTGGTTGATAACTGTCCGTGGCCCCACTGCAACCCCACCTGTTCAGCTCTGCATGACCGCCTCACAGGCCAAGAAGTGAACTTCTTGCAGACTTTATTCAGGATGCGACTTGATGCCCAGAGGAAAGCTCAGGAGCCCAGGGCAGACCCCAGTCAACTGATGGGAATGTTCAGCAGTGGTGGCTAATGCATAAGCCAGGCGTCAGTGCCGATTCATTGTAGCTCAGTGTCAGACAATGCTGAGGCTGAGCAAAAGCCAAGGGTTTCATTAGCGTTTAGGCACATATTGGGATGATAGTGTTTTGCCAATCACACAGTTCTAATGACTGATTTATTTGTCAATCTTACTTTGTATTGCTGCTGTTTCACATCAGGTGAGCTCACAGACTCATTTATATTCCATTGAGTTTGAAATAAGCTCCAGTATGCTTTGAAGGGTGTTACACATTTTGGGTATTTGCAGGGGTGGGGGTGGGGATTGTTAACAAAGCTCATTCGTGTCCCTTTGCACTTTGATTGAATACCATTGGGGGGAGGGAGAGAGGGAAGGCGTTATCTGAGTGGAGTCTTCATTTTGCCTGATCAGCAAGGAAAGTCTGATTTCCTGTTTTCATTTTAGCACCATTTGCTGCTGATGAGACTATTAATAAAATGAGGAGAATGAACAAATTATTGACCCAGCTTTCCAGAGCTTTGACTCAGTGGGGTGAAATTTGCTCAGCCAAACTGATTCCTTCTGTGGAAAACCCAGGAGAGTGGGCCATTCAAACTGTGCGGAGTTGCTCCTCTCAGTTCCCCCACATTACCTAAGGGAGGAAGTAGGTTTCCTCTGGGTGGAATTAACAGAGGCCTCGCCCCACAGCCTCTGAGAACCAAACAGAATGGGGTTGATGGGCGCAAGGCCACATGGAAGCCTTGTGTCTCAACACCAACTCCAGGGGGGTTAGGTAGTCTTTTCTTCTGCCCCATCACTTGAACTGCACAGCTTTATTGGAGTCCTACTCCCTGGGCTTGCCATGGAAACCTGCCCTGACAACAAGTATATGCACGCTTATAACACAGAAGGGCTTTGTAACAAAGTGAATGCAGCCTTTGGCTACTATGGTTTAGTCATGGTTTACTGAAGCTCCTTCCTCAGTAACTTTCCAACCCTTCCTAACTTTTCCCACTGCAGGGTTGTCCGCTGAGAACTTTTGCCCAGCATGCCTGGCTGAGCGTGGCCCTTTAAATTTGTGAGTGCCCAACAGTGGCAGCTTACGGGGGTCCATTTTGTAAATGGCTGTCAATTGCTGCAAGCGCCATCTCTTCTAGCTGGTAGGTGCTCTGGGTTCTGTACATGTAAAAGGTTATCAGTTTGATATTATTGGTGTATACTCTAGTGTAGTATGTTTGGTGTTGAAACCAGCAAAGATTTGGTTTGCACTGGATTATTGGAGAAGATTAATTTTGATGGAAGCCTTTGCTGCAGGCTGTGTGATCCTATGGGTTATCATCTAGTTAAGGGTCACAGTTTCTAAAAGTGGTGGAAGTGGCCTATTGGGGAGCAAATAGAGGCACAGTGCTTAGGCTGGGCACTTAAGGGATTTCCAAAGTGGTGTGATAAATGCTCCCCACAGTCCCTGTACCTGGGGTACAGTGGGTTGTAGTAATGGAACTGGTTAGTGCCCTGGGATTTTCATGAGTGTAAGCTGCCTCTGAGACAGTGGAGCATAATTCAGCCCTCCACCCCCTTGCTCTTGCAAGCAGCCACACCAGGCCAAGACTTTATTCTCCATTGTTTTGTAAGACACGTCTGAGAAAAGTTGGGGCTCCCATGGGGGTCAATCTGCACAGCAAGGTGAAGGGAACACCAATCCTCTGGTGGCCCATCTGCAGCAGGAATTAGACCTAAGGCCTCTGAATGGAAGAACATGAACTGCTCCTGCTTGAGCTTAAACTGTGAGCTGTGGTCACTGTCCTAGTTTGTAGAAGAGGCTCATCATCCTGTATATGTGACCTAGCTACCATGAGATGGGGACAGAAAACTGCCATAGGTGGGTGTGGTTTATATAAAAGTGCAGATTACTTGCTGTCCAAACTGGGAGACAGACTGACTCCTCACACAGACAAGGGCTCACTAGAAAAAACAGCCACCCTGGCGGGCTGTCCAGGTGGTGTGGACCCAGCTGGATGAGTGTTTCCATCTGTCCTGAGCAAGGGAGCACAGTACTGAGACATCAGTGAGAATGACTGGTATTGCCTCCTCCCCAAACTTCCCCAGGAAGTTCATTTGCCTCCTTACAGCCCTAAGGAGGAAAGGAGGGTGGGGACAAAAGTGCTGAGCTTTGTGAAGGGGAGGGTTGGAGTATCCACTTGCGGGAGCCAGATCTGTACCACTGTCGACAATAGTGCCTAGAGGGGAACACATGGAGAAAAAAGTTCGTTTAGCAACACCGGTGAGCCTTCAGGGAAAATATAGGAACTGAGAAGGGAGGGAGGGTTGGGGGGGGGAGGGGAGAGTGACAAACACGGCATCTGCATTTGTAGGAAAAAAGCTCCCTATAAGCTTGAACAGTGCCAGGTATAGGTGCTGGTTCCCATCCCCTTCCACCTCCACCAGAGGCAGGCAGGCAGAGATACAAACTCCTGGTCCATTACCCAGGGGAACATGTATGTGAGGGTAGCTGGAGGCCCAGGGCACAGTCACTCCCACTATGGCTCCTTGTGCAGGACAAGCCAGCAGTGAGAGAAATCGGCCATGCGAGGAGGAGCATGCTTACCCTACAGACCCTTGGCCATGCCGTGACCCCTGGGTCGGGGCAGGGCAGTGATATGAAGGACCCTCATTCCTGAGACATGTGGGCAGACACTTCAGAGGCTCAGTGCCGAGATAGTATGAAGCAAGGGACAGAGTCCAAAAGGGGTAGCAACAGTGAGATGCTTGCTAATCTAGGACTGCAGCACAGCG
Source organism: Pelusios castaneus (assembly GCA_007922175.1). Classification (NCBI taxonomy): domain Eukaryota; kingdom Metazoa; phylum Chordata; order Testudines; family Pelomedusidae; genus Pelusios; species Pelusios castaneus. The sequence goes on from ML685786.1 coordinate 14,802,076, forward strand.
TCTCTGAGGTTGAGTCTGATAGCTGGCCAGTATCTGCCAGAGTGATCTGCAATGTTTAGAAAGTTACCCTGGCTTCCCAAGGGCTCCCCAGGGCAGCTAGTGAAACTCCGAGTGATTTTTTTTTTCATGCCCTGCATGTGCTTGACAGAACTGCTCATTTTGAATCCCACACAACAGTATTTGAATGTGAACAGCAGAAATTCCCCTAAATTCTCTCCGGTGCGGTCTAAAGGGAAAGGTGCTGAGCTAGGACTTGAGATCCTTATGTCCTGGGTTTGCCGCTGTTGGGTGATCTTGGGCAAGTCAGGCATCTCCATGCCTCAGTTTCCCCACTTGTGAAATGGGGATAATGTCTTTGTAAAATGCTTTGAGACTTACTGGGGAAAGATGTGGTTCACATGTAAGTGAGCAGTCCATCCTGGATTGGTCCGACATCCAGAATGGCTGTCAGTGCCTCATGCCCCCTGAGGTCACCAGCTTCCTTACCTTGACTTTCCCTCAGCTATGTTCCGAAATATATCCCAAGCCTATGATGCAGTCTAGCACCTCCTGCACTTGCTGTAAGAGCCGTGCCTATGGGTGGTATACTTGACCGGGGGTTTGCACTGATTTGTTTAGCAGCTGAGACAGGTTCCTGTTATGCAGTATCCCAAGTTGTCCCCCTCTTGATCGCCCTGTGAGCTCGCTGAGCAAGTATTAATGGGAATTTATTTATAATTGAATGATGCATAAAGACATTTCTAGCCCAAACAAACAGGCTGGGCTACAGTAAAAGCTTGGCTGGCTTACACCTGTTGTGCATCTGAAGCCAGTTAGCAGCGATAGTGTGAGCACACAAAGATTGGGGCTTTACTACATGCTAACTGTGCTCACAGACAATCTCTCTGGGCAGAGTGAATGAAGAGACAGGTGGGCAGAGTGCAAACTTTCCATCAGAAGGCACTCCCCCCTCAGATAAACTCCCCTCTCCCCCACATGCTGTGAGAGAAGGAAATCATGCAGTGCACAGGACTGAGCTGTAGCGCTGGCTTTTGGAGCACTCCTGTGGCGATACCACACTGACACGTCTTTGCAGCACAGCGTGGTGGGGTAGGGGATAATACTGGTCTCTATTCCTGGGCTGTGGCTGGCCTCTCTAGTTTGCTTCTGGCATGATGGCTGGCCTATCTGGGTCCAACTGGTCAGGGATTCTTAATTTCACTGCCTCATTCACAAATTCCAGTGGATCCCCTGCACCCCCCTGGAACCATGTGGTCACATTGACTGTCAGTGTGCGTGCCTTGCTGTGGTTATTTGCCTATCAGTGATAAGGTCAATAAGCCCATTATCCTCCTGGGCTCCTGTAAACATTCATGAACCTAACCCTCCCAGCGCTGAGCAGAGTAGTGTGTGTTCTGGGCATCTCACGAGAGGGCAAGAGTTCAACTGATTTTGTGGCACAATAACCCACAGACCCTTAGAGGCCCCTCCCTGGGGAAGAAAAGGGCAGGTGGATGCATGGAGAGGAAGAGATCTAGGAGAACACATGTGCACTGTGCCCCTTCCGCAGTCCTCAAGGGAATATCTGGAAAAGTTAATCCAGGTTCTTAATATTTCTGCGTTCAGCTGCCCATCCTCTGTCCCTCCCAAGGCCACTTTGCTTGTGTGTAACATATTAAACACAGGGGGGAGTGTGGAAGCACAGGCCCTATGAGCTATATAGATTTCATGGCATCCCTGAGAGTCTAATGGAAGAATTTGCAAGGTATCTGAGGAGCATGACTTCCTGGCATTTCCCTTTCCCCTAGGCTACCTCGGAGGGGTTTTCCCATGGGGAGTGGGTAACCTGGCCCAGAATTATGATGAAATTGTTATTAGCAATAGAAGAGCTGGGATCATCTTCTTGTGCATTACTGAAGGATATGAGCCTGCCACAGAGCTTTGCCTCAAATTCAATGGCAAATCTAAGAGTACAACTACAAAGCAAAGTTAAAAGACATGGCTGTTCTAACGAGCCCCATTCCCTTAGTTGCTTCCAAGCCTATGTCATCCAAGGGAGACGACAGTTTGCTACCAATTCCTGCTTGGCCATCACTGCTACAGCCAGGATGGAAGTGAGCAGAAGTTTGCAATGCTGGTGAATCCAGCGCCAAGTCACAGCTGCAAGCTGCTGTGTGAAAAGCGAGGCCTTTGCTCTGCTCTCCTGGGATTTGTTTTTCCAGATGGAAAACAGTTTCAGTTCTGGTTAAGGTGACAACTCTCCTTGAAGAGCTTTTGAACTGCATAAATAGTGAGATAAATTCACAAATGGGTGTGCATGGAATTTTCAAGTATTTTAGTGAAAATTATGACACTCTGCCCTGGAGTAAATATTGCACGTGTGGATACTTGGGAAGAAAAAGCAGGGGGGAAAACCACTCCCAGGGTGTGTCTACACTGGCAAGTAAGGTCGACTTAAGGACGCTTAAGTCGACCTAAACTAGGGGTCTCAAACACGCAGGGCCGACGGAGTTACCTCCTGCAGCCCGCGACAAGAGCCGGAATTCAGGGGTTCCCAACCCCCGGCCAGCTTCTCAAGTGGCCCATGCGCTGTCAGCTCGGCGCCATCCGCAGTACTTCCGGGTCACCCACGACGCACCCCCTGCCCACCTCCCGCCCCCCCAGCGGCCTTGGCAGCTGCTGGGCAGCCGGCGGGGAGGACCCAACTGCCTCCTGGCAGTGCGACTAGAGCCGCCCTGAGCAGTCACGCCGCTCACCAGGCAGAACCCCAGCCTGCAGCGGTGGGGGAGCACAGTGGGCCGGACAGGCAGAGTGTGCCTGGGGCCAGGTCAGAGCTCAGGAGGGGCGCCTGGAGGTGTGAGGAGGGTTCCCATGGGGGCTCCAGACTAGGGTTTGCATGTAGCTTTCTTTCTTTCTTTCAAAAAAAGAAACTTTAAAAATTTAATTAAAAACCCTTTAATTTTCAATTAAAATTCATTCAAATTCAATTAATTAAACCCAATTAATTAATTTTATGTGCAATCACATAAGTCTAACTTCAGTACCAGACAAATTGGTTGAAATTATGGTAAAGAACAAGCTCCCTCACCAAAGGTTCTTAAGTAAAGTAAGCAGTCATGGGATAAGAGGAAGATCCTCACCAGGATCAGTAACTGAATTAAAAGACAGGAAACAGAGGGTAGGAATGAATGGTCAGTTTTCAAAATGAAGAAAGGTAAATAGTGGTGTCCCCTAGAGGTCTGAACTGGGACCAATACTGTTCAACATACTCAAAATACCTGATGTCATCAGGTGTGGTCCATAATTCCTTCCTTTTATGGCTGGCTTGAAGGTGGCAGCCTTTCCTCTCAATCCAGATTCTGTAGTGACAATCAGTACCTTGTTCAGTTCTAGGTTGGGCTGCTGCAATTTTCTCTGCCTTTGAGCTTCCTGTAAAATCTACCAACAATTCCGGCTAGTGCAGAAGGTCTGTGGACCAGCCCTGGAGAGTCAGCCTAGGCTGTTTTGAAACACTGTTTGCAAACTCCTTGGAGAGCCTGGTTTCAGGTCTCCAGCAAAACCTTGAACCAGATGAAATGTGCTGCATTTGACGATGCAAGTTTTGCACAACTGTTTTTTTACCTCTTGAAAGAGCAAGGACTCCTGATGTCTGGGCCTGCAGCTGGCCAGTTACTAAATGGCCTAGCAGCCAAGTGGGATCATCAAAAAAAGCACCCAAAAGGCTTGTGTCTCAGACAAGGAAACTATCTAAACAATGGTATGTTTGCTTTTCTAGGGCTATGTTAGTTTTGCAATCTGTTGGGCATGGTGCAAGAATGGGAGCTGTTTGCAAGGGGGAAGCCTAGGCAATTAGCAGTATGATTATTATTAGGACTTGTTTGTAAAGAGTGGTGTCAATTTACCATGCTGTTAGTGTTAATACCTAATGTATGTTACAGTACTGTCCCAAATGTTACCCCTGGTAGAGAGGTCAGAGACTGCAGAATGGGAAGGAGGGAGGGTTTTGAAGACTAAGAGGTGATTGGTCCACACAACTCAACTGACAAGGGGTTAGGTGAGTCATCGCAGGCTACTATACCCTGGGTGTATGCTGGGAAGAGCAGTCAGCCAAGTAGTTTCTAAAGAAACATGGTCTTATCATTGCATAGATTTGGCATGTAGTCCTGAGTTAGGGGTGTCTGTATGTGTTTGCTCCTCAGCATGTTGCATTTTTATTCTCAAAGAGTCATGGACAGAGCAGAGTTTCCATGCAGTATATTTGCAGGTAGCCTTTTGTCCCTTTGGAAAGGGACAGAGTTATACAAAGCATGGGATAAAAGTTTGAAGTCATCCTGAGATCAAGAGTAGTGCTGAGATGGGTAGTTTTCTGATTCCCAAGTTTTCCAGACTTGTTCTATACTTTTGAGGGCAATCACAAGATTTAACAGGAGAAGCAGGTGCGCTTATAAAAAAGTATACAGAATATCCCTCTGCTCTCCTAGATACTTGTTTTTGTAGATGCTGCTTTGTAGTAAAAAGCAGAAAAATGTGAAATGAGGGAAAAAACCACAGATGCTTTTTCATTTTGTTTGGTGTCAAGACCTGACAATAATGGTGGAACTGGCTGTATTTTGAGATTAGGAGTTTCCACCAAAGGTACCATAACACAAAGCCACATGTTCTTGACTGTACTACATTGGCATATTACTGTTATTTTTTATTATAATTCTATAAAATTGTTTGTGGATGTGTTCCTATGATTTAAAGCAGCATAGTTTAGGGCTACCGTGTTCCAGAAGGAACATAGACCTCTCCTTGTGAAATTATTTTTTCATTAAGTAGAAATAAGATTTTATTTTGTATAGCTTCAAAGGGGTAGCCATGTCGGTCTAGTTCAGCAAAACAAACAAGGAGTCTGGTGTCACTTTTAAAGACTAACAAATTTATTTATTGCATGAGCTTTCATGGGGGAAAATCTACCATTTTATGTTTTCCTTTACTGTGGTACTTGAGTTTTGAGTCCTTTCCCCACTGACTCCTTAAAATGAGACTGGCAAATGGTTGACTGAATTTTCAGTCTGCCAGCTCAGATTTTAAACACCTACATCTTTCTTCAATGCAGCCAAAGACCTCAGATCAATGCTCTCCTGCAGCTAAATCACAATAATACGATAGGTGCTTCACCCTTTGGAGTTAAACCACAAAGCAGAGTCATAAATAGAAGCTCCTTATACTACAGCAAGCAGTCTCAAAATCAGGTAAATAAACAGAAGGCAGCTCAGAATATGCCAGGGGACAATGGTCCTGTTTAAATTAATATCTGTGAATATTTTTGCACATTCCTAGCAAAAACCATGTTTAAACACTATCCTGTGAAGTTTTCAAATCCCTGTGTAGAAAGGGCCAAAATATCTTAACCCCCCCCCCCCCCCCAAAACTAGAGAACATATAGCTTGCCTTGTAGTCTTAAAAAAGCCACTTTTTAAAAGAGAAACTGCTCTGTGCACAAAGAGCATTGTTGTTCTTCATAGGGAAAAAATCCAGAGCGATTCAGTTCCTGACTTTATCAGTTACTACCTAGCAGAGTTTTATGGCAGGCTTGAACATGCACCACTGACTAAAACTTTAATGGCTCCAGAAGATCCCTGGACTCCCCAACTCCAAGCAAGCTATGGTGATGATTGTGTTCACTCTTTGTCACAGTAGGGCGTATGACCAGATCTTCTCAGCACTTTTTTCTGAGCAGGTGAAAAGGCCTTTCGGTCTCAAGGTCAATACATTAAAAACCCAGAAACAGAACAGTCGGTTTTACAGCAGGCACGTCCTATCCTTCCTCTGAATTCACTCAGTTTGCTAGCTTGTTCAAGTGTCAGGCTTACCTATGGGCAGATGGCTGTAGGGAGCTTTATATTGATGACAGGCATGTACTTCAGAACCGGAAGGAAGAAAAGTGCTGATGGAGGAGAGAATCAAACAGTACTTGCTGTCAAGAGGTTTAAAAAAAATAAATCTTGGCCTGAAGAAAAGGTCCTATGGGAAAGTTAGTAATGTTTGACAATCATTCAACAGCAGTATCAATAAGAGCTGTCATATGTAATTCAAGTGTCTGGAGACATGTCTATATTTACACTATGGAGCCTGTGCCAGACCAACATAGCTATGTAGGAATAGCCTCCTTGTGGTAATGCACCTTACACCAACAGAAGCTTTAATCTCCATGCAGGGCCACCTCACCGAATGAGGTTAGCTACCTAAATTTGGTAGTCTTTAAAAGTGCCACAGGACTCCTTGTTTGTTCTACCTCAACAGAAGCACTCATCCATTCACAGGGCTTCAGCTATGCTGGGGGGAGGGGGAGTGAGTTATGTGAGGCAAAGACATGGGGAGTCACCAAATAGACCTTTTCCTAACTCCATGAGGAACATCATTTGCCACAGGCATATGGTCCAGGTTACTCAACTATGGTATAAACCACAATGGCCTGTCTCACGGGTTTGGAGTGGTTCTAGCCAGTCCTGTTACATCATCTTGACTAATACTTCCCTGCGTGAGGTGCTTGAGTGTTTTCAGGGATGTTTCTATTCTTTGCTGTTCTGCAAATGGAGTTCCTATCCTCTGCACTTGTATCTAATGACCCATTCCCCAATTCTGCCATTACTGGAGAGTTGCATATAGGGTTGTCCACAGGAGAATGATTGGAGAGCATTTGGGAATTTAAAGATTCAATTCAAGATCCCACACCACATATGGTAGGAGGAAGAGTTAAATCTAGCCAGTCTGTAAACTTGGGTGGCTCGTGTGTAAGCTTCAGTTTATAGCATCAGCAGAATGTCTCCTTTGTCGGTGTGTGATGTTGTGTGTGTCAGGAATTGCGATGTGGAACTGGCTGTTCTTTGTGCCAAGTGGCACCTGGGGATTTGGATGTGAAATGCTGTGTTCGTACAAACACTTTGATCTTCCCTACAAACACTTTGATTTTCCCAGAGAACTGAATGAGGGGCTAATGGTTGTCTGACTTTTTTTGTTTGGACTGGTGTACTCCAAGCTGAAGTGGTTGGCAGATGTACCATGAGTGGGCCTCAGGACCTGGACACGCAGGCCCTTCTGGCTTTCCCACGTGAGGTGAATCCACTCCATTCTGCATGGCCATCTCATTCCACACACCCTAGTCCCAAATTGCAGGTAGGTGTGCAAGGGGCTCACCACACTCAGCCACTGCTCCACAGTGCCTTCTTGTGCAAGAATTTCCTGTATGAAGTACTGAGCATATATCTTTGCTGAATCAATGGTGGAGTTAGCTCATGTTGTTTCAGATAGTTGATGTTGAATTCTGTGCTTCAGACACAAGCGTCATAGACGTTGCTCCAGCACTCATCATGTATTACTGCTCTCTGCGATCAAACCTACAATTGGTAAGGAGGGGTTCATAACATAAATTATGAACTAGCCAATAAATAAATAACTGCTCCCAAAGTCATCTCTCTTCCCTTCAGGATGTCAGTGCAGAACAATTTGGGCACAAAAAAACCTGAGGGCAAGTCTTGTGTCCAAGAATGTGAAGAGGCAGAGTCAGGAGCAGCTATAAATAAATCTGCAGCTACCTAGGAAAAGACCTTCTGGGACTGCATGTGGGTCACTCAGACCTTCCCAGTGGTAGAAGGGATAGAACTTGATGCCTTCTCTTGCAAAAGCACAGCTCTGACTTTTGAAGTGAGGGAGAAAGTCCATTAGCTATTGCAAAGCAGAGCCTGTGATGAACACTGGAAGAGCTTTGAGGTGATGGAGTAGCGACAGCGCACACACCTAATTGATGACACTCTATTTAAATAGATAGGTGTTAATTTATTTGGAATGTTTGTATTTTTGCTAACTAAATATGGTTTTTCTCAGTGTGGTGAGCAATGTGAGAATAGTACTAAAATATTACTTCAGTGGTCCATAAAAATCTAAACTGGCCTGATTCTCACCCTGTTTCTGCAGAGCAAAACTCATTTTACTTTTCCTTAATTGGAACTGCAGGATCTGGCCCATAATTACCACAGCAATGGTCTCAGTCTTTGCTGTTGTTAATGGCATAAACTGGCACTCATTTCAATAGAGCTGTGCTGATTTACACCCCCTGAGGATCTGGCCCTCCAAAGTAACTCTGCTGCTGATTTGATTTTATTACTGGGCTCCTCTAGAAAAGTGAGGCTGGCATGTTGGGGTCAGGACTGTAAAGAGTTAAGTATTAGCAAGATTCCACTGTACCTGTGTAGTGCTGGACAGATTATTAGAGCAAACCTGGCTGAGGTTCCTCTTTCAGCACTTGTACCTTACTTTTTTAAAAAAGTAGATTTTCCCTTTTAAAAAAAACCAATTATTTTTAGAAAGATTCAGGGGCATGAAAAGGAATGTAGGGGGAGCTCCCAACGGGAGTCTTTTGCCCTTGTGTTCTTGTTTTGGTTTTGAGTGACTACCCCTGTTAGTCTAATCCAGCAAAACAAACAAGGAGTCTGGTGGCACTTTTAAAGACTAACCAACTTATTTATTGCCTGAACTTCCATGGGAGAAAATCCCCACTTTGGACAAAGTGGGATTTTCTCCCACAAAAGCTCACGCACTGAATAAGTTTGTTAGTCTTTAAAAGTGCCACCAGACTCCTTCTGTGCTTAAGAAAAGGGAACAAAGCCACGGAGGAAAGTTTGAGAACTAGGAGCTGCTGCCTTTAAAGTGGTGAATGAAGAAGCCCCGGCCCAAAACCGCCAATGGGAGTCGGATCCCGCTGACGAGGCATTTAGGAGAAATCAAGGGAAGTGAGGGAGAAGGGGTGGCTCGTTCTCTTCTCTCCCCCATCCCAGGGCCTAGCTGGGGGGAAGGTCCCAGGGAGAACAGCCGGGCTCGCGCCTGGAGCTCGCTCACCAGGTCTGATCCACTCTCCTCTGCCCAGAGAGCCCTTGGCATTTCCTCTGAGCTCACACCATCCATGACGCGGCCCCTTTTCCCCTCGGAAGAGGAAGCCGGGGAGCTGAGGACCGGCTGGGGGAGAAGGGCTGGCCTTCGGAAGCACAACAGCAGGGGCGAGGGGGCGGCGAGCGCGTGTCCCGAGCCCGGACTGGAGGCAGGCGGGGGCTGGGGCGCGCACCAGGGACTGGAGCAGGACGGCGGCGGCGGCTGTCCTGGGACTGGAGCTGGCAGCGGGGGACGCGGCAGGAGGGCGCCCCTCCCGACGCCCGGGCCAGGAACTGGGGGAGGCTGGTGAGTGGGGCGGGCGCCCCCCGCAGGCGGGGGTCGGGGGGCGCTGCGACAGCCGGCACCATGGGCCGAGCCCCCGCCGCACCATGACCGTCTACACCCTGAACCTGCGCGTCTTCTGGCCGCTGGTGACCTGCCTGTGCACGGCGCTGGTCTTCTTCTACCAGGCCGTGCGGAGCCGGGCGGGCGAGGACGGCGCGCCGCTACTCAAGGGCTCCGCGCTACTGCTGCTGCTGGGCTTCCTGCTGCTCCGCTACTGCGCCGCCCCCTCCCCGAGCGGCGGCGGCCAGCGGCCCCGGGCCCCACCGCGCCCCGCCGCCCGCCGGAGCCTGCTGGAGAGCTTCTACGAGCGCCAGCTGCGCCTCTCGCCGCACGTGCTGGGCCACAGCAAGGCGCACGTAAGCCGCATCGTGGGCGAGCTGGTGCGGGCGGCCAAGGCGCAGGGGCTGCAGCCTGGGCCCTTGGCCCTCTCCCTGCGCGGGGACTTCGTGCAGATCGGCAGCGCCTACGAGCGGCACAAAGTCCGCAGCCCGGACTGCTTCGACATCCTGGTGCCGCTGCGCCTCCCGCCGCGCCTGGAGCTGGAGCCCGGCTGTCTGGGCGCCGCCGAGCCCGGCGTGGCCCCGGAACTGCGCAGCGCCTTCGTCTGCGCCCTGAAGGCCCCGCAGGGCGCCGCCTGGGCCCGCGGCTACCGGCCCTTCAGCGAGGGCTTCTGCGTGGAGCTGCGGGGTCGGCGCTGCCTGTCCTCGGCCCTGGTGCTGCGCTGGTTCCAGGGCCACCTGCAGCGCTGCCTGGGCGCCGTGCGCTACCGCCTGCAGGAGCGCTGCCGTATCGGCCTGGCCGTCTGCCCGGGCCGCCAGCTCACCCTGCACATCCTGCCCCGCTCCGACTACGTCTGCTGCCACCTCTCCATGGCCGTGCGCCTCATCCCCGCCCTGCCGCTGGGGGACTCGCTCTATCTGGTGGCGCTGCAGCCCGGCGCCGGGAAAGCCCAGCCCGGCACGCTGCAGGCCCTTTGGGGGCTCAACGTCTCCAAGCACGAGCAGCGGCTGCTCAGCTGGCTGCAGGACCAGGCACCGGCCGACTCCTGCCACCTCAAGTGCCTGCAGATCCTCAAGGGACTGCGGGACCTGCGCGGCCGCGGCTTGGAGCAGCCCTTCGGCGCCCAGTGGAGCCGCGTCCTCTCCTCCTACATCCTGAAGACGGCGCTCTTCTCTTTGCTGCTGCGGCGGCCCTGGCACGCCTGGGCGGAGCCGTTCCTGGCCGAGAGGCTGGAGGATCTGGTGCTGCACCTCAGGGACTGCCTGCAGAAACGGGTGCTGATGCATTTCTTCCTGGGCAACGGCAGCATCCCCGAGGCGGTGGCGCTGCCAAAGCTTCTCAGGGAAGCCGCCCCCGTCAATCTGCTGGCTGCCTTCGACGCCCCCACCCTAGACTTGGCCGCCTTCCAGCTGCTGCACACCTGGAACCAGGCTCCCCGACTCATCCGCATGTACAGTAACCCGCGGGACGCGAGGAAGAGCCCGGTGCCCTGTAAGCACATCACCGATGCCAGCCAAGAGCCCCCAGGCAACTGAGCATCACCTAAGTGCCTTTGACACTCAGTGCCTTCAGGGCAGGGATCTCAAACTCAAGCCACCAGGAGGGCCATATGAGGACGGGGGTATTGACCCAAGGGCTGTGTCACTGAAACCTTTTAATTGTAAAATAATTATAAGGTTAATTATTTTATAAATTCCAGGTGTCACTGCAGGCTGCAGGAAGTAACCCTGGGCCGGCGTGTTTGAGACCCCTGCTTAGGGGCTGCACTCTGAGGCCAAACAAAGTGTAACAAATGAGTCTGGTGGCACTTTTAAAGACTAACAAATTTATTTATCCCATGAGCTTTTGTGGGAGAAAATGTGTTTGCTAATAAACAGCCTAAGGTGCCTAGGGAGAACTGCCTTCCTGACAGCATAAAGTGTGGTCCTGTGTTACTAGAGAATGTGGGAAATCCAAAGGCCGCTATTGAAGATGAAGAAACATGGAAGCTGTAAGATCTTAATAGCTTTGTAATGATGATGATTCATGGGAAAATGCCTGCGTTAGAAAGCATTACAATAATCACTTGTAAACCTAATTTAGTATCCGATTTATAGAGGGGTTCACACCGATGAACTTGAAGTGTCATCCTTAAGTTTAGGCACAAAAAAATGACCCTGTCCAGTGCTTTTAATGCGAAAGATAATCAGGATAAAAAATTACTGACATGCCAAAATGTCAGTGTGATAAAGTGCTTTTTTTGAGGCGGCGGAGGAGGAAGGGGTGTTTCTTGATCCTTAAACACAGTTTGAAATATTTATTCAATGAGACACTCTTGGTGCTTGTGTGATTTAATATTCTGTGCTAAATGTAGAATAATATGCAAATTAATTTAATATTAAATTATGAAGTGTGAAATTAAAACTTATCTGACAAATGTATGAAGACTCTAGCTGTACATTTGTGTTAAAATGAAGGTCACTCTGAAAGATTAAAATATAATTATAGAGCTCATAAATGAAAGAACAATAGCACTTTATTTCCATAAGGGCTTTCATTTTATGGCAATTGGCTGCACTAAATATTTAGTTGGAACATAGAAGCATTAATATTTTATTAAAAATGGATATGTAAATCCTCTTCATTAAGCATTCTTCTAAGAAAAACTGTTGTGGCTGTCAGACCTGAAGCATATTTCTTCCTTAAAAGTTGCTGTAACAACTACCAAACCTCCGCCACACCTTACTTGCTATAGTGCAAAATTTAAAATTACTCCAAAAACGTGTTGTACCTAAGTGCTGCATTCATGTATTCACCACTGATAGGGCAGTAATGTCCTTTAGTGCAGTGGTTTTCAAACTCCAGGGCGGGACCCAGTGCTAGGTCGCAGATCCTCAGGTACTGGTGTCCCTCTGCTGCTGCGGCAGAAAGACTGGAATGCATTGCTGAAAGATATAATTGTTGGGTCACGGGCCTAAATGATTTTTTTTTCAACTGGGTCCCGAGAAGAAAGTTTGAAAACCGCTGACTAGCTAACCAAAGTATTGAACTATGTGTGTGGTAAGATTATGGTCTGCAGCAGACCAGGAGATACCAAAAGCAAGAGATGTTAGTTGTAGTGCAGCAAATATTTTTTTGTAACAGTATTTCAGGGTGCCTTACGTTTCTTAAGACTTGGGAAAAATTTGTGGTACAGTAAGTACTTACTAGCTGTGAGGGTGTTCCTTTAATGTAATCACCAGTCAGATATTTTCCACATGTAGATAATTTGGGAATACCTCATACAACAACTTCTCAATGAATCTGTAAGCATTTACTGTCTTTGAACAGTATACATTAATATTTTAATTTGGGATTTTAGCTGAGAAAGTGCATTTGACTTTATAGGCAATTGCTGCATTAAATTGTAGTATGTAGAAAAGGATCAGAAAGCTTTTATTTCATATGCTCTTTTTAAGTATGCTTAATTTTTTATATAAATAGTTAAAAACTAGTGAACCAAATGCATCACAGGTTGTCTCCTAAATCACACACTAAGAAATCCAAACTTGAATGTAATACAAAATACCTTATTTCCATAAGATTCTGAGACCGCATAATAGAATATTAAAAGTATCAAGGCATTAAACCTGTAATTGGATTTCTCATGTGTAATGTGCATAAGATTAAGCGGTGTTAGCAGAATTGGGTCCTATGTGGACAGTCTGCAGTGTTTAATTATAAATCTGTAAATGAATCTGAAACAACTGAGAACGTTTGGAATAATTTAAAACTGCTAAAATGTCAAAATATTGTTTCAGATTTGTTATGCTGGTGTGCTCCATCTGTAGATCTATATGATGGAACATAAACTTTTAAACCACAAAGCTTTATAAAACCTAGTTTTCCAAACTGAAAGTTTCTCCAATTAGAGATGCATGCTTTCCTTGTATTTGGTTTTCAAACTGTCTTTGCTGTCTTATTTTCAGATGACTTATCACCTACATTGCACTTTGTCAAGTTGGGTTATTTTTACATGGAGCATTGTTTCTCTGGGCAAATACAGATAGCTTGTTTGTATGTAGGGTTGAACACATGTGATCACCACATGTCAAAGGTGAGCTACCTTGTTGCATTTTTAGTAGACCAAATTATTTACTATTTTGTATATTTATATCATTTGGTATGTGGTTGCCAACCCTCCAGGTTTGTCCTGGAGTCTCTGAGAATTAAAGATTTTGTCATGTGATGAAATCTCCAGGGATATGTCCAACCAAAACTGGTAACACTAGGTACTCATACAGGGGTGCTGTCCTGCAGTCCTTGAGTCAGTAGAAGTTTTGCCCGAGAAAGGACTAGAAAATCAGGCCCAAGGTATTGTGGTTGGTTGCCTGGGGCACTTAATATACATTTAGTTCAATAGTTAATCCTGGCACCATGGTTACCTTAGCGAACAACTTGTTTGTTTATATCAGTGTGTAACACTTTTCAAGAGGGACTGTGTAAGTTTCAGTGTATGTGTTCCTTACGGGTTTATATAATACATAGAAACCTATTTGCTTGAATAAAACCTTCTTAGTGCTGTTAAGCACTGATACTGTCAAAGGAAAGTTTACATCAAGAAATAAATAATAAAGGATTTGGGGAAATACAAGTTGAAAGTGAAACTCAAAAGGGGCAAATGAGAAGGAGCAGAGAGGAAGGGGCAAATGAGAAGGAGCAGAGAGGGAGAAAGAGCTGTGCTGGTAATCCAAAGGACACAGAGACGGAGGAAAGTTGTAGAAGGGTCATGGAAGATTTGGATTGAGGTGGGGGAAAAGTGATTTAATCATGAATTATGTTAAACTGAACCTTCAGAATGTATCTAAAACAAGGCTACAATTCTGGGAGGGGGATGTCCACACCCATACTCCAGTCAACAGCAAAACTCCCATGATTTAGGCTTGCTAACAACCTCGAAGCAAGCTGATCTTTAATGGAAGGTTTTGTTACAGGAGGTGTATGTGAGATATAGGTTCTTGATGGCATGAGCGAACCAAGGCCCCAATCCTGCAAATACGTACACAACTGGTTTAACAACAGTCACATGAGCAGTCCTGTTGGAGTCAATAGGGCTATTTACATGAGTAAAATATAGTTTGCACTCAGTTGATGCAGGATCAGAAACTAAAATCTCTACTGAGGAGCAGCTCTGGTCTAGACATCGGGAGAATTGGTTGGTGTTTCCTGGATCATCTACCTACTGTAATGCATACTTTCATAGATATTAGGTTTAACTGAAGTGACTAGTGAAAATTGGGTCTGTTAGAATATTAATGTTATTCTGTGCCAATTGAAATGTGGTGGTGCAAGAGAATGTTAGTTTCCTTGTGCTATCTTTAGGATTTTATCCTGCAAACATGCATGTGCTAAATTTGACCGTCGTGAGTAACCCATTGACAATCCCACCTATCATGGGAGTGCTTGCATGAGTAAAGATCCATGCATGTATTTGTAGGATTGGGGCCTTCCTTGTTATAGTGTAATATAGGCTCAACAAGATAGTTCATGTATTTAAATTAAGAATGAAACATGTTTCTTAGACACTGTGTATTTTAAATACAATTTTTTAACAACTTTGTGTAATCAAGGCTATCACCTTTTTGGAAAAACTATATTTAAAACAGAAAAAAATTGAGATATGCATATGAATTTTTGGTACTCCATATTTATTTTCCCCATGTTTTAGAAATTACAGTGTTAATTGTTAAGCAAGTATCACTTCTTAAATGAGATTTTAATTAAATTACTTTAAAGCATTCCTCTTTTTTTTTTTTTTTTTTCCAATTTTGGATCTTCTTGCAGAGCAATCCAAACTAAATATAGTGCTGAATGTCTGTTTGCAATAGACATTCCTGGTACAATATTTTTGCTGGTTAATAATCAGACCAAAGTTTTAACTAAGTGTTGTTGAGCTGCTATTGTTTTTAAAAAGTGTTTATATGCTTAAAATGTTAGCCCGTTTGAAACAAATGTTCATAAACTCATCTTCTATTTAATATCTAGATACATGTGCACTTTTATTGTTTCAGTAAAAAGTTGTTTTTGTTACTCATTTTTAATATTTCACTATATATTAATAAACAGCTGTTTTGAAATCTCTGTGCCTAAGTGATTTAATAATGATTCTGTGGCTAACAGTAACTTCTCAATGAAATGGAATTTATTCAACTAACAGTGAACCCAGTACTGTGTTTCCTAAGGCCCCAGGGCTATTTCTCCTAGGGGTGAAATCCTGTTGATTGCAGGAGGTTCCTTTGCATATGGGAAGACCCTAGTGTTTGATCAAGCAATGTATTTGCTATAGTCTCACTGAGATTCTAGGGTACAACTCTCCACCCATTTTGGTGACTCTTTACCTTATAATGCATGCATAATTATATACCCTGCCTGGGATATAGGGAGTTGAATCTCTCTGGATCTGTTTTGTGAATGGAGCTTCCATATCCATGTTTCTAGTAGATATGGTTAGTGTTACCTTATATAGCACCTATGCCCATGTGTAGAAATGTCTAGTTAAGCAGTTTTGTGTCTGCCATGCATCTTATTTTGGTTATGCAACCCCGAACTGGCTTCTTAGTAACTGTCCCAAAATTATATTAAACCAACAGTTTTTCACTGAAACTTATCAATAGAATATAATTTATTTTATTTTATTTTTAGCTCTGCATGTAAATTGCTGATGTCCACATAACATTTTGTGTTTTCTGGTCAAGTTCACTCCAAATGTTTATGCCTTTAAGCTTCTTTCTACCTCACCTTCTAAGATAGGGAAGTAGTATCTCCCCTTTAACAGATGGGGAAGCAGATTCAGGAAGGTAAGTGAGTACTGAGTCTCAAAAGAGGACAGTTGCAGACCCGCAAATTGAACACATCTCTTGACTCCTTTCTCTTTAAAACAAAACAAAACACCTCTACAAAAAGGGTCAGTTTCTTTATTTAGCTCAGCATTGTCACCAGTGGTCTTCTGCCTGTATTTTAATGGTGCCCACAAGTGATTCCAAATAAAAAGCCATGATCCCTGCCAGAAGGAGCTTATAAATAATTTCAGGCATGATGCAAGGGAGTAACTAGACAATAGGGAGACTGTGGAGGTAGGAAGATATGGGCAACTTGCTAAGTGTACACGGTTGTTTTGGAGAAGGCTATAGATGAGAGGAAAAATAAGGTAGACAGCTGATTAAACCATTTCTTTACATGCTTGCTTTTTATTTTCAGTCAGGATAAAAGATAAATATTAAGCAAAGAAAGGTTAGTTATATCTAGAGCCTATTGATAAGCAAGGTTTATTGGGCAGGAGAGGCATAAGGGAAGAGTAGCCCCTGGCTCTTATTTTGACAAGTCTTGTGTCAGGCAGAATTAAAGCACTGAAATGTTTCAGCCTATCTTTGGGTGGAGTGTTTGGAAAATGAGAAGTTTTAATCATTCTTGGGATTTAACTGATAGAAGCTGTGCAGCATAATAGTGCAGTGTGTCCCTTATAAATGTAGCGAGCTGTGCATTTCCGCTAGGCTTATGCACATTTAAAATGTTACATTTTTAAATTCTTGTTGGCATGACAAATATAGACATTCCATTTCCTGCGTAAGTAAGCACTGGAACAGCAGCTATAGAGGAAATGAATCATTCCTCTATTTCTGTGGAAAAAGATGTACTGTGCAGTGCTCAGACATCTTTTTTTATTACATTTCTTTTAAATTCCTCCTATACTAAGAGCCCATTTGCCTGTAAAAATAAGCAAAAATGAAGGGAGAAAGTCCCTCATGTGCCTATTTAATAGGGCTGATGCAAAAAGGCTAGGGAAACTTGGCTTCCGCAGTCTCCGGGTGCTCCATGGAGACAGTGGTTGCTCCACGCACTGCTTTGCTGTCCTTTCTATTGAATGGTGGATGGATTACTATAAAAAAGAAACACCAGTGCAGTGTTATACTGTAGGCTACATTTGCTGAGTATAAATTAAAGTGTGTTACTTTGGGCATCTTATCTGCTCTTGGAAGCTCCTTTGTTTCTCTAGATTTGAAAAGAGGAAGCTCAAACTAGTCATAAGGGATTGAGAAGCATTCATGATTCATAAAGTAATCTTTCTACCCGGCCTGTAAATACTTTCACAGAAACTATTTTAGTTCCGCGGCCATTTCTGTTTTACAAAAGCTATTGAAATGTTCCAAATAATAGATGAATCTAAGACTCACAGAATATCAGAATTTCAGAGAGGATGAACCTCTCAATCCATTTTTCCCAATGTTAAAAATATTTATCACTCTTGTATGATGTCCTAGAAACTGATAGTCTAAATCTGTTTCTTCATTCATATTTCTCATACTATTGTGGGATGGTTCATAGGCACGTAAGCTGTGTATGCTTTTTGGTTTGGGGACTGTCACTTCATTCGGTGTTTGTACAGCACCTAGCACAGTGGGGCCCTTACTGGGGCTTTTAGGTGCTACCATAATGCAAACAACAACAATACATTATTTAAATTATTATTAAAAAATACAAATTATTATTTTATTTTTAAAACTGAGATGTCATAGTGCTGGACATGGAATAACAAATAACATAGGTTGGAGTAATATTGTTTTGGTGGGAGATAAGCATGAATAAATGACTTTGGCTAAAAGTGGGGAATGAGAGTCAAAGTTTTTGGTTTATATCCCCAGTTTTACAAGTGACTGAGTTTAGGCAGGCAGTTCTGTGTCTGAGTTGGTTTCCCTTACTGTACATTATATCTACTAAGTCTTAATTAATATCCATGAAGAAGTTTGACAGCCTTGGATGAAAGGCGTTACTGAGTTTCAATATATTATTATAGATACAGGGCTGGCACTAATGCATATAGAGCATGTTGAAATTCTCAGGTGGAAGGCGCTATACAAAGGCAAAGTATTATTATTAATGTTTAGTTCTTTAAAAACGTTATGTGATCTGAATGGTATGGAAGATGCCTACACAGGAAGAATCTTTGAGGTGAATTTAATCACAGCTCTTTTATAAATTTAATCCAAGGCCATCCTAAGTGTTAGAGAAAGTTTAATTAGCTATAGTACTGGAACACATATCTCCTGATTCCTCCACGCCTTGGCTTTAACTACGAGGCCGTGCTTGTTCCTGAAATCGTGTGTATGTCTGGGGTGTTAGAATGTCTATTTCAGTGGATAGACAACTGCTATTTCTACTGATTCTTTTTTCTTATTGTGTGTAGGGAAGAGGAAGGTTTGCTATGTGTAGTTGTATCTCCTGTTTCTGTATTTAATAGGTGGAGCTGGAGGGGGGAATACTGCAGAAATACATATATGGGTGCGTCTACACTGGCAGCTTAGATTGACTTAAGGACGCTTAAGTCGACCTAAACTACTCCGTGTCCACACTGGGCTTTTATTAAGTCGACTTAATAATGGCTTAAGTCGACTTAATAACACCTCCTTTTCGGTCGACTTAAGCGTTAAGTCGCCCTTATTAAGTCGACTTAACAAGTGTGGACGCCATAGATTGACCTAATGCCCTAGGTCGACCTAGGGCTAATGGGAGCCGGCTCGGGGAGAAGGGCTCCCTTGTCCCCGGGGAGACCCAGCCACGCGCAACTGCCTTCTCCCTGGGCAGAGCCCCTTGTCCCTGAGGAGAGCCGCAGCTCCCTGCTTGTCGGGGACCCACAGCTCCCCTTGTCCCCGGGAGCTGTGACTCCTCCAGCCTGGGGAACTGCAGCTCCCTTTAGAGCGCGGCTCTCCGTCACGTCGACTTAAGTGTCTAGTGTAGATGCTCTAAGTCGACTTAACGAGGTCGACCTAAATATCTAGTGTAGATGCATTAAGTCGACTTAACAAAGACGACTTAATTTAACAAGTGTAGACATAGCCCTGGTGAGTATGTATTTCTTTGCATTTCAATTACATTCACTCATATGGTTGCTGTAAGCATTGTATGCTAGCGCGCTGCAGTATTGGTGCTGTAAATGGCATCTTTTATATGGCGCAGGATACTGTCTCACAGAGCAGTGGGATTTTGCTTCCCAGTACCCTCACCAGTGGCACCACATCCGCTAAAGAAAGCAGAACAGACTGAGTCTGACCAAGCCCTTTGCTTCAGGGACCACTCATGCACACAATTCGTTCCTGTGAATTGGACAAGATACATTTCAGCTTGTCAATAAATCTTAGAGACAAGGTGGGGGGGGAGTTAATATTTTTTTTATTGGCCTAGTTTCTGTTGGTGAGAGCTTTCAAGCTTACACACAGCTTTTCTGTGGGTTTGGGAAATGTTCTTGTAAATATATCTTACAGCGGCTTACAGTTTTGGGGTTTTTCTTTTTAATGAATGAATGAAAGAAAGAAAAAGGCCTTGGACAAAGCCTGTGCACATCTTCAAGGGCAAGAATTAATGCTTTCAAGAAGACCCTACTCCTGCTTCTTTCCTGCCTCTCCTTCCAATGCTACCTGCCACGGAGGGTTTATCTGCACAGTATATCGGCCTGTGTGGGAGCAAGCTTTCCAGCCTCGATCAACAGACTGGGTAGCAGCAGAGGTGGCTTTAGGCGAAGGCCCATTGCAGGGCTCTCTATAGGCCCCCATGACGCTGCCCCCTGCACTGCAGTCCTGGCTCCCCACTGCCAGCCCCCCACCACAGCTCCAGCCCCCTGCCACTGGCTCCTCTCCCCTCTGCGGCCCCCTGTGGCCCCGTGGAGGGGGAAAGGCACACCACCAGCCCCTCTGTGGCCCCAAGGCCAGCTCCTCTTCCTGCTGCCGACTGAGGCAGATGCAGCTTTTGGGGTAGGGGAAAGCTGGCGACGGGGCCCCTTAATGCTTGGGACCCTACGCATGCGTCTCCTTCGCCTACCCCAAAAGCTGCCTCTGGGTAGCAGGGCTCTGGAATATGTGGTCTTCAGCAATCGACTTCCTGATTGGCTGAGTGGGTCTTCACAAACCCCATCCGTTGATTGGGAAGATCAATCTGACGGCGGCGAATTTGCCGCCATGAGTGAAGACGAGCCCTTGGGATAGCGGGTGCGAGCAAGTGCGCTAATACCACCTTTCCAGACAGCACTTGGAAGTGGAGGCGTGAGCTGGCGCTCAGGCTCTGACGCCTCCGGGGTTCCACGCTGAGCCCCCACTTCAAAGTGCTTCACGGAATCCGGAGCACAGCGGGACGGTTGTGGACTGAGGAGGATATTCAAGGGCTTATTGGGGGGGGCACAGATGGCATGTCCTGGAGATGGCAGGCGAGGATGTGGAGGTTGGGAGGGGTTGCCTGGCAGATCACAAGAAGGAAGGAGCTAAAGATCTGTGGGGATGTCTGGTCTCCTGTGCCAGATTCTTGCAGGGAACGGGGAAATGTTCCTGAATCCTGACAGTCCTACATAGTCTTTTTTGAAAAAGCAAACAATGGCTAGCTTTTTTTAAATAGTAGGGTGTTTTGATGAATTTCCACTGCCGCTTGAAAGATCTGAATGCTTCCTCAACTGTCTCCTAGGTTAATAGCAAACACATTTATGTAAGGCAGTAATTATTTGCTATAAACCTACTCATCCCCTACTGTTTTAGTCCTTGAACCTGCAGACAATTAAGCATGTGCTTGATTTAATCCATGCAAGTAGTCTCACAGAAGTCATGGGAGTGCTTATGTGTTTTAAGAGTCATTGCGAGACCTTGGCTTGGTATAACATGACCCAAGAGGATCCTGATGTAAGAATAGGATAAGGGTCCCTCTTCCCAATTCTGAAATCTAAAAATTTGCCTACCTACAACATCGCCTCTTCCCTGCACAGCTCACCATACCATCCTCCCTCCTCCCCATAGCCTACCATCAGCTCACATCCTAGCCCTTCACCCACTGCCCTGGGGTCTTCTGGGCCACTCACTGGCACCCTCCCAACTTAAAGCTTCACTCCCATCCTGGGCTAGGGTGGCTCCTCTTGATCCCAGGTGACCAAATTTGGGTCAGGAGGGGCGCTGAGATCTGGTGCACAGGGTCACAGTACCTCTGAAATATGTCCCAGCTGCCCCTCTGTCCAATGGGGGGTTGGCTGGGCTAAATTTGAGCGAGTATGGTTGCAACACTGATGGAGTGCTGCTCCAGCTGGTTGAACCCCTAACATTGTTGGGGGGCAGGGGGCATAACTGTGCTGCTGTAGCTACACCACTGGGACCAGGGCCTGAGAGCGAAACCTTGCTCCCACTAATGTTACTGGGAGATTTTCTATATTTCCTCGGGTCACAGATCAGCTGCATGGCTGCTAACTGTGGAGGGAGGGGGAGCAGAAACTGAAAAGGCTTTCAGAAGATTGCTCGAATACAGACATTTAAAAACCATGAGAAGAACGGTGCTATCCCCCATTTCATGTAGGTTCTTGTATCTATATTGTTGCACTGCAATATTTCCTTATTGTCAAGCCGCTCTTAGGAAGAGCTAAGGGTTTATTATTTATTGTCACAGGGCATGTCTGCACTGCAGTCTGGGGTGTGAGAGACATGCTCACTCTTGCTTTGCCCATGCTATCATTGCTAAAATAGCAGTGTGGTTGCTGTGGGGTGGGATCCCTACATGCGTGTGAGCCCATGCTGCTGCAGCTCTGTGGGGAAGTCCCTACAGCTATGCAATCTGTGGTGCTGTCACACCTCAGATTTCAGAGTAAACATACTCTTCCGTGTGATAGTCCACAGCCCGCACAGGATTTGCCGCTGCCTGAACTACCTTGGAAACAAGTGGCTTAATTAAAATAAGAACAAAGGAAGGGACTGGAGCAAGAAAGACAGGAATCACATAAAAACAGATAGAGCCAGATTCCTGATCCCAGTTATGCTGGTGTAAATCTGGAATAAATTGACAGCCATGAAATTGATCCAGATTTACCCCAGCCTAACTGGGATCAGAACTGCCTCAAATATAGATTTTATTAATTATTGTTTAGGGGTCTAAAAGCAAATTCTTTGGAACTCAGATCTTCATGGCTGAAATATTTTGTGTCTGTAACTTTCATAGAAAAACAAACAAGGAGTCCTGTGGCACTTTTAAAGACTAACAAATTTATTTATTGCATGAGCTTTCATGGGAGGAAAATCTCACTTTGTCAGATGCTTTGAAGATGGGGAATTTACAGAATGGGAGGAGATTAAATGCAGGGAAGTGTATGACGTAAGATCAGGTCAGTCAGTAACAGCAAATCAAAGTAGATGTTAACATTCAGACACTGGGGAACAGCATTAGAAGGTGAGGTCAAATCACCTGTTGTAATGAGGGGGAAAAAAATCTGTAGTCCCTGTTTAGCCCTGAAATAAGAAAAAGAGACCCCAATTGGCTCCTACATTCTGCTTCTTTGAAACTTCCCCTGCGGTTTCAGCTGGATAAAGCATTCTTCTGGTCCTGTCCTTAACTGCTGTTGTGTCCTCTTAACCAGCTGCCACCCTCCAGCCCAAGAACCAGCTGCGCTTCAGGAGGTGGTGAAGTGTTATTTCCAGAGATACAGTCCTTGTTACAAGTGCAGGAATTTTCCTCAAGTCAAAGAGAGCACTGGGGACACAATATTTGGCTCTAGTTTGAGTCTGCTGGTGGGTGCTTAGACAATATTCTATTTGCGGACACAGCTTTGTTATCATTAGTTGTGAACACTGCTGCCCCTCATTTTCTCATGCTCTCTGCAATCTCTGCTCCCATTCTCCTTGAACTCAAGGGATCATTATGGTTATATAGCGCATACAGAGATCAGAGAGAGGAATGCTGCTTGAGACTTGTGGGTAGAGGAGCAGAATGTGTGTGTGTGTGTGTCAGATGGATAACATGCTGCTTGAATCAGAGCCTGAAGAGTGCACGTAAAGTAATGTGAAAAGATGAGTTGCATGCAGTACTGAAGAGTGGCCGGTCTGCATATTTTCAGAGGCTTCTATGTTGTGCCTTTTCTTTTCTCAGTGATTTGTGTAAATTTGCATAGGCTGAAGCAGGAATAAAGGCTTTGGGGAGAGGGGATGATGTGGATAGTCTTTTTCCTCCTCTTTTCTTCCAAAGTATTTTGATACACTTTTGGTAGGCATGGAGACATCCCTGCATGCTGTAGCCATCAAATGCATTTCTCCCAGTTGCAGGATGGCTGGGAATTCTATAGGATGACCAGATGTCTTAATGTTATAAGGACGGTTTGTATATTCAAGGCTTTTTCTTACATAGGCACCTATTAGCCCAAGCCCCTGTCCTGATTTTTCACACTTGCTGTCTGGTCACCCAAGAATTCTATTTTCTTCTACTTTGTATGATCAGGCATTTATTTCAGGCAGTTCATTTGAACCAGTGATTTGTTAGCAAGATGGTTGGATATCCCCGCCCGGTTATGGTCTTGGGGAAAGGTTTTTACTAGTATAAACTGTCTTCTTTCCTGTGAGAGATGTGTGTAGTTGCCCATTTCTCACTGATGGGGATATTGGAAGGAGGACTACGAAGTTAGCTTGGGTATGTGGGAGCACTCCGAGGGTGAGATTCAACCTTCACTAGGGAGAAATTTTGAGAGGTGCTCAGGGGATTTTATAAAATGTCTTCAAATAAAGACTGATGTCTTTCTGGAATATTATTTAGTCAAACACCAGTCATTGGGCTCAATACAGGGGTACCTGGGTGAAATTCTATGGCCTCAGATCAGATGATCTAATGATCCTGACTCAAAAATCTAAGAATAAAAGTTTCTTCAGTAGGAAGCTGAGATTGAAAAACTCTCAAAGATGGAGAAGTTCAATTCTGGATCTAAAGTTTGGAGGCATGTGGTTATGGGATTTTGTTCAGCCCGTGATAAAGACGGAGTTGGCTACAAAATGTTCATCCAAATCTGACTTTTCCAGACGTTTAGTGGGAGTTTGGTATGGGTCCATCTCTAGTTAAGTTTCATGAACTGATGTTTATACTCCAGAAGGATTTGGCCAGAGTTTCCTTTAACTCTGTTTGTTTGTTCTGCTGGCTTTACAGCCTCTTCACCTGGTGAACCTAATGACATTTGCCTGAATAAGGATTGCATAAGAACTGCAGGATTGGCTATCAAATATTTGTTTGACATGAGGCCCTTATAAGACTAGGGTAAAAAAGAAAAGAGCATAATCAATGTCTATGTAATTCATACCGGACAAAATTGCAGTCCTTCAGAAAAATAGAGTGAAAGGAAATATTCAGTAACTATTTGTATGTCATAGATGTGCTGGAGTACAATATTAAAAAGGAGTACAATATTAAAATGTCTTTAAAATGCAGCATTTGTGTTTCTATTATTTTGCACATCTGCTTGATAGGATAATAGTGGGACAATAGTAGCAGAGTCTGCTACGAAGACATGAGGTAATATTAAAAATCTTTTATTATAAATTACTCTTGCCTCTTAACATCTATTTTATTTAATCCTACTCAGAAGCTGGTGTATTTCTGAAGTTCCAGGGCAACATGAGTTAAATTTTCTGGTTTTGGCAACCATTTAATAATTTTTCTCATTCAAATTTCATTTTCCTATTCTGCAGCTAAAAATATCTTTTGACAAATTCCAGTGGTTCATAGCTGTTCAGTCCAGGGCGCCAATTATAAAGGCCTTGCCAGGTTGGTTTAAAAAATAATTTATACTTAAATCTTATATGTGATTTTCCACATAATAAAGTGGTTGTCTCACATGAAATCCTGCCGTTTTATGCTAATTCGTATTTTTAGGTCACTGTAGGAATCAAGAAAGTCAGCAGAAGCTAATTAATTCTCTATCCTGTCCTTTTTTGAGTCTGTTTTAGTAATTATGAATGATTTCATATGTTCTTATGAATGAGAAAAGACTTACTGAAACAATGATTCTAAATAAGGATGTTTGTGAATTGAACAGAATGTGTATCTTATTGCAATAAATATTTTTCATACATTTAGGGGACAGGAATATTCCGTTAAAATAAATCAGCAGTAAGTCAATAATTAGAGCCCTGTAATCTGCAGATACCTACTTTATAGCTGCGGATATATGCAGATCATTTTTTTGTTTGCAGATCAGATGCGGACCTCAAAGGCGCGGACGCAGCTGTCTGCAGCTCACAGCCTTTGAAATGGGGGTCAGAGCTCGCTGAAGATCAGATGTTTGACCAGGCTCCCCTGCGAGCCCACAGAGGAGCCCCGCAGAGCAACTGATTGGTATCCCACAGCAGAGCCCAGCCAAAAAGCTGATCTCAGGGCTCCCCCTGCCTGCTATCAATCAGCTGCTAGGCAGCTGCCAGAGGGATTGGTTCCCAAACAGCTGGTCAGCTACAGCTGGGCTGGCCTCCAAACACTGAGCTGCAGGTGGCCGTGGATGACCTGGACTGTGGATGGCGGTCCTGTGGTAAGTTGATCGGGATGCAAATTGGATGCAGATCCACATTTGTATATCTGCACAGGTGCTATCTATCATGTATAACCAAAAATTCTTTATAGTTACTTCACAATGCCTTCCATAGATAATCTTGAGTAAGCTCAATGGGCACAGGTCCGTTTCTCCTTAATACATGTAATGAAAGTAGAAGAATCTCTCTCTCTTATAGTGCTTTCCATCAGTAGATCTCATAGGCTATGTCTACACTTCCCAAAGTTAGTTCGAATTAGTTAATTCGAACTAACTAATTTGAACTAATTTTAGTTAGTTCAAATTAACTTAATTTGAACTAGAAAAATTTAGTTCGAACTAAGCAAGTGTCATCCATGACACTTGCTTAGTTCAAATTAGCAATTGCATTGAGTTCAATGGGCCGGTTAGTTCGAACTAACATGGCCACATTGGTTAATTCGAACTAACTAGTTCGAATTAACCCTTAGTTCGAATAGCCTATTCAAATTTATTAGTTTGAATTAAGGAAGCCTTTAATTCGAACTAATTAAAGCCTAGTGTAGCTATGGCTTAAGTTAGTTTGAATTAAGCTTCCTTAATTCGAGCTAACTTGCCAGCATAGACATAGCCAGAGAGACTGTTTGTAAAGTCTTTTGAGATCCACCAGTAGAAGATACTATATAAAATGAAAGTTTTATAAAAATAGGTCAGACTTCTATGGGTGGCTTGTCTGAGTAAGGAGTGTGGGCTATGCAGACACTGGTGCATTCCTACTTTGCATGATTTATGCTAAAAAAAAGAAAGCATCTGTCTATTGTTCACCAACAATTAGACACACACAGTCCTTAAAAACAGAGCTAGCTGCCTTAGATCCTCAACCTTTACAGCTTTAATAAATCAGCTATAAGCATAACGAATCATAAAATAAATTGAGCAAAAAGATGTTTGGGAGAATACATGGGCTTTTGTGGCATGTCTCGAGGTCAACAGATTCCGGTTGTTTTGCATAAAAGGAGAGGAGTGAGGTCCAAGAGGAACTCTTGGAGAAAGCACCATCAGCATCGCCTTCTCTTAATCTAGTGGAGCCTGTTGTGAGCTTTTTTGCAGGCATGGTTGCAGCAGTATGGCAGGAGGAGAGAGGTCTGGGAGGTCTGGGGCCTAGAGCAGTGCATGGATACAAATATGTGGATCCGCATCTGATCTGCATCTACAAGAAATGGTCCATGGATATCCGTGGATGCGGATATCTGCAGATATCCGCGTATTTGCAGGGCTCTAATCCTTCACAGATAAAAATATGTGGATCTGTATCTGATCTGCATCCGCAAGAAATGCTCCGCGGATATCTGCATTTTATCTGCTGATATAATGCAGATATCCGCAGATTTGCAGGACTCTACTTGGGCCCAAGCCATTAAGTTAGGACATGACCTCTGAGACATATTAATAAACATGTTAAAAATGACTTAGCTAATCAGTATAGATTGGGGCAAGCTTTGTTTAATATTGCGAGCTCGTCCTGCTTAACGCTCCGGTTTCAGTTGCTCACACAGAGGGCCCTTTCTACATTGACGATTGCTAAGTCCTAGTCAATATCATGTGAGTTAACACGACTCTGCAAGTTGTAGTTCTAATACAACCTCACTTCCCAGTGAAGACCAGCTCTTGAGGACATGTTCTTTCACAAGTATTTGTGTTTTATATTACTTGATCAAGCAAAATATGAACAGGCTTCCTAATGAGACACGGCTTAGAGGCTTCTGGATCCATTTTCCTGTAGAACAGATTGCATCATTGAGTCACAGTTCTTGACAGAACGTATGTTAAGGACAGACTAGAAAGCGTGTGTGAGGGGAAGAGTGTAATTGTGATTGCACAGCACACACAAGTACACTATAAATGACATCAGGCACTGGGGATCTGAGGTTTTTAGATCAAATTTAGACCCTTCATCTGGAGACTTAAAGAAAAGAGAAAAATGCGTTTTTACTGATACTGCCAATTGGGAACTTGACAGGTGGCCTGATAACCATCCAGATGCATGGCAGAAGATGTGGAATCAGCAGAGACTGTTTCTGAAGTAAAGCAGAATAGTGTGTTAGAGGGCACAGTAAAAGAACAGGAGGAGAGCAGGCAATCTGGCGGCTAATTCTTTATTATGTTTTTAGAGAGGCAAGTGGGATGTGAGGGATACAAAGGACACAACAAAAAAGAGAATGGGTGGGGAGATGATCTTAAAGTGGAAAGGGATAATACTGAGAAAAATTAGACAGGGGAACAACAGGGAGAAAAGAATCTAAAGAACAGCTAGCTATTTCCTTCAGTGCAAAAGCAAAGGAGGGGATGAAGTGGGGTCTCATATCTGGACGTGAGTATGCGCACAGCTGTAGGTGGTGTTACTGGGGTAATTTAGGCTATGTCTACACTTGTAAATTTAGGTCGACTTAGCATGTCTACACCTAAATTTTAAGTCAACTTAGGGGGGAACTTACAAAGTCGACCTAGAGCGTCCACACTGGATGCCTAGGTTGACTTCTAGAGGCTAGGGGGACCTTGGGCAGGTCCACAGTGGCAGGGGGGCACCCCTTGCCCAGTGCCAGGGGGCTCAGCCTTTGCCCCATTGTACCTAGGTACAATGGGGCAAAGGGGGACAGGGACCCTGGCAGGGCATAGGGGCAGAGCCCTGCCCTGTGGGGGGGCATGCCAGGCTCCCCCTCTCCCACCCCCCTGGCAGGGAGGGCAGTGGGGGCGTCCTGGAGTAGCCCTAAGTCAACTTAGGGCTACTCCAGGTCTACACTGGCTTAAGTCGACTTTAAAAAGTCGACTTAAGCCTAAAGTCGAACTTAAAGTAGGTTTAATAAAGTCGACTTAATTTTCATTCAGTTGACTTTATTTTCATTAAGTCGATCTAAGCAGCTTGCTTAAGTCGATTTAAGGAAACTGTAGTGTAGACGCAGAATAAATTTAAGTCGACTTAAGCAAGCTTAAGTCGACTTAATTTACAAGTGTAGACGCACCCAATGAGACAGTTAAGGCTGAAGGCCAGGTGACTTGTGGAATGGGCTATGCTATCTTTGCCGTCTAGGCCACCACTTCAAATCCATCCACTTCAGATCTCATGACTAGGCTTCAGTTCCCAATGGACGGCGCAAAAGTCAACCATCACAGCAAGCAGCAGCAGCAGCCCTGGTCGCAGTTCTAGCCCAGAGCAGTCCAGCCTTTGTTTGGGCTGTGTGCTGTACTGCAGGGGCTAAGTGAGAGCATGGATTGTCTTGGCTTCTTGCAGAACCCTGGAGCGCCTCAGGATTTGAGGCTGATTCCCTTTGAACGACCAGGGTATGGGGACAACTGCTCCCTGCTCCCAAGGGAGTGAGCTGGTGGAAATTCTATGATATCTTGGTGGCCATTCGCACAGATGGATTCTAGAGAGAAAGGCTTGCCTAATGGTCAGAGCATTAGCCTGGGCCTTTGGCATCCCTGGGTTCAATTCCCGGATCTTCCTGGGTGACTTTGGGCAAATCACACATCTGCAGAGAGTGTAGCAGCTTGCGGCAGTGAGCCGTCCACCCTGGGGCTTGCACTACTGTGCTATAGACAGTGCTTTGAAGTTACAGCTCTGGCTGGAGCTTAGCTTGCACTGGAATGTCCTCTCCGCTATATTTAGCCTGATAGAGAGTGAGCATCTGTTTATCTGGGCTGCATCCAGCATAGATCAATGCACTCAGTGCGTCTCTGGCCTCAGTTCCCCATCTGTAAAATGGGGACGACAGCATTTCTTACCTCCTAGGGTGTGGTGAGAATAAATACTTTAAAAATTGGGAGATGCTCAGGTAATATGATAATGGCAGCATATATATACCTGTGACTATAAACCTTGTACTGACTTGAGGTAGACACTGCAAAGGCCAAGTGAGCAACTGAGGGCGAACCATGCGTGAGTGAAACCCTTCCAGCAGCAGAGCATGGTATTCCACCAGCCCCTGGAATAGAGGATATAAATAAAAAGTGGACATTGTTAGAAGAGAGAGGCTGTGGGGCAGCAAAGCTAGATCTGTCACCTGACAGAATCAAGACCTTTAAAGGGCTGCCAGGAGCAATGGCCAAGCACCATTTACAATAGCTTGCCATTTTAAAAAGCAGCTAGAGATAGCAGGCTTATTTTAAGACGTTGTGGTAGCAGATTATGTCAGCAGCCTCACGTAAGGTAACTATGATATGGGCTAAATATGGGAAAATCAGAGTAAGACATCCCATTTTATCTTGGACAGACACTTTACTCCCTAACTCTGCCCTGTTATGTCTGTGAGTGCTGCCAATAATTCCTTGGGAAGGTTCAAATCAATTAGCCAGCTGATTCTCATCTTCACCAACTTCAGCCTGAGACGCACCTTTTGTGGTTCATTTTATGATGCTTTACCTGAAGCAGGCTAAAACCCAGTTTCTAGCTTGGATTTGATCATACAAAATCTGCTTATGTTTTTAATACAGGTTTTGAACACATCAACCAGTGATTCGGATATGCCTAGTTAATGTAGGAACCAGCTACTGTTCTAGAGGCAGGGCTCAGGACTTTATTGTGCTGGGAATTCTGACTCAAATACATATTCAGAGATTTTCAGTCTTGGTTTAATTTGGGCCTGATTCTCCATGAAAACCAGTTTCACACGAGTTTCACACCATTGATTTTTAACTGCTGTTGCTCTTGATACGTGGCAATGCAAGTGAGAGGAGAATATGGCCAACTGTGTGGAAGTCATTTTTAAAGTAAACTGTTTTCTATTTAAAACACTGCATTTTCAAGTCTATATATTTCAGGCACATTCTCTACATGAGAAGGTAGAGATGATATATTATAAAATATACAGCATGACACATTTCATGCAGCACAGGGAGTCTAAAGGTTATGTTGTCATCCTGTCAAATGGAGCTATTTATATTGAATGCTGGAGGAACGGAGCTTAATCAGCGTACGGGCCAAATGCAGACTTGTAATTAGAGTTTACAGTAAATTCTTGTCTCCTGCTTATTTAGAACCCAATTTATCCTCTGGACTATAACTGAGTGCATAAGTGTAATTCATCTGTCGAATATATTTAGGAGAACCTACTACAGAAGCCTTTTTACGTAGTCAGTCACCACTGTGAAAAGTTCCTAAATATGAATTCAAATACTTCTGTATATTTTTTAAATGGAAGCATGTCTTTGTCTCAAGGTTTTAGTCTTCTGTCCATCACCATCTGTGTGCCTTTGATGGAGAATGAACAGCAAAATTTCATGGAGTCTCTCTCTTTTTGGGATAAAAATGTGCAGTTCAGATAGCCATCCTTGCAGCTGGACTGCAAAAGTAAGGTGCTTTTCTTTGCAAGACACCGACCCTACTCCCATGGAGGCACTGGGAAGTCGGTGGGAGAGGATGGGGGTCCCAGGCATATGCTGTCTGCAAAGCTTCCAACCGCCATTGGCACAAAGAGCAGAACTCCATGAGAGTCAACATAATTCTAGCATGTATAGCATGTCTGCTGCCTTCCAAGTCATGAACATGGCCAAGAGTAAAGTTTTAAGCATAAATCCGACATTCTGTTGCTTATAGATTATTCCACCACATCTTTTCTTCTCTCCTTTTAGAATAATGTTGAAGAACTGCAAGACATAACACTAAACTTGATTTCTTGTGATTTTCCCCCCCCCCCTCATTATGATCTTCTAATTAGTAAATCAGTGGTAGGGGAGGATGAAGTGTATGAGCCCTGGGGGCGTGCTTGATGGAATCAAAATAAGAGATCAAATGCAATTTCCTTTTTCACAAGGCTGCATCTGCCCGTGATCTAGAAGGATGAAAGGACGTGCTGGCGGGCATTGTTTTCATTTCAGATAAAATATGCAGTTGACAGATGGCAAAAAAAATCA
The DNA here is from genome assembly GCA_007922175.1 of Pelusios castaneus. Taxonomy (NCBI): domain Eukaryota; kingdom Metazoa; phylum Chordata; order Testudines; family Pelomedusidae; genus Pelusios; species Pelusios castaneus. Next base: position 14,833,505 of record ML685786.1, read on the forward strand.
TCTTATGTGATCTTTGAGGAAACTGCGCTGAGCTACATGGGTAAAGCTGTCTAAACTTTTTGGTCCTATCAGATATAGTGTAAAAACCCTTTACATCATGAAAAATGTGCATACTAACCTTCAGGCAAATGATTTTGAAATAGATAAAATTTTAAACAATGTCCTCCCCACCCCCACCTGCCCCAGCCTTTACACTGAAAACACGAAATGAACGTAAACTACAACAGGATGATTGGCATTATTGTAAGTACTATAGACTAGCTAGACTGATCAGTGATCACTAAATGAGAGCTCTCTTCGTTAAGACTTGCCTTTCTCAGCTCCCATCCTAATTAGTTTCAGATCTGCTTGAGCACCTCGTATGTCCCTGTTTTTCATCACTTGCTTTCCACTTAGTTATAGTCTGTTTAGGAATATCAGACTTGACATCATAGATCAGATCACTGGTCCACACAGTCGGATATCCTGCCTCCAGCAATAGCCTTCATCAGACAGTAAAAAAAATCCTATATGGTATTATATGCTATGTTGTAGGTATCACATGCTCATGTTGTAAGCTAGAAATTCCTTCCTTATCTTTTCCTCTTATTCTTATATAATGGGACTTTGAAAATTTGATTATTCTTATTTTAGTTTGTGAATGACTGTTCATAGAAGTATCCAGTTCTTTTAAAAATCCAGCCACAGGGCATGGATTTGATGACTTTCTATTCCAATGAATTCTTTATCTTAGTACCTGTTGAGTCAATGCCTGGTTTTTTCAGGGGAAGGGCAATAATAACGCAGGTCACTGGTGTCAAGTAGAACTGCTAATGGTATAAAACTTGCATTTATCTGCACTCACTTCTACTAAGACCTATTAGTTAATTACACTAGATAAGGTTTTGCTACAACTGTGGTGTACTGCACTTTACCAGCATATGATACTGGAGTGTTATGAAGCCAGTCGAATCCAGACATGGTTATGTCCTGTCTACAGACTAGAGATTCATAAACTTGGGGAAGTATTTTCCAGTTCCCTGAAGTTTTGCGTTTTGTCCTCTGGATGTCGCTGGTCTGCTTTTCTGCACAAGACCTGTTGCACTTACATCTTTGACACTAGCATTTTCCTTCCCAAGGACCCTGCACTCCACCCTGTGAAGCAAACACATACAGACTATTCTTCATAATTCATTAATGAACTCTTTTCATTAGCTCTACTGATTAACAATACCATTTTCCCTCAGTTCAAAAATACAATCACCCTCTTGCAGAAAAGCTGTAGTGAAATACTTTTCCTAAACCCTTTGTAAGAAGGAAAAGGTGTAGGTATAATGAATGCAAGTTTTACTTATAAGAATAGAAGTGAGAGGTGCATGCTGAATGAAATGGCAATTAAGATGATAGAACTCTCAAAACCTTACATTGTAAAATGTAGATTACATTGCAATGCCCTCTACTTAATATTTTGGTCAGCTTCCTTGTGTACCTGAAGTGACACTTTCCACTGCACGTCATGATAGCATTCTATATAGATTATGTGGCATGTTCCCTTGAAATATTTTATTCCTTCTGTAAACTCAGTGCCAGCTGTCTCTGTACACTCATAACGAAAGTTTCCTTCAGTACACCATTCCCTTTGGATAGATAAAAAATATCTAACCTAGTCACAAATAATTTGAAGTAAGAGCAAGGGTTTTTGGTTTGCTGGTGGAAAATCATCACCAATAGGTTTCAGACACGTTTTGCATCTCATTCTGTGACAAAAAGGACCCTCCTACATGTTGCTGTTTCAAAGTCGCTTGTCCCTCTGGTTGCAGACAGATGGATGATGCTGTCTCCCCTGGATTCATCCTCAGGCTCTAAGTTGGAAAAACAAATCCAAGGAAAGATGCTCTGAGAAAGAGAAATCTAGATCCCTGGTAGTGCGAAAGCTGCTGCAGTTGCTGCCCAGGAGGGGGAAATTCACCAACAGCCTAGCATAGGGACAAGGAAAAGAGGGAAATCAATCATGCAGCAAGTGGCAGGCTGACGGAACACATCCCTCCCAGCCCAACGCAGCACAGAGATCCTGGAGACCCAGAAAACCAAACAAGAAATATTAGAAAACAAACAAAATCAACACTTCTGTGCTAGAGAAATGCTGGGAAGAAAACACTGATTGTTACAGAGTGGCAGTGAGCAGCAAAGGGGAGAAGGAATGGACAGCATTCATCCAGCAAACAAGTCACGTCTTTTTTTTGTTGTTGAGGGCAAAGTGGAGAGAGACGCCATGCTCGGGCTGTGCTGGGAACTAATGTGATACCTAGTGAAGATGGCGTATATCCAGGTAGGTCTGAGCAGCATTGGGGAGGAAATGTCCTCTTTACTAGTGGGGTGGGGGGAAACCATGGGGAAACTATGTTTATTCTAACCTGGTTAATAACTCAGCTGAATTTACTAGTTACATGTTCATTCAGCCCAGGCTTATGATTCCCTCTCCCATTTAATGGGAAACTTGAGAGAGTTAGTTGCAGAAAAGATTAAGTCCTCTAGTGATAGGTGCAATCTGTAGCATTATTACTAGTTCTGATTTTTGCATTTAATAGAGAGATTTCCTTCCAGTGTATTTAGAAATGAGAACTGTGGCTTATTGGTGCTTTGACTGTGCTGAGTAGGATAACAAAACAATCTCTTCCAAGGCAAGTTTGGGTAAATTGTACTTTTGACTGGATCTTAATTAAAAGAAATAAAAATTGAAAGCATCCCTTACCGCCATGTGTTGGGTGCATATTCTTTTTAGGCTGTGTCTGTACAAATCAGTGCAATAAAGGAAAACTAACATACGTTGTGTGTGAATGTGCTAGTAAGATTCTGAGTCTGAGACTTACATACACATTGTGTATGCATGATGTTGGTATCTCTTTGTGATTCTTTTTGTCCAGTTATTTATATGTATGAATGTCTGCATGTATAATGTGCACGGGTGGATGAGACAAATGTTTGATGCCTTATTGCACTGTGTGCGCAACTGTGCATTGAATGAAACAGAACAACAGATTTTGTGGGCGCCTCCTGTTGCTATTCTATGTGCCATGATCCATCTGTTAACTCCACGCTTTCGTTTCTGGAATCGAGTCTGGCATGTGAGCAAGCACAGGCTGGGAGATGGGAGTCAGAGCAGTCTGCCAGAGCACCCTTGGTTTATGACCCCAGCCCCCATCCATCCAGCTGATGTTACCATGGATGCCACTTCTCCTCAGCTCAGCAATTAGCAGAGCTTGCTGCTGCTGGACAGCGAATGGAGACCCAGGCTGAGCAGCCCCTGGGGCTGCAAATGGAGTCTGGGACTCTGCCAGAGGGGCATGAAAAGAGGGCAGAGCTTCCTGGTATTGTTGGCTAATCATGTGACAGCCTGCAAGTGAAGTGTCCGCGTGGAAGTGTTCATCAGGTCATGTGGAGTCTTGAGAGCCACCCGTATATGTAGCCCCCTTCATCTGCGAACAGAACAGAGGCCCCCTTCCTGCATGCAGTAATGCCTGTGAACCCAAATTTCGGGGGCCTACGCACACTGGGATCTTGTGCATGCACAGAGAGGGGGTCCAAACAGCCTCATGGGGTACCCATGCAAATGCCAAAACAGGGCTTCTCTAACATAGCGGAGATTGAACATACAGGCTTAACTTCCAGATTCAGGCATTACTGCAAACAGTATAGTGTGGCTGTTCCTTCAGTCATTAGATGCCCTTCCTTCTTCTCAGTGTAAGTTTCCTAGAGCACATTCTGCCTTGCAGTAATGAGTATAGCTCACCCAAGTGTTTAAAAACCGCGAGTCAGAGCCCCAAACAATTAAGAGCTTATCAATATAATAGAGTTTGGGTTCTTCTTAATGGGCTTCTGAGTCACGTTTTCAAGCAGTTCCTGACAGCCGCTAGGGCTAGAAACTGGCTTTAAAACAGTACCAACAAAAGCAGTGATTTTCAAGCAATAACATGAGTCCAGCAGCTGGAGCTGGAAAAGGACTGAGGGAAGCTAATGCATGTAATGGGCGTGGATCCCCCGACACCTAATGTACAGATGGGACCATCTGTCAGCATCACCAGCATGTGCTATGGGGTGAGACCAGTCACCTAATGTGTGCAACCTCAGACATAGCAGCAGTGGGGCCAAGCGGTTCTTTATCAGGACAGGTGATACACTTCTGGTGAATTCCCTCTTTGAATTAGGGGCAGGTGAGGTGCCAGCTGGCCCATGACACTGTCCCACCTGTGCGGAGGATTCCTGCCTCCATTACACAAATTAGACGACTGGTCCCCGACCCTGGCACATGTTGGGGACAGGTGCTTCTCTGGCGCACAGCTGGGGGCTGGGGATCCCCTCCTTATCACAGCATCAGCTTCCTTCAGCCCCTCCCTCCTTTTCCAACCCACAACCAAGCTTTACAGGGCCCTCCTTGGGCTCTGCCCTCCCCCCCTTTACCAGCTGCACCAGTGTCACTGTGCCTGGGCTCTGCCCATCGCGTGGGAACCTCACACCAGAGCCCCAGCTGCGCCCCTGGGCTCCAGCAGCAGCTGCCCAGAGCGCAGAAGTGCCCCAGCTGTGTCCCCAGCCCGGCGCTGAGTGCAGCCTCCCTCCCCGGGAAGGCATTGGGCCCCGCACAGCGCCACATGTTGCTGCGCTCGCTCCCCGGCTGATGAGGCCAGGGGCTGTCCCTGGCTGGGCTGGGGGCGTCCTGATGACACAGGGCAGTCAGTAGCTGTGCTCATCGAGCACACATGGCACGTCCCAGCGAGGGCAAAGTGGCGTGAGATGCCAAGCTGAGGCTGCGCTGGGCACTCATGTGAAGATGGCGTATATCCAGGTCGGTGTGAGCGGCTCCGGTGCAAGGGCCGGGGGACTGGGGCGGCTCCAGCCCGCCTTAGCTCCCGGCTGCGTTTACTAGTTGTTCCTCCAGCCCAGGCCAGTCCTTCTGAACCCTGAACTTGGCTGGGCGAGGTGGTTCCTGAACCCTCCTGTGCAGCCTGCTTTGCATGTGTTTAATAACAACCATGGCAGCCTCTCTAGCTTGACTGCGCGGTGTTGCTGAAAACATTTTGGAGAGTGCTACAGGAGAAGGGCTTGGGGAAAAGGTGAGGTAAGTGACTTAGGAGCACAAGGCTTTTATTGGGATTTGTGTTCCTAAGTCAGTTAGGCTTTTTTTGAGAACACCGTGCTTAATCTTCTTTGCCCTGTGTCTGTAATATCAGCAGTGTGGCAGTGGAGTGCCATTCCCAAGCGCACAAAGTGGAGGAGACATGAACATGCCCACACACGCGTGTACTAGAAAAAGCAAGAAGAGGCTGTGCGGTATCGTCTCCCTAAGAAATGCTGGTCACAACTGATCTGGAGGATGCAGAGAACTGCTGAACACAGCAGCATCCTACGGGCAGAGGGAGTGGAAGGGGGAAGAAAGAAAAAAACAGTCCCACATACATAGAGCCCGACCAAAGTCACAGCCATGAAAAAATGCACCAAGGACCATGAGATCTGGCTACTGTGGTGGGGGGACAGGACTGATGGCTCACCAGCTTGGGCTTCTATTGGGCGTCAGCTGCTAGTGCTGGCGGAGCCAGGGAGGAATGGGATTTCCTCTTCTGCTGCAGGAGCCATTCCCAGGGCCTGGTCAGACCTCCCCCAGCTGCAGAAAGCTCCCGGGCCATTGGCTGAGTGCCAGCGCTGAAGGTAGCCAGGACCAGCCTGACTATAGACGCGAACTAGGCAGTTGCCTAGGGTGGCAGGCTTTAAGGGGTGCCACCCTAGATGGAAGTGAATTTTTTTTCTCTATTTTAAAAAGTATATAGGAATATGTTCATTCTAGACTGCCTCATTTTTTCTCTGTATTGAATGGAGGTGGGGGAGGGAGGGTGCCAAAGTCATAGTTCACCTAGGGCACATAAATCCTTGGGCTGGCTTTGGCTGTGGTACACCCAGTCTGCCCTGGTGTCTTGGGTTTGTTATAATGCCTATGTTCTTAAATGTCAGCTGCGCTTACCCACCACCTGCCGGCCCTCACATCATTTGTACTCTATAAACCTTTGCCATTCCCCCAGAGGTAGCCTCTCAGCTGTGAACGGCCTGGGCACAGACAGCTGGTCGTGTTTGCTTTTATTTCATGGATCTGTGCATTTATGTATTTTATGGCACTGGCTGTTCATTTCTCTCTACTGTGCTCTCCCGCGATTAGTTCCTGCCTGTTGCCTCTGTCATTGGTCCTGGGTTCCTGGCTAGGGTTTCTGGGGTAGTTTGATTGAGCACACAGGACTCCTATGACTTTATTATGGAGTTCGTGGGTAACACTGCTCGTGCTCTTGGGGCACTGGCTGTCTGAAGACATATTTTAAAGCAGATCTAGGTTGTTTTATTTGATGCCTCTCTTGCACAGCTGATACCTCCTAATCAGGAACAGTGTCTGATGCAGGCCTGACTCGAGTTTCCACATCCCACTCCTGTATGCCGCGTGGCCTTTTCTCACAGTACATGCTCAGCTGTGTGGCTGCATGGTGTGAGTCCAGTGGACCAGTTTTGATGCAGTGTAGGCATTTTCAGTGCAGGCTTGGAATAAGCCCCACCAGTTTTGGTATGTATGTATTTAGTATGTAAACTGGGGAATGATAAAACTCCATTTTTTAAAATGATTTGTCCCAATAATGCATAGCCATCTCAAAATACAGTGCTCGCCTGTCTCACAGCCCTTACCTCAAACAATTGGTGTTACTTTCGCTAAGCAGTGGTCTTTCAGGATGCAGAGATGGATCTTTGTGCTAAATGCTTTCTAAGGAAACATTTATAGAGGTAAATTTTATCTGATATTACTCTATTTCCTTTTTAACAAGTCTCTTTGCCTATATTTTCCATAGAGAATATAGGCATTAGAATTAGAATATATAGATATATGGAGAGAGACTATATAAAGAGAGAGTATAGACATTAGAGAATATAGAGAGAGAATATATAGACATTAGAAGCACTATGATTTTTATGGTGGAAGAGCAAGCCCCTTTAAGGAAACTATCTTTAAAGGAAGGCACATGAGACAGAAAACCACTAGGTATGAGAAGGGGCTGAAGATAGAAAAGCAACCATTGTAGAGAGCCAAACTTTTTAAAATAAGATTTTTGTAATGGATTTCGGTGAATCTGGTGCTCATGAAAATAAAGGTGCTACTAGTGCTAGTGACAGCAGGACTAGCACAAAGGAAGTGAGGAAGGATGGAAGGATGATGTGATTGACGCACTAGGTTGGAACTTGGGAGATTTAGGTCTGTTCCTGGCTCTGTCACAGACTTCTTGGGCAAGTTGCTTCCACTCCAGTTTTCAAAAGAGGTCAGTGATCTTGGCTGACTCAAGTTTTGAACACCCATCTGGGGACACTTTGGGGCTGGTGATCCCCATACTGAGAACCCAGCACTTCTGTTGAAGATAAGATGATGGGGGTGAGAGGTGCTCAGCATCTCTGAAAAATCAGGCTCAAAGTGTCTTGAGTTGGGCACACAAAAATGGGAGTACTCAAAATTAGTGTCCGCTTCTGAAAATGTTGGTCATGATATCTCTGGAGTTGCAACCGTTTTTGCCAGGACTGAATTGACACTTTATTACCAGGAGCTTGTAGTGTATCTATGGACTTGAAGTAGTTTGCTACTCATGCAGAGAACAGTTATAGAAATTCAATGATTTCCTAGGGTATGTCTACACTGGAGGCTTAGAGAATCTACTTAGAGAGTCCCACACTGAAAACTCCAGTTGACTGCCAGCGTCCACACTGGCAGGTGCTAGGTCGACAGAGGAGTGGTACCTTGTGGGTAGCTGTCCCACATTGCACCAGGGCCTGGAGGCCAGTTAGGTTGACTTAAGGGCACTTCCCATCTACACTGGCTTAAGTTGACTTAATAAGGTCAACTTAAGTGTTAAGTTGACCATAAGAAGTGGTGTTATTAAGTCAACGTAAGGAAGCACTTAAGTTAACTTAATAAAAGCCCAGTGTGGACGCAGAGGTCTGTAGGTCGACTTAACCTTCCTTAAGTTGACCTAAGGCTCCAGTGTAGATGTACCCCTTGGGGCTTGTGAACAGAGGGGTTGAACATGTTGTCTTCTGGGCTGGGGAATGTTAGCAGAAGCAATACGTATGTTTCCCTTTTTGTAAGTGGGGGAGAAGAGGGAAGTGCTAGGACCCTCCCGGGGAATGTGAGCAGCAGCAAAAGAAGAGGAGAAGAAGAAATTGTTACTCCCTCTGGAGATTCTCCCCTAAAATTATGTAGGGCAAGCTTGATAAATAGCATTTCCCGAGAAATTAAAGCTTGTTCCCAGGTTAATTTAGTTTTTTGAGCATCGCTAAACTGGTTTTGTCTTTTTCCTTTCATTCCTCTTTGCTTCACCATGGATATCTAAAAGGACAGTTGGAACCAATAAATGAGGTGAGTTAATCTGATGATTCATTCCCTTTTCTATCTCATATCATCCAGAGGAGATTGTCTCGCGTTTTCTGAATCTTTTCTAATGCCATAGGTATAGATGGTACGCCAGATTCCTCGCTTTGTGGCTTTTCTGATTTCTGGGTTTTGTTTCTAGAAAACCTATGGGGTTTTTTAATAGCAGTAAAATTCAGGTTTTTTTTACAAGCGTGGAAGAAATGTTTCTTGTTTTGGTCAATCTCCTGCTGTCCTCCTCTGCAGTCCTGCACTCCTGGTGAACCTCCCAATGAATCCCTCATGTATCCTTATGCAGACAGTGTTGAACACTGCAAACTTGATACAATTCAAGAATTTTTGGTACAATTTTAAAAAGCCTATTCTCAAATCTTTACTTTCTGAGGGCTTTATAATGCATGCTGGGTTTTCCCCTACCGCTGAGAACAGATGGAGACGAGAGATTCTGTTTGTCTGTATCCTGTGCGCTGCGATCTTTTTTACGAACACTTCCTTCTCTCCCCTTACCTTTGGAAAGTAGGGAGGGGTGGATGGGGAATGAGCAGAACACTGGCTTTCTTGCCCCCTCCCCTCTCTCTCCAGTGCACCAGCAAGCCAGGGGTGTGGGAAGAAGGGGGTAGTTATTTGTTGCGGGTATAAGCCAACAGCAAGCTCCTACCCCATCCTTTCCTAGGATGTACTCCCCTTTGCTATAAATATATACCCTTAATCTGCATGTATTAAGTATATTGTGTGTGTGAATTAATATAATAGCACTGACAGGGCATTATTACTGCCACCACACAAAAGTCTATTATCCAGGACACTTTTATACCTATCCAGGGCAGATAACTTTTTAAAAAAATCATTAGCTTTTTCAATAAATTAATCCCAGTAAGAATCGGGCAAGATTTTGTGCCTCAGCTGATACAGCCCTAGTTTTGTCATCTAGATATGATATGGAGCATCTGAATATTACATGGTTACAAACATGCAATATTAAAGTACATTCGTATTGTTGCATTACGTTTTTTCAGCTGTAAAACACCAGGTGAAATTAAATTGAAGTTTTCGTTCATCTTCAGATTTTCCTTCTCTCTGCCGTGGATTTGTTGTTTTATTAGTTTGTTAATGGGGGTGAAATAAATATTCATGTTTCTGCTCTAGCATATTGTTATGCCATAGTGTTTCGTAAATTGCTTTCTCGCCCACATAGGTAATAATTCTGTAAAAGAAAATACCTGCAGTAAATGTTTATTTCCCTGCCTAATTATGGCTTCAGTGAGATTGTGCCAGTAACTGCACGACACTTATCTGTTTATATAAATGGAACAAATACAGTTCCAAATGTTCTGCTGCAGAGGCACAAACATAAATACAGCTGAGTGTTATTTCTCACCGATGATCAACTGGTTGTAATCTTATTCTTTGATTTCCAATGGCCTCAGGGGCTGCTCTCTAGAATCTCGGATCTCTTGCTGTGCAGATGGACTTGTAGACATTGTTGTCAGAAGTGTTTTGACTGTAGCTGTTGTCAGTCAAGCGAAGATGAAGTTGAGATCCTGGGACCTTTTCCTGCACAGACACCAGCCTGGCTGTAAGTTTAGATGTGTATTTTAAGCAAACGCTATCTCCAGTTAATAGCAATGTGACAAAGGTAATGTTATTTTGGCTGCAATGGGAACATAAACACGAGGCCATAAGAATCTAAAAATGCCATGCACCTGCCTAATGGCAAACATAGTGGGAAGAATGGATGTTGGGAGTGGAAAGAGTGTATAGAGCTATATAAATAGTGGATATAACTACAGTGAAGATCAACAAATGTCCTGTTAATTCACGTAGTTGGAATCTTAGAAATATAGCTGCCCCAGTGCTTAAAACAGAAATTATCCCACAAGCCAACATAGCAAGTTTGTAATTGGCCTCGCTTTGCATTCCATGCTGAGGACAATACATTTCCTTTTAAGTCAATTGGACTATGTTATTTTGAGCACTTTAGCCCTTTGATGGTTGTAATTTTCTGGGCTGCCAGTCAAGTGACTATTTAGGAGGATCCATATTTATTATTATTATTAACTAGAACATTCACTGTAGTTTATGGACATGTAACAGACAAGTTCCTTCCAGCGTGGTTTATGATCTACCTTAATCCTAGACATGTACAATACATCAGATTACTGTTCAGACAAAGAGGGAATCTGGCACAAGCCCTAATTCAGCAATTTGTTGCATGTTGGTGGTCCTCTGCACCCTTGCAGACTGCTAGGGGAAATGGCTGAAATAACCCTTAACTTTAGCTATTTCCACTGTTTAGGTGGAAATATTTAGCTATTCTTAGGAGCAGTTTAGGTTGGTTGTAAGTTATTATTGTAGGCAGAAAGTTAGCATACAAGCAGCACTCAGTGAAATTAAACAATATCTACTGGAATGTTTTTCAGGCTTTTAAGAGTGAGAAATAGATATTTGTGTTGTTAACATTATTCTAATTCAGCCAGGTTAAAGGAGAGGGGACTTACAGAAACAGCAATGTAACATAAGAAAACATATTTCCTAGAAATACTGAATTTCTAATGGGACTTGGGCTCTAATGTCATGCAAGTGCTTTTAAAATCTCGTCCTAAAACAACACAAATATTTACATCATCATCAAAACAATTTACAAGTATGGGCAGTATTGTTAACCCCATTTTAAGATGGGGATAGTGGGGCACGAGCACGCAAAGTGACTTCCCCAAAATCACCTAGCAGGCCACTGGCAGAGTAGAATCCTTAGTGCCAGTCCAGCGTTTTATCAGCAAAGCTGTACTACCTCCCAGAAAAGCAGACACACTGATATTCAAGAATTGAATGTGCAGTGTGTTTCTGAAACCACAATAGGTGATGTGGTCCCTTAATTGCTTTCTTAGTATGTCACTTGTCACTGAGTTCCTGGAGGTTAGATGGGAAGACAAGAAATCAATATCTTCCTCCCCTGTGAGCTTCTTTGCTTTCATTTTCTGTCTGTTGTGTTTGTGTGTACATTGTCCATAAAATTCATCCTTTTCTGTTTGTATTACAGCCTTTTGTTTATTGTTTGGAATTAATGTAGAAATAAGTTGCAGAGAGGTTAGCAACAGAGCTTTATAGTGGTTCTTAAACAGGGAGTAGTTTTTTATGAGTCAGAATTATGCCTAGAAACTCATTTATCTGCAGCTAGTGGGAATTGGAAATATAATCAATGCTAGATAAGGAAACGTGCCAGTGAAGAAAATGATGAGACAGCTTTATTGCACTTACATATGCTACCGTAATGACTGAGTACTTGGGGACAAATAGCTAGGCTTGGGAGGGGCTCCTGCAAGGAGTGGGGTGCAAGAAACCTTCACTGGAGTCTGTAGAGTGGTAGACCCTGAAGCAATAATTCCAACCATTTCCATCCTCTACTCTGGCCAGTGGGGCTGTGCCGTGGTCAATCCCCACCTCTCTTCCTTCTCTGGCTCCCCACTAACAGACCTGTGTGGTAATTCTGACAATTCCTTTAGGGAGCTGGACTTTTCAACGTGCAGCTGATATGGACTCCCTTTGTGGGCTCCAAAAATACTGTCTTCCACATGTCATGCATCCGTGTCAGTTCTGCTGCCTCTAGGATTTCTCCTGGTTAATTTATGCAGTGAATAATAGTGAAAAAAACCAATACAATTAAAGGGTCCTATTCTGCAACCCTGTCTTGTGTTGCATATAGTCATAAATCATCAGCCTATCAAAATCATTGGCTCACATGATATTTTCACAAATCTTGAATTTTATGGGTTTGTTTTTATTTTATTTTAAAGATTCTTATCTCTAGAAGCTGGGCAGCAAATTGATTCAAAATAGCTGCTGTCCCTCTATTACTTTACTATGATTGAATCCAAGATGTCCTCAGCTAAGATGGCAGCTTCTGTTTTGTCTATGTAGCCCAGGCAAGAGACAGGAAAATGAGGACAGGGAAAGAGATTTGGGGGTATGCTAATATGAGGGATATGCAGAGAGAATGTGAGTGGGTGGGCGACTGAGGGGAAAGAGAGAAAAAATATGTGTAGGCCTGTAGGGGGATAAGAAGACAGGAAGGGAAGGCTGGAAAGTTGGAGAGGGAGGCAGGAGAGTGAAGGAGACCTCAGGGTTAGTAGAGAGAAGTGGCATCCTGTGCCTGGTAGGCAGTGAGAAGGCCACACTTCTGTGTGTATATGTAAGGTGGAAATGATGCCATGCTGACTGGGAATACGAGACTTCCACTACAGACTCAAAATTCAGAAGACTAGAAAGCAAGGACCTGTTTGGCTGTTTTAGTGTCATGTGTTTTAAGCTAGCCTTAGGGGAGTTTTGGGGTGCAAAAGGGTGTGAGAAATGTGTTTGATTTCTGAATGTTAGGAATTTACAGCACTGCAGTAGTCCATATGAGGAAGTGCTATGCAGCATGAGTAAGAGTTACAGAATTGGACAGTGAATGAGCTATTTTAATGTGTATGGATATTTCAAAACTGCTCAGAAATCTGTTTATACTAACTAATTTTGCTGGTAGCTGTTCCCTTACTGTGGCGATGGCAGCCGTCTAACACCCTGAGATAGAACCTGGGATTTAGAAAGATCCACGTTCTGCCTTTAGATACGTGAGTTTGGGGAACAAGTGCCTTTATTGTATTGCCCCATCTCTCCCGCAAATGTATCTAAAACGCATAAGGGTTCGCAAATAAGAGCTCCCACTTCTGTTGTCCTTCTCCACTTTACACGATTGTTGCTGTAATTTTTCCTCCCAATCCTTTTCCTGGTCTCTAGGGCTATGTCTACACTAGGAAAAGTTAGGTCGACTTTGTTAAGTCAACTTAAGGTTGACTTTAAATCGACTTTAGATCGACCTTATTAAGTCGACTTAACAAAGTGGACTGAGTCGACTTAACTTTAAGTCGACTTAGTCCACTTTGTTAAGTTGACCTAACCACCCTTAAGTTGACTTAACAAAGTGGATTTAAACGTCCACACTGGGCTTAGGTCGACCTAAAGAATGGTTAGGTCGGCCTAAGCAGGCTTAAGTCGACCCAATAGGTGGTTCTTATTAAGTTGACTTAAAGAATTTCTTAAGTCAACTTAATGAAAGCCTAGTGTGGACGTGGCTTAATTTAAGTCGACTTAAGCCTCCTTAAATCGACTTAATTTGCCAGTGTAGACATAGCCTAGATGTCTAGCAGCAATCTTGTTAATGCCTGCATTTGTACTCAATCATCCATTCTTTGCAACTGCAGCATTCCCACTTGATAGCAATAGAAGCTCTGGGTGTGCTAGGCAAGCAGGATTGGGCCCAGCTGCTGTGAAATTAAATAATTTCTTTTGGTAGATGCTGTTGACTTTTTTCTCACTTCCTGAATTTTTATAGCACCCTACAACATCAATGTTAAAAGACATATGTTTGTCTTGCTGAAGCAAATCTAATTGTATTGAATTGCACACATGGCAAGTCCTTATTGTTATTTCATCATCATGGTTTGCTTCCTAGCCTTAGCAAAAAATTGGCAGGGAATTGGGGTACTTGTCAGCTCTGCATATTATGAAATCTCCTACATTAGAATTCAGATAAAAACTGAGTGTTCTGCAAGGTTAAATTGAAATTAGAGCTGAATTCTCCATATTAAGGGTTCTGATTAAACAAGTACAGAGCTGTTCCGAGTGGAGCCAAAGTTTGTTTGAGGTTCAGTAGCAATTTCCTGGCAAAAAATCACCTGCTTGTTACTTATTTAACTCATTATTATGTTTAGACTGTGTAGGATGTCCTTAATGGTTTTTTTCCTGATTCTTTCTGCCCCTGCTTCGCCCCTATTTTGTGGGCTTAATTTTCAGACATGTGAATCATAATAAGTATGTTCAAATGCTCAGATCTGTAAGTAGGCATGAAAAACAGACTTTTATGTTCTTAATTATTGATTTTTATGTCCAATAAAGGATTTGAGCAACCTGTGCTTAAAACTAGGTACTGTGTGTCCATTTAATGTATGTTTTTAATTTGATATTTAAGAGATTTTTGTTTTAAATAGCAATGGGCTGTGAAGCTCAAGTGAGTTCAGGTTTCCAAGAACCATAAGATCCAAATCTGAACTTCTTCCCCAAAACTTGGAAGAGAGGTAGTTTCAGATCTGGAATTCCATTTTGAGTCTATTTCTAAATATGGTTTTAAATTTCTGAGTTTGCTTCTTGCTACAGAATATTTTTATCACTCTAATTCTGTCAGTGCTTTTTGGTTGATTCAGCATATTAATCTTGTACCCGACATAGTTAGAAATAGAGAAAGAGTGCATCAACAGGGAAACTCAGTCAGTGTTCCCATTTGATTTGCTCATTTCCTGCTGAACTTTGGCTGTGTCCTATTTCTATTTTCTGGGTGTTCTTTTGTCTTGTATGTCTTGTCTGACAAAGTGTGATTTTTCTCCCACGAAAACTCATGCGATAAATAAATTTGTTTGTCTTCAAAAGTGCCACAGCACTCCTTCTTTGTTTTTTTGCCTTGTGGCTTAGCTAGAAAAGTGTATTTTATCTTGGCACGCCACACAGAATGGAATAGTGTGTAAAATAAAAAGGGGAGAATCTGATCTCAATATTATCAATATAAAATTGTTTTTTCCATTGACTTTATCGGACTTATTCCAGATGGTCACCAATGTAACTGACATAGAACCTTGAACATTATATTTTTGTTCCAGTCTGCTCTTGCTCTTCTTTGAGTGGAACTTAAGAGGTTCTGATTTGTTCTGTTTAATGTTAATTGTTTAATGCTACAATTTATGGTAGGCTAAGATTTTTAACTGAATTTACTTTATGTAGAAAAGTTAAATTGACGTAGGAATTGCTTGTGGACTTTTGTATGGTCCTATTCTCATAGGCTATGTCTACACTTACAAAAGCTAGTTCGAATTAGTTAATTCGAACTAATTTGAACTAATTTTAGTTAATTTGAATTAACTTAATTCGAACTAGCATGGCCCCGCTAGAATGCTAGTTCGAACTAGCCATGGCCATGCAGGGCACTTGCTTAGTTTGAATTAGTCAATTGCAGGAAGGTCAATCTGCCAATTAGTTCAAACTAAGCAGTTAATTCGAACTAACATGGCCACATTGGATTAGTTTGAATTAACAGATCAAATTATCTGTTAATTCGAACTAAGCAATCGAATTTATTAGTTTGAATTAAGGAAGCCCTTAATTTAGTTTGCATTAAGCTTCCTTAATTCGAAATAACTTGCAAGTGTAGACATAGCCTTAGAACTTCATGCATTTTGAACCTTCACAAAGTGTCAGTGAAAGGCATGCAACCTTTCTTGCTTATTTAAATTCTGCCATAAATAAAACAAGATGTACAGGAACTATTGTCCTCTCATGGACACTTCCAGTTATGCAAGAAAGTTAATAAACAGAGGACAGGAAATTTTTAAAAGGTAGGTCAACAAATTTTGTTTTACAGGGTCACATATGTGAAACTTAATGGCTGATTTACAACCATATGTTAATATTAAACATGATGCGAGAAGATTGATCATGGTTGTTTCCTAAGCTATTCATAATGTGACTATCTGACTCTAATAAAAGCCATAATTTGCAGCAGTAAGTAATGGCCTAAATATTTTCACTACATAGGTGAACATATATCACTAATGACCTAAGGTCCGTATTGCACATATATATTTGAAACATGAGCGTATATATATATATATATATATATATATATATATATAATATGCGTGTTAAAATGTAAAACCTTGCTGGTGCTAGTAACCTTCATTACATTTTAAGAAATCTGAGAAACAAAATAATGTCCAGAAAATCCATGCTTTGTACATCCACAGAGCTCACAACTCTTCCGTTTTCCAAGTAGATCTGAAGATGAACTCTAGCATTCAGATTTCAGTCTAAACTACAGCAAATAGAGCTTTTTATTCTGTTTGATATGTGTACAGCTTGCATTCTGGATTCATATATCCAGAGGTCTTTCATTTTAACAGGATAAGCAATCAAAATGAGGACAAAGATGGAGACTCTGATAACACAACTAGTGAGCCACCTCCAACTCCTCAAGACATTTCTCCTGACAGAAGGCGATCATCTTCAGATACATCACGGTCCACTTACAATCTCACAAGACGGATTTCAAGTAAGGCTGTCAGCATAATTTCCCATGTATACCAAAGCTTAGGTTAAAGCTTGCTCTTTCATCTTTTAGAAAGAGATCCAAGTCAAGCCTAAATTATGTTGATTAAAATCCTATACTGTTCCACAAAGAGACTGTGAAAGGGTACAAACTTACATTTTTGCTAAAGGGTCAATGTGACAGAATCCCGGGGGGTGGAGGGGGGTGAGAAATCTATTTAATATTTTCATTTAAATTTGAACTAGTTATGATATTGTTTATTTTGTTATTTGTATTGAGGTAGCCGCTGGGGCCACAAATCTTGGATCTGGATTTCATTGTGCTGAGTGTTGTACAAACACAGAACAAAATGACAGTCTCTGCCCTGAATCTCTTACAGTCTAAGTAGGGATGTAATGAGATCTTTCCAGATACTGACATTGCTATTTGTATATTTCTTTTGCCTAGGTTTAGAATCAAGGAGGCCAAGTTCTCCACTAATTGACATTAAACCTATTGAGTTTGGAATTATAGGCGCTAAAAAAGAAATAGTTCAGCCAACTATCTTGAGAAAAACATATACCCCAGATGACTATTTTAGAAAATTTGAACCAAGACTCTACTCTCTTGACTCTAATAGTGATGATATGGACTCCTTGACAGATGAGGAAATCTTATCAAAGTATCAACTGGGCATGCTGCATTTTAGCACACAATATGATCTGCTTCATAATTATTTAATAGTGAGAGTAATTGAGGCTAGAGATCTGCCTCCTCCAATTTCCTATGATGGTTCAAGACAAGACATGGCTCATTCAAACCCTTATGTCAAGATCTGCCTCCTTCCAGATCAGAAGAACTCCAAGCAGACAGGAGTAAAACGCAAAACCCAGAACCCAGTGTTTGAGGAAAGATACACCTTTGAAATTCCATTTTTAGAAGCCCAAAGAAGAACTCTACTTTTAACCATAGTGGATTTTGACAAATTCTCACGCCACTGTGTCATTGGCAAAGTGTCAATGCCATTAAATGAAGTTGACCTTGTGAAGGGTGGACATTGGTGGAAGGCCCTTGTTCCCAGTTCACAGGTAATGGAATTTATCAGAAGGTAATTCTGTAATATTTCTACTTTTTTTGGTGTGGTCCCTTTGCTTGTTTGGGGTTAATGAGAGTTTTTATATAGCCATGATCATTCATGTACTAAAGTACCTCCTAAATTGGAAAAACATTGGACCTGATTCTAGTCTCTCACTTATCCCTGCCTTAGACTGGTGTAAATTCAGTGGCATTCATTTTTTTAGTTTCTTTGGTGTAAGTAAGACCTAAATCAATCCCATTGTTTTGGCTTTAGAAGTCATAAAGGGGATGAAATTAGGAAGACGCTATATTGTGTAGAGAGGAAACTACTGAAAATTGCTTTGTGAATCAGGATATGCAAGAATTGTAGTCTTACAGATGTAGGTTCATGAACAGATCCTTCCCTGGTGTGAGCTGTGCTTCTTCTAAGAGTCATTGTGGGGAGTTTATCCAGGCTAGAAAAGTACTCCTGTATGATCATCAAAACAGACCCATGCTTCTTGGGGTGAAGGGACATCTGTTTTGCCATTGATATCTGCACAGTTAGTTGTGCAATACACAAGAAACTGGTCTTCTTTAAGACACCTTGGTAGTCCAATTCCAAAGGGGTAGCCGTGTTAGTCTATTGTAGAAAGACAACAGAGTCTTGTGGCACTTTTAAAGACTAACAGATTTATTAATCGCATGAGCTTTCAAGCTCATGCGATTAATAAATCTGTTAGTCTTTAAAAGTGCCACAAGACTCTGTTGTCTTGGTAGTCCAGTTGTTAGAGGATTCTTCATGCATTTTCTGTACAGACCTAAAATATGTGGCCAAAGGTTAGTGGGGGTGAATTTATTTTCATTTCATTTATTTTATTGTGTCTGTTGATGGAAGTTGAATATGTGTTCAGCTGGATAGTAATGACACAGGTGCATGCTCAGATCTTCACACTGGGGTAGGTCCTGCCCTCTGATGTGGTGAGGGAGAGGATGGTGTTGGTTTCTTAGCTTTCCAGCATCCTCTCTTGGGAGCATTGGTGCAGAGTCTCTCCCGCTTTTACTCTTAAGAATGTTAGGAAAAACTCCTTGTCAGTGAACCAACCCAACTAGGGCCCCGATGGGATGACAAGCTGTCTTGTGGGAGTGTGCCTTCTTCCCAGGGTAGCTAGCAAGCAGCAACCACTAGTATAAGGGTTCATGCTATTCTGGTCAAAGGAGAAACAAATGGCAGCTCATTGCACCACTTGTCTTGAATTAGCCTCTCCTGTGTTAGCATAATCCCTGCTGCAGGGCACGAGTTTGCCGTGAGTTTTTGATGTTCTACTGTTTAGAATTAGTGTAATACATTTAGATCTTGCTTGCTCACTCTTTCATCACTTGTGGGATGTGTGATTTAATGTTTTTGGTTTTGGGTAAGGCTCTGTCTGATCTCTCTCTGGTGGTTAACAACACCTACAAATTTACAAAAGGCCAAGAAAAGCCATGGATAAGGGATCAGTCAGACTCTGATCTCAGAAATGCTGATGTAAATCTGAAGTAATTCCATTGGCTTTACTGGAGTTACTCCAATTTTACATTATTGCAGATGAAGGCAGAATGTAGCCTAGATGTATAACTTGAGTTCAGAAAGCTGAAAAATTCAAATCTAGTGTACGGTATTTATGACTGTCTAGGAAGGAGTAACACGGAAAGGGATCTGGGTGTCATAGTGGACCACAAGCTAAATATGAGTCAACAGTGTAACATTGTTTCAAAAAAATCAAACACCATTCTGGGATGTATTAACAGGAATGTTGTAAGTAAGACGCGAGAAGTAATTCTTCTGCTCTACTCCACCCTGATTAGGCCTCAACTGGAGAATTGTGTCCAGTTCTGGGTGTTTCATTTCAGGAAAGATGTGGACAAATTGGAGAAGGTCCAGAGAAGAGCAACATGAATGATTAAAGATCTGGAATACTTGATCTGTGAGGAAGATTGAAAGAACTGGGTTTGTTTAGTATGGAAAAGAGGAGACTGAGAGGGGACGTGATAACAGTTTTCACGTACCTAAAAGGCTATCAAGAGGAGGAGGGAGAAAAATTGTTCTCCTTAACTGCCAATGATAGGACAAGAAGCAATGGGTTTAAACTCCAGCAAAGGAGGTTTAGGTTGGACATTAGGAAAAAATTCCTAACTGTCAGGGCGATTAATCACTGGAATAAGTTGCCTCGGCAGGTTGTGGAATCTCCATCATTGGAAATTTTTAAGAGCAGGTTAGACAAGTATGTGTCAGGGACGGTTTAAGAGGGTACTTGGTCCTGCCGTGAGTGCAGGGGACTGGACTCGATGACATCTCATGGTCCCTTCCAGTTTCTATGACTCTATGATTCTGCGTCCAAAATCCTAAAGCTTTAGGGCCTGATTCTCCATTGTATGGCATCTGCACCTGTGCAAAGTGATTGGAAAATTTAAACCCGCTTTGCGCTAACTTTGCACTGCTGTAAATAACTAGACAAGGTGCAAGGCCACGGAGAATCAGGCCCTTGATTTCCTGGTTTTGTTTATTGGGATGCAGATGCCTGTTTTTCTTTTTTTTTCTCTGCTAAAACTAGTAGCATTAGGAGATTGACCATTTTTGTTAAGTGCATAGGGAAAAATTCTTTCACCATTCAAACTGAGTGGGTTCCGTGGGTGGAAATGAGAGCCAAGTTCAGCTCCACTGGCTAGAGTGTGATATTGGGAGGGATGGCAGAATGGCCAAAGGACCGTGCGTTTAAATGAGCAAGACGTTGAACCAGCTGTTATAGGATATATCTTGCATTCTTTCCCTTGTTCTCCCAATTCCGCATTTACAAATACCTCTAGCCAAATTCTGTCTTCAGCCACGTGTGCCGTGCCCATTGATGGCAGTGGGTAGTACACTGGTGTGTCTGAGGCAGAGGGCCAGATTTTCCTCTCCTTTTTAGTCATGCACCCACTGTAGCCCTGCATTCTTTTTCTAGCTTGGCCTTTTGAGTATGATCAATGCATGTTATGTCATGTACATGGTAGTTTCAAATGTGCTAACAGTATCATATCAATGCAAGTTAAGAGCTTGAATGTGCAGGATGTTCATTCCTTTCAAGACAAGCCCCTCACAGGAGTTGCTCCGTCTTACAGGATCTGGTTCTTGTATGTCTGGTGATGAGGAATTGTAATGGTCTCTACTTCATGCTGGCCTGCATGTTGTCTTTCAGATCTGCTGTAGATGTAAATGGATGTAATGCCGTTGACTTAGGCCAGCTGAGGTTCTGATCCATAGAGTGTAATACCACATTAGTGAAGAACACAGACTGTATCTCAGTGGCAATGTCTACACTTATAAAAGTTAGTTCGAATTAGTTAATTCGAACTAACTAATTTGAACTAATTTTAGTTAGTTCGAATTAACTTAATTTGAACTAGCATGGCCCCACTAGAATGCTAGTTCAAACTAAGCAAGTGCCATGCGTGACACTTGCTTAGTTTGAATTAGTCAGTTGTATGAAGGTCAATCTGCCGATTAGTTCGAACGAAGCAGTTAGTTTGAACTAACGTGGCCACATGTTCGAATTAACTAGTTCGAATTAAGGGTTAGTTCAAAGTAAAACGAGGTTTTACTAATTCGAACTAACTTTTCCTTAAGTCGACTTATTTTACTCTGCGTCTACACTGGAGTTTCCTTAATTCGACTTAAGGAACTGCTTAAGTCGAATTAAGGAAACTCCAGTGTAGACGCAGAGTAAATTAATTCGACTTAAGCCTGCTTAAGTCAACTTAATTTACAAGTGTAGACGCACCCATCGTTAGTTGGAATCCTCTTGCTGTGAGGTGCATGTTAGAATTTAGCCCTATGTACATGGCTGGTCTGAGTGGGGGTTAGACAGGACCCTGTACTATCCTACCCAGACACAGTCCTTCAAGGAGCTCCTGCCCCTGCCAGAGAGCAGGAGCTTTGTACAATCTTCTAGCCCACACGTATTACTTTAAAGTAAGTCTGCCAAATTCTGCTCTCACCAAGCCCGTTGAATTTAATGAGGATGTAACCAAGAGCAGAATTTGACCTAGGGTCCCAAAGCCTTTGTGATCATCACGTGTGTATTAATCACTAAATTAATGGACAAGGAGAGTTTTGCTCATACACGCTATCTCTTAATTTGGCAGACAGAAGGCTGTATCAAAAACCAAGCTAGGAGCAGACGGATATATTTCCATTAGTGTAGCAGGTGAAATGTCTGTGATGCAGGCATGTTAGGAGAAGAGCTGCACTTGGTAAGACTTTATTTAGCCACAGCTAAACAGCCTACTCTTTACCTGGGAGATTTAAAATGCCCCAGCTGCAGCAAAAATTCCAGATGTGCATCAGTGTCTGCTGCCACATGCCTGGAAGCTTTGCTTCAGCTGGGGCAATTTTAATTTGCTCCTTCCCCCATGCCCTACTCAGCTCCCCTGACTGGGAGGGGCTGGAGTGGGTCATGGAACCCCTGTACTATGTCTGTGGAGCTCTATATCTGATCTCTCATTCAGTGGCATACCCTTGGTCTCTGGCGTCCAGAGGCCAAGCCTGTATTTTGCCCCCCACCACTCCCCAGGCATCATGCCCCTCCTGCACCAGGCAGGAGGGGTCCCCAGCTCTCACCAGATGGTGCTGTCCCCCAGCTGCCTTGGAGAGCGGGGAGTCTATACATATTGCTTACCTCCACCTACTTGGGTTACTATCTGACTCTGCTCTCCCGCCCCACACTTACCCACTGCACAACGCTCACCTCTCCTGCTCCAGCTCCACAGCCCAGCATTGCTTGGAGGAGGAGGCTTCATCTTCCCACACCCTGTGCCCCCCGCCACCTGGCTCCTCCTTGATATGCCACTCAGTCTTCATTCTCAGAGGAAACCTGCGCAACACTTTTTCGTAAGATGAGCCTGGGAACTTAAATCCATAACTTAACTCAACACTAGAAATCACAGGTTTAATAAAGCCACTGGCTTTATGTTTATTACCACAGTCTGTAACCCACTAATGCCCCTCCTGCCCCTTTGTCCTATAACTGCAGGGATGTTAACAGGCCACTTCATCTTGAATAAACAAGGAGTCCTGTGGCACTTTTAAAGACTAATACATTTATTTATCACATGAGCTTTCTTGGGAGAAAATCCCACTTCGTCAGATGCTTGCAAATAGCTATACTTTTTTTTTTTTTTCCATTTTCAAGTGTCTGACGAAGTGGGATTTCTCCCATGAAAGCTCATGCAATAAACAAAACTGTTAGTCTTTAAAAGTTCCACAAGGCTCCTCGTTTGTTTTGCTGAATTAGACTAACACAGCTCCCCATCTGGAATTCATCTTGGATGTTCTTTAGAATATGTGCTAACTATTGTATGCTAAAGTAAACCATCTATTTATCTTGTGTTTAGCCTTTCCCAGACCTGAAGAAGAGCTCTGTGTAGCTTGAAGTCTCTCTCCCCAACAAAGTTGGTTCAGTAAAACATATTACTCCTCCCACCATAGGTGGTATAACTCTTTATAAACTACCATTCAATGTAGATTAGAAGTTACTGCTGTTCTTAGCTGCAGTGACTCATGAGGCTTTCAGAGATCCACATATGTTTTGTGTGTGCAGCACTTGTGACAGCCTGCATTAACTTTTCTGAAATGTCTAACATTAAATACAAGCAGAACAAACCTTCTTCCTTTAAAACAATCAATAGGTCATCTTTCTACATCATAGAAAAATTAGAGAAGGGTACAAGTGAATTGAAAACAATTTCCTGAGGTCACTTTTAATGGAGAAAGGATAAAGTTTGTGCCCTGGTTCTTATCCTTTGTTCTTTTCCTTTGTTTGCCTCACCCTTTCTCTTTGGGCTAAAGCAAATTGGCACACTGAGATAGACAGAAAATGGTCACGTAACGTCCACATTGGCTATGTCTACACTTGCAAGTTAGTTCGAATTAGGGAAGCTTAATTCGAACTAACTTAAGCCTTGGCCACACTAGGTTTTCCTTAGTTCGAATTAAGTGCTTCCTTAATTCGAACTAATAAATTAGACTGCTAATTCAAATATAACGGTTAATTCGATCTGTTAATTTGAACTAAGTCAAATGTGGCCATATTAGTGTGAACTAACTGCTTAGTTTGAACTAATCGGCAGATTGACTTTCCTGCAACTGACCAATTTGAACTAAGCAAGTGCCCTGCATGGCCATGGCTAGTTTGAACTAGCATTCCAGTGGGGCCATGCTAGTTCGAATTAAGTTAATTCGAACGAACTAAAATTAGTTCGAATTAGTTAGTTCGAATTAACTAATTCGAACTAGCTTTTGTAAGTGTAGACATAGCCATTCTTAGTAGGTTATACAGGAAGGTACTTCATAGCCTCTTTTCTTATGTATTCTCAGGGTGTGAAGATTTTAAGGGTAATTGATTTAAGGTTCTAATCTCTTTTTTATGATGAGTATTTTGTGAATAAATCAAAGGAAAAACTAGATATTTAAATAAATAAAATACTAATTCTTGTTAATTGTATGTACTGTCTTAATGTTTTTTTAGTGAAAGGGTAAGGTGTATGCCTGCAATTTGTATCTATTATTGTTATAAATGGAAAGTTGCATTTTTAAGATGAAAATTTTCCAACTCATCTGTTTTTTTTAAAGAGCTGAGTTTGAAGTCTAGAGCAAGCTTCCTGTAAGATTGATGAAGAGAAAGTTCAGCCTTTTCAGTCCGCCTTTTAAAATTTCTTGTTAACTACATTTAAATTGAATTTGCTCCAACTGTATTTTCCAAATGAACTCTAGGAATCTTAATACATTGGGAGAAAAAAATCCACATACAATCCAGTGAAACTTGATTTTGTGTAAAAGTATCCCCAGACACCATACAGAATTAAGAAGTAATACAAAACAGGATCACCGTGGTGCAGATTCATAGTTGAAGTCAATGGAGTATGACAATGTATGCCAGCTGAGGTTCTGCCCAGTATGATAAAGAAAGCAATCAATGTGGGGAAACTTGGCTGGTGAAAAAGTCAGTCATAAGACCATTAACAGACAGAGAGAAAAATGAAGAGGCATAGACAAGATGTGTAAAGATAGAAGGCAAGATGTCTGTTTTCTGGTGACATTTAAAAATAGATGGAAACTTCATGAGCTGGAGAGATAAAGAAAGGCTGGTCCAGATGACAGGCTGCAGTGGAGAGAAGGCTCTTTGTTTTGAATAGTGGCAAAAAAGCAAAGAAGGAAAGGGCAGAGAAAGAGGTTATAAAATGCTGCCAAATCTGAATGGCAACTACTTTGTGCTTCATGTGGCCAGGTGTGAGTAACAACACAGTGCAGGACAATGGCAAATCAGGCCCAAAGGCTGTGTAGAGTGAAGGAAGGCTATGGATGGTTTTTTCAAAAAAGGAATTTATCCGTAGAACTGCGGCCTGAAATGAGCAGAGACAAGGGAATGTGGACACACATCTTGTTGCGTGTCAGAAAGAGGACAGAAGCAAATGCATGTGTTCTTCTAGTCAAAGGTGTGATCCATCTCCTGTTGAAGCTGATGGGAAGCCTTTTGACTGATTTCACTGAGGTTTGGATCAGGAAAGCTTTAGTGTTCATAAGGGATAGACAGACCGTTTTTACTGTCTAGGGAGCTGATTCACACCCAGCCCAGATCCGTAGTGACCAACATTTCTTAGTCTTTGATTGCTGCTTGTTAGTCAACAGCAAGTAAAATTGTTTTGGCTCAGTTCCCAGGCTGGTGAACAGGCGAGAGGCCTTGTCACTAAAACCGTCATCACAGCATTTTTGATACAGAGTCACCGGACTGTCCCCTCAGCCCGTAGGCGTGATCCCTTCCACTCGGGGCTGGGGCATGTTGGCAGGTCACCACATGCCTTACCTGTTCTGTGGTTAAATAGAGGATTTCATATTCACCCAGGCTGCCAGCCTAGTGCCTTTCATGGACACGAAATTCCCAAGGAAGATAACGGGCTTGATCCATAAGGAATGGAACACTTTGGTGCCAATACAGCAAAGCACTTATGCTAGTGTTTAACTTCAATGGGGCTGTTTATATGCTTAAAATGGAGCATGTGCTTCAGTAGTCGGCTGAATCAGGGCCAGAGCACTCAGTACCTTGCAAGACTGAGTCCAGAAAGAGGGCCAGTGATCTGCCAGTTCAAATAGTAGCAGAGCCAGAAAATAAGATGTGTAAGAAATGTTTCTACCCTCCTTAAACAGCTCTGTACCATGGGGTTGCTTGACAGTTGTCAAGTAGGATGAAAGTACTTGCTATACCTGTGCTCAGATTCTCACCTTTCTCTGAAAAGGGGATAGTGCCCACCTAGATTTAATAACACATTGCTTTTTTTTCCTGGAGAGTTTTTATGAGTAAGCGAGAATAAATGTTTTGAAGCCGTGTTGATCAGAGCTTAGAGATCCTTATGGTGCAAGTGAAAATCTTTGTCTTGCTGATGCGTGAAAATCATAAGGACTCCTTTCCCTTCCCCATAGATTAAATCATGGTGCTACATCTGATGAAGGATGGAGGTACTTTCTGTTCCTCTCCTTTGAACCTTCCTACCACTAGTACATTTGAAGGACTTTCACTTTTGGGGAACGTAGGTTCATAAGTACAGAGCTCAATGGGAATCTAACGGGCTTCTTGCTTGAATTTTGAACTCAGGCTTAAGGAAATTGCTCACAAAAGATTCAAGGTTCCAGAAGCTCTAGTTTGGATTCCTGACTCAAGAGTAAACACAAAACATGTGTCGTCCTTGCTCCTGTCTTATCTTAACAAACATATTGATGGGTAAAGAAGAGGGGTAGAGAAATTACAGGCTCAGTTTATAGGTCATTTCTGAACATTTCTTAAGCAAATTATAATGAACTCTCTCTCTGCTGCTTATGTCATGCCTTTTGGAAGTCTTTACTTGTGAATGTATTGAAATTATTCTTGGTTTCAGAATTCCCAGACTTTTCAGGTTAGGGTGCATGGAGCTGCAAGTCCCATTCTGTGCAAATGTGTACCATCCTTGCATCTGGCTACAATACCATATATAACAAAAAAAAAAAAAAAAAAAAAAAAGCAGATTCCATAATGTCCTTCACAGATAGAGTAAAATGTTGGACAGAAAATTAAAAACTGGTAAACCTGATCACCAGACAGACACTTCTTTAGAAAAAGATTTGAAACAGCCATTGTTCTAGAGGTTTGTGCATCACTACGGAAACTAATTCCACAAATCTGGCTCGAACTCACTGAGCGGGCAAGAGACTTCAGTCAGTATTTTGAATGTGCCTCGAACCCTAACAGCTGTTTAACTAAATGAGTGATGCTAACTGAACTGCCATCTAGAGAGAGAAACCAAGGCTTTGTTGCTGAGTCCTCACCTCACTAGGCAGAGAAGAGATAGGAGGATTGAATACTGGGCGGTGAACTACATTCTTCTCAGCCAGGATGAGAGAGAGGAAAGGGAGTTCTTCCTCTGCCTTTTCTTAGTGCTCTCCCTTACTTTAACCCCTGCAAAGGTATGTTGTAAGTGGCCTGCCCTCTAGAAACAGAGCTAATGGGATTAGACATGTGTAGTTAAGAGCATACCCCAGAGTGTGTTGTGGTGTGTAGACTGGCTTCCAATGTAATAGAGTGCAGTAGAAGATAAGATCCTGTGAAGAGCTGTGGGCTCCATTTCTATCCAGACTTTTCCTCCTGTATGCCTGTGACTCTCGTATGCTGGATGAGGCCCCCAGTCCCATCCTGACCAAGAGAAGGCATCACAGAGCAGCTGCTTCACCTTGTCTCTGATGTTAGTGGGATTCGCTGAAACGCCTGGTAAGGATGGAGGATCACAGGGTTACAGCTAGTTGGTGTGTGACCTGAGGGATATAGAGATAGCTAAACAGAGGAAAATCCCCCTTCAGTCAAATATTGACTGTATGTCTTGCCTGATCCTCTTTAATGGTTAATTATGCTAGTATTGATTGACAGTTGATCCTAATTACTGAGCTCAAGATAATAGGGTTCTTGTCTCAGAATCAGGTTACATGGAACTAAAACCAATGAGTTCGACATCATGTAGGGATGATGTATGAGATGTATGACAAGGACATTCATACTGAGGACAAAGCAAAGCCTTGGTGATTTTTATAAGGCCATGTCTACACTAGCACTTATGGCAGCAAAACTTATGTTGCTGAGGGGGGAGAAATGTGACCCCTCCCAACCCCCTGGGCGACATACGTTTTGTCGGCATAAGAGTCAAGGTGCACAGTGCTATGTCAGTGGGAGAGCTTCTTCTGTCAACATGGCTACCTCTGATCATTGAGGTGGTTTTATTATGTCAACAGGACTCTCTCCCATCAGTATAAAGTGGCTACATGAGCAATCTTATGGTGGCACAGCTGCATTGCTACAGCAGCTTGCTGTAGTGTAGATGTGGCCTTGGAACCAATAATGACAGAAAAGCTCCAAACCATATAAACAGATAAGAATAATACAGTATTGGGGTATCTATTGTATCATTCCTAGCATATGCTCTTATATTATATACTTATACCCTTCCTGGAGGACCTGATGGTGTGAGACAAAGGACCAGCACTGCCTCTGACATGTTGAATGAGTCCAATGGTCCAAGTTCCCGATGCCCAAGATTGTTGATAGATAACAATAGAGCTGAAGGGTCCAGTGTTGGAAAACTAACCCCCTTCACATGGTGGTTTGTCCTCTTACAGGGCCCGAGCACCATCATGAATATTTATTCTAATGCTCAGCCTTCCACGTCCAAATCTAATTTCCTCTGCCTCATAATATTGGGGCGCAATTATCCCATAGATTAACAAATTAATGCCATCTAACTCATCATATATGTCACCTATTGCTCAGGCAAGTTTGTGGTTAGACATCTGCCAATGGTTCTGTCCTAAAATATCCAAGCCTAGAATCACATCATCGTTCCTGCAGTTGCTTGGTGCCATTAGGTTCCAATGCCTGCTACTGAGCAAGCTATTTCTAGTTACCCCAAATCTAAGGGTAATTGTCAGGCCATTTATCTGTCCCAAGGATTACAGGCCTACTATGCGTGGTTATACTTGGCTGACTTTTTAAGCTAATGCCGTACAGGATGCAGGCCCGTAGGATCCTTGTGTTGCTGCTCAATGCAATATAGCTGGTGCCGTGGGCTACAATGAATGTTCAGAGTGCCGCATGGGGATTTGCCCAAGTGAGCCCCATTAATCTGAACGGGCCCTGTGCAATTAAAGTCCGGCATGATCCATTGATGATATAATAATAGTGCTGTGCTGGTCACTGGCGCCTTCTAGCTCAGGCGCTCCAAATGCTTGACAAATTTGAAAGAATTTATCCTCCCAGCCACCCCACAAGGTGGAAAGTATTATCTCCAAGTGAGGCTGGGGAAGATAAGTGTCTTGTCCAAATTTGTAGAGGGATTCACTAGAAAGCTAATGGGCCTGCAACCCAGATCTCATGCCTGTGTGTTAACGAGACTTGTGCTCTGTATTCCTAACCATAGGTGGGAAAACCAGTTTCATTAGAAGCACTGTATAGACCTGCATGCTGATGTAATGTGTTATGTAGTGCTTGTATTCAACAATTTGAACTTGTCTTGCAGAGTGTTTGGGAAATGCAGGAAGTAAATCCTGGGAAATTATAACTCTTGCCTGAGTTCTTTTGGAACAACTGATGCATCTGTAACTTAGTTATTAATTGGATCCCTCTGGGAGCTATTGAGGACTGATTGACAGGTGGCAAACCACAAGAATAAGGCTAGCAAATGTGGTTCAGCATGTGAACTTGATTAATGAACAATGGGTGGATCAAAAGTCTAAGGCACCAAGAGAGAAATGTAAGGTTACAAACAAATTCAAAGACAAATATTTCAGTGCTGAATTGTAGCATCATCTAGTCTAATTGCCTGCATTGTGGCAGGATTTGAAGTATCCAGCATTCATATTCTTACAACAGGGCTGGAAATGTACATGCATAAGATCAGATATAGTTCACTGCTAAAGTTAAATACCTTTTCAAGTCCCTGAGCCATTTGTATGGTGGGCTATTCAGTGAACTGGATTCTTTTTTGAAAATACTGTTTGTCATTCCGGAAAGCACATTACCAGCTGTGCTCAACAATGAGACAGTTATGACTGTTACTTTTTGCCATTTTCCAGCAAACCCATCCTGATGTGATCTTTGTGGGTTGGATTGCACATTGCTTCCTTGAAGGCAATCAATGGAAATTTGCAATGTTTGGACACTGCTGTTGCTAAGATGGAAAGCAGTATGACACAGAAAAAGCCCTTGATGGAAGTTTAGGCAGATGGTGCCTGATCCAAAGCCCCTTTATGTCAATGGGAGTCTTCCTGTTGAATTCTGTGGGCATTGAATTGGTCCATAATGTGCCTGCAAAAAAGGAAACGGTGTGTTTTTAAAAAAACAACTTGTATTTAAAGCTTACTGTGAATACATGGAGTCTCTATGCTGCCTGTTCCATGCCCAGAATCACTGCCCTATCCCCTCCGCTTCCTGGGGTCTAGTTATGCTGGTGATTGAAAAACAATAAAACCACATAAACCTCAATGAAAGTATAGCCATTCTCGGAGCCATTCTCGTTGGGCCAATGAGATACTCTAAACTCCTGTAGATCCTAGCAGAAGCTAAATGGGCCCACCTACCAGCTGTGATTCCCCTGAATCTTGATGCAGATGCTTAATATCTGAGCCTAGGGTGACTTGAAGAACCCTGCATTTCTGTACCGAGTCTTAGTGTCTGCCCTGTCTTATATTTGTGCTTTGATGGATATTTACTAAATGAATTGTTTGGTGGTGTCACCAATTGTTAGTTCTCTACTGGGAATAGTTATAGGGATCTTACAGTATGTAACTTTTCCAAACACACTGGAATTTGCAAAACCTGAGCTACGCAGGGAGCCAGATAAATGACTGCAAGTGACAAATTTAAGAGCGGCTACATTACGAAACCCCCAAACCAATGGTATGTCATACGTTAATAGGGTTGGAAGAATACCTGATTCCATTCGTACATGAATTCTTTGTCAGCGAAAAGATTCAAAATTGCGCAGCCATTCTGTCTCGTAGACAGCATGGACCTTTTGCAGTCTACATACAACCTGTGATTGGTCTGCCAGGATTCAAAATCTGCCATTCAATAGGCTTTGTAATGAGTGAAAGGTCGTTTTGTGGTGCAGTGATCAAATGAAGTGCTGGGATGTCTGGGCAATGTTTTCTGTCTGTGAGACTAATCCAAAATTAACTTCACAATGTGTAAAGACACATTAGGAGCAACCCAATGTCAAGCTACCATCTGTCTTAGCCATGTGGAAGCAAGTAGATAATGAGCTACCATAAGAGTTGGTGTGATACTGGTAGAGCAGGGCTCAACAAAATTGGCTCCCAGCTAGGTGCCAGCAGTTTTATTTTTGGTTGCCAGAGGGTGCTCATTTGTCACATTTACACAATGGAACTAGGTGCCAGGCTAGAAA
Source organism: Pelusios castaneus (assembly GCA_007922175.1). NCBI lineage: Eukaryota > Metazoa > Chordata > Testudines > Pelomedusidae > Pelusios > Pelusios castaneus. Next base: position 14,864,584 of record ML685786.1, read on the forward strand.
CCCTGGTTGCCATGGTGACCTGGCACCCGGGTTTTGTCAAGCTCTGTAGTAGAGGGCTAGGGATCAGGATATTACAATTGCCAAGGTGCCCCAAAAGCAAAGATAATTTTTTGAGCAGGGACCTAGGCAGCATTTATTGAAGCATGCATGCTGTACGGCTGTCCAAAAGGAAGGCATCAACTATTCTTACTTATATGCTCAAGGCTTTTCTGCTAGCTTAAGCCAGCTTTTAAGAGCCTGTGCCCATCTCACAGATGGCTGGCAGCATTCTCCAAGCACGTGGACAATCCTAAGAGAAACTTGCTGGGAAAAATCATCTGGTGAAGAGGGTACTTTCCCTCTAACTGTTCTAAACACCTCAGTCATAACTCCCCTTTGCTGCCTGGTCAGTACTGAAATTGGGCACCGTTGGGTTTGGACCTGCCCCTGTATATTTTCAGACTTAGATCTCCCATGGGCTGTGCCTTCCTGACCAGAGGGAATTACCTGTGTCATAAAGATTCAAATTCCACAGCTAGTCTCTCAATATCGCAGTTATAATATGTGCATCCTTAAGGCCGACGAGAGGAAGGTGGGGAAGGAGTTTTCTCCATCTCTTTTTTTTTTTTTTAGGTGAAAGAAGAATGAAGGTCACCTTGGAACAAAGAAGGACTAGAGAGTGGTGACAGACTAATTTGTACTGTAACCAGAATAGGGAAATAATGATGAGGGTTCAGGAGCAGGGCATCTGTTCAGGGAGAGTCAAAGGCTGAGGCCTTTCACTACCTCAGATTTTAGATTTGACTTATTCTCCTGCTTGATTTCTCTGACCTGCTTGGCCATCCCCAGTGGGGTCATGCCCCAGTTTATCTCCTTGGCATCACCAGTGGGTGGTAGTTCAGCGTCTTCCCAAATAGCCTGGCACTCAGCAGCTGCAGTTGTCTAGCTAGGTCTGTGTAGCTGGCGATCTCTCAAGTCGAGGATGATCTCTTTCACAGATTTTATTTTATATGAGTCCTTGGGTGACTCAGAATTCTGACCCTTGAGCCACAGATTCATTGACAGACATTACAGGTGATGTTGGAAGGCGGGCATGGTCCATAATTACTGCATAACAGTAGGCCGTCCTTTCTTTTCTTGTGTTTTTCTGCAATGTGATTTTCCTCAAAAATGATTGTTCCTTCTTTGACAACTCTTTGCCAGTTAGCCCTATCTTGGGCAGCTGTCTCCCAGTGTGTGATGTCTGTGCTGCATCTCTTGATGTTTGTTTTGAGAGTGTCTTTGAAGCATTTCTTTTGCTGTTCCCGTTTCCTTTCGCCTTTGGTGAGTTCAGCGTACAGCAATTGTTTTGGGAGGCATGCATCAGGCATATGTGCGCAGTGCCTGGTCCCCTTAGCTGGTGCTGGATAATCAGGGGTTCAGTTCTGAAGACACTGGCCTCCCTGAGGTCTGTGTAGTAGTGCAGCACATTCATCTTGACTGAACCCGGCTTTGTGACTGAAAACCCCCTTTTGTATTTCTTTTAGCATAGATTCCAAGGTCAGAAGGGACCACTGATCTACATTGCCACTGTGATTATGTAGTTTTACCTCCTGTGTAACACAGGGCGTAGAACTTCCCCAAAATAATTCCTAGGGCAGGTCATTTAAAAAAAAAATCCAATCTTGATTTTAAAATGGCTAGTGATGGAGAATCTGTCACATTCCTTGGTAAATTGTTCCACTGGCTACTTACCCTCACTGTGAAAAATGTTGTCTATCTTCAACATCCAGCTGTTGAATCCTGTAATACCTTTGAAGAGCCCATTAACAAACCTTTGTTTGTGTCTGACATAAATACAGTACTCATAGACTGTCATAGTCACTAAACAGATGGAGCTCCTTGACTCTATCATTAAAAGGCACTAAAAAGAATATCTTCCAGGGCTTTTTTTGAGCTGGTACGGACCGGTAGGCGTACTGGCACCTATTTTTCTCTGGCCACCCCACTGCCCGGCTGGGGTCAGCAAGGGTCAGGAGCAGATCTCCTTTCCCCTGCTGACCCCGGCCCCCAGCGGGGCCAGGAGTGACACGCTCCCAGGCTTGTCCAACCTACGGCCATGGGCCAGAATCTGGCCGGCCAGGGGCTGGAATCCAGCCCGTGGATGCCTGGGAGCTGCGGCCAAGCTGGAGCCTTTTCAAATCTCCCACCCTGAGCATGCTCAGATGCATGGCTCAGGGCGGGAGCCTGCCCAGGGAGTGACTCTGGCCACCACTGCAGCTCAGCCAGGTAAGAGGGGAAGGGATGGGGGAGTTGGGGAAGGGGCCTGGGCTGGCAGGTGTATGGGTAGTGGTCTGGGGGGGGGGGGCCTGAGAGGAGTGGGGAAAGGGCCTGGGGAGATGGGGAACTGGCAGGCAGGGAGGGGGCTGGGAGGAGCGGGGAGGGGGTTGGGGGGCCAAGAGGAGCAGGGACTGGGCTGGTGGGCCGAGAGGAGCAGGGAAGGAGCCTGGGGTCGGGGAACTGGCAGGTGGGGAGCAGGGGATTTGCAGAGGCCCCGGGGCGGTAGCAGTGGTGGAGGGTCCTGCCTTCTCCCCTCCAAACTTCCCCCCCTGCATGGCTGCTGCAGGCGTACTGGCACCTTTTTTTTAATAAAGAAGAAAGCACAGATATCTTCTAATCCTTTAACTATTCTTGTCACTCTTCTGCAAATCCTCTGCAGTCTATCAACATCCCTCTTCAGTTATGGACACGAAAGTAATGGATACAGTAGTCCAACAGCAGTTAGCCAGTTGTTAATCCATTTCATAAATGCCATGTTTATTTTTGTATGTTCTAGTTGTTGAATGAAAATGTTGTGCAGTGCGAAGTCATGTAACATTTTGTCCAGGCTAACCCTTTGCCCCTCATCCTATTCATAAAGCAGGGCTGCGGGCATTGCCAGAAAAGCCATCGGAGCTGCTGCTACAAAACCACCCATTTCCCCGCCCCCCCACCACCCCAAAGGAGTTCTTGCAGGTTTGAGAGGAGATGGTACCATCTTCTACCTCCCAGACTAGCCACCCCCCCTTCCAGCTCATGGAGCCTTGACCCACAGACCATACAGTGGAAAAGTTGATGTGGAATCAGGGAGCTAAGGCAAAGAAGTCATTGATAGTCTCCTACACCCCATGGTTTGTTTCCATTATGGTCACTATCTCTGCTTGTATTAGTAGAATGGAGTATATAGGGTTAAATATGCAGGAATTATTTTAGTCTCTACTGAAGTACAGCCAGCTCTCAGGTGGAACCAGACAGTTAATTAATAACTCACTGTGACATATTACTTTAGGACCAAAAGTGTGAAAGTGGGAACGAGTGCCATATTCAGTTCAAACTATAATGTTTAACTATAAACATTTTAGTTTTGAAACTCAGAGCATTGGTCAGTCTACCATGCATTCCCCCGTGTACCAAATGCATTCTATCATGTAGTACTAACAGTCGATAAGAACGATATAGAAGAGAAACTACTGCAGAGGGCATTTGGGTGGGCAGAATATAATGATCAGGTTTGGGATTGGACCAGGACACCAAAATTAACACCCCCCCTACTCATCTTGGCTTTGTCTACACTAGCAATTTAGGTCGATTTAAGAGGCTTAAATCGACTTAAATTAAGCCACGTCCACACCTGGCTGTCATTAAGTCGACTTAAGCAGCTCCTTAAGTCGACTTAATAACTACCAGTCTTTAGGTTGACTTAACTCTTAAGTCGAATGGTTAAGTTGACCTAAAAACAGTGTGGATGCCCTAGGTCGACTTATTCTTTTCTTATTCTTATTCATTATTATTTTTATTCACTATTATTCTTATTCATGGGTCCCTTCTCAGCAGGAGCCACAAAGCCCGTCTACACTTGAAAAGTTGTTGACTTGTTAAGTTGACTTAACAGTGTCGACTTAATTTCTGAAGTGTAGGCATAGCCCTTGTGCCCTAGGATCTTTAGTGAGGGAAGTCAAAAAAGGTCTGTGGTAAGAAGCAGCAACCACCTCTGATGTCCTGCTGGAGGCCACAGGTGGGATCAGAGCTCTGCACCTGAAGATGGAGGAGGGTGGCAGGAGATGGAAGGTCCTTACCAAACCTAGAAGAAATGCTGAGGCTGAGGCTGTATTTACTTTTGAACACAACTCTCCAAACCTGCTCGAATTTTGTTCTGAGCGTTATGGCTCATTTTAGCTCAAAATGCAGAGCCACACAACTAGAACTACCACATTTGGCTAATTTCCCCCCTGAAAAAGTGATTAACTGGCCAATTACCCTGGAATCTTGCCTCTGTTTGTTGAGAGCCCTGCCCAGGTTTACTAGGTACTTGACCTAGGTTTGTATATAATTTGTCCCTAATTTCAGGTTTGTGACAGACATTTCCCACAAATCTAATTGCCGTTGTCATTTGGGTCATGCTACAAGTGCCATTAAAAGTTCTTGCCCTTTCTGTACTGATGGTGGTACCATAGTCTCTCCTGTTCCTTGCTGAGATGGGCCACAAAGATCAGATCTAGACCTGGGTTTGATCGTCTCCAGAGCTTGGGTGTGGGAGTTTTGGGGAGGGCTCAGCTCTGCTGGTGAGAGTAGGAAGATACTACAGTTACTGCAAGTATCTGAAAGGTGAATGTAAAAAGCAGCTGTGCTGCTCACTGATTATGTATTTTTACAACAGGGATACAATAACAGCATCAGATAGCATCAAAAGCAGTGCACGCCAGTCTTTTGGGAGCGATTAGTAATATCATCTCTCAGGCTTTTTTTTTTTTTTTTTTTTTTTACTCGTTTTCATTAACGAAAGGGGGATTACTGGGTAAACAGCTGTGTTTATGTAAAGTTAAGGTCAGGACACAGGCTGCTGAATAGTAAGGACACTTTTAAGCCTGGCACTCAGATAACAGCATGACATGCTGCAATAGTAGACTGTAATGGCACAAGCTCATAAGTGAATGCCACCTCCGAATTTCCTACGTGGTGTCATCTTGTACCACAAAGGAAATGCTACTTAATCCTGTAGAATCTGATTCGCCAAGCAATCTGTGCCCAAAATTTCCACTCTCATCAGTGGCAGTTTGGTGGGTGGATCGTTCGCATCACTGGACCCATATTTTCTGTGTTAAGAGCAGATCCATCCTGTTAAATAGTTAAGATTAGAACCTGGCTGAAAAACTCCAAATGCAAAGAAGAAAAGAGATGGTGCTTGAGATTCCTCCTCCTTGTGCGATCCTGTGTAAACCGCTCTGACAGGGTGACAACCCACTCTTGTTTTCTGCTCTGCCTGTGTATACCAGGTGCCCTTCAAACACCCCAGTGCAGTTTATTTACATTTGCTCTTACCACCACCTTACTCATCTACACGCCATGTTATTTACAGTTTGGGTTTCTCCTCAGGTCTCTGCTGGGGAGAGCGTGCTCTCTGTCCAGAGACTGATATCTGTTCTGGTTCTGCCAGCACTGGCTTCCTGTGCTTTCATATATCTTCTGTGTTAATGGGCCAATTTCCTCATTAGTCCTCCTCCAGCCCATTATAATCCAATTAGGCCCTGTCTGGTCCACCCTGGGGAGAATTCATGGTGTTAAAGTGACCAGAGTGCTGGCTTAGCTGTTGGTTCCCAGCAGCACTCTGGGTCAGAGCCCTCCTGCTGGCTGGCTGGCTGGCTATTGTTGCTGTCTGGGGGGCAGCTTTCCTCCCCAAGGGGAGTGAGTGTCCCCCTATCTCTGGGGTCTCTCCTGGCTGGGTGCTGGTGACTGAGAGCCCTGCTGCTGCTGACAGGAAGGAGGAGGAGGAGGAAGGGGACCCGCTATTTTAGATGGAGGAAGAGTGCATGGAGCTGCTGCTCTTGCAGGGGATCGTGGCGGGGGGCATTGCTGCTTTTACCACCACTGGACTGGGCCCTAGTCTATACTTGCCGCGCTTTTCTGTGGCAGTCGACGGGAGATACACAAGGTACGTAAAATACCTTGCGTATCTCCCGACGACTTACTAAGAGCTTGCTACACACTATGGTAAGCCAACCGGAAATGCCTTCCGGTCAGCTTACCAATACGCCAGTTCCAGGGCTGGAGTTGCTGTGGCGATTTCCGGATTGATTGAGCGCGTCTACACAGACTGCTCAATGGAACCTGGAAGATCGCACTGACGGCGTCCATGTAGACTTAGTCACTCAGGCTGGTAGCTACTTTTGTCATAGGGGGACTGGCACGGAGTCCACCCCCTAATCCATCCATCTCTCCACCATCACCTCCACCACCCCAGTTCACCATCTGGGACTGTCCAGCTGCTTGCCCAGATCCTGTTACCATCTGGGACTTTATCTGCAGCAGTATTATTGACTGTGATTGCGAATGCATGTAGATGGATAGGGCTCTTTCCTTCCTTGGTCTTGCCCTCCCTCCCAGGGTTGCATTTTGATGATGTGACAGCCCTTCCCACCCCTCCGCCCCCATTTGCCTACTGGCCTCCTATGCCCCCCTTTCCCTTTGCTGCCCACTCTGCCTGTCTGCTGCTGCCAACTTTGTTTCACCTCTTGCCCTGCCCCACCCTGGTCTCCTAGAGTTTTTTTGTTAGTTTGTCCACCCTGCCCGAACCCCTGCATGTCTGTTTGGGTTGTCTGCTCCATCCTAACCCCTGGAAATTTATGTGGCTTTTCCTGCCCTGCCCAAGACCTGTTTTTGACCCATCCCTTTCCTCCCTTGCCCCTTATGCCATGCCTCCTTAGCACTTGTGAACCCTTCCATCTCCTTTTTTGTTGTTCCCCCATGTTGTTATAGCCCCCCTTGTAGCCAGTTGCAGCAAAGGAGCTAGTGCCCCAACCCCGAATAAGGCCCCTGGGACCCTCCCTTGTTGGCACATGCATTCCCTGCCTGCAACCTAGGGGGGGAGGAGTGGTTAGCTGTCCTGTCCTTTCCCCTGCCCCTTCTCACTTGAGTCTCTGGATCCTGCCTCTGCCCCAGTTCCCGATCCCACTCCCAACTTCTTTCCCTCCACTTCCTATCTTGTTGCCACCACCCCAGGAGTGGTCTCATTTTCCTTTTCACCTGATAGTCCCCAAGGAGGCAGTTTTCATACTTTCCTCTCCCAATCCACCTGGTGCTGTTGTGACTTGGAGCTGGTTCATTTCAGAACCACACCTAGACGTCAGTTATTCATGCTCGTACTCCGCACATTCCAATTCCTCACCCTGGTGTCCCACCCTGACACTAAGTGGCATGATGTCCTTCCACCTGTTGAGGGTGAGGAATCCTAGTGGGCCACGTTGGTCCCATAGCATGCTGGGGATATCAGCCCAGGCATACCCGGTGTGGTTCACCTCCCTTCTCAATACCTGCCTTTTCTGTGGCTTCAGGGAGACCTTGGCACGTGTTTGTCTGGAGTGTGCCAAGTTTGGTCCCTTTTCTGGCTCCTTCAGAACCACATTCTTAAGTTCTGGCTGAACTTTTCCCTGCATCTCCTAATATACCCACATCCTATCTGCGGTTGCATGAAACTGCGAGACCTCTTCATCCCCTTCCTACTGGTGCTGGCCAAGGTGGGTATCTCTAACAACAGCAGTAGGATGCTGGACGAGAGGTGCTTTGCAACTGTGCAATCTATTTCTCCTCCTCCCTTGGCTTATGCATCCAGGCAGAATTTCTCTGGGCTGCATCTGTGGATTGCCTAGACACCTTCAGGTTCCATACTTGATGTTCCCATCTGCAGCTACCATTTTAAACTTATAACACTCATGCCTATTCCCATTTTATCATTTGATGTTCCCCACTTTCATTTGAATTCTGGTTCTAGTAGGTTTCCCCCTTAGGTTAGGGGAGGGTTGTCAGATAGAATTCAATAGGTGTTGGTTCCCAGCACTTTCACAAGCTCACTACAGATGGCAGTTTTAAAACTGAGCAGCATAAATCAGTGATTGAAGTATAATAGGAGATAGTATTCTTATTTTTTATCTTTATTCAGTGCGAGGCCCCAAATGGTTCCTGAAGATGATGAAAATGTTTTCCAGCCATTGCAGTCCATTAGGGGATCTGTTTTTGTTGGTTTAATTGTAATTGTTCCTCTCTCTGACTTTGCAATTGTATATCCTCACATTTCCTTTTCTGTGTAGAATGAAGTCGAGTTGGGAGAGCTGCTGCTATCGCTAAATTATCTACCCAGTGCAGGAAGACTGAATGTAGACATTATTAGAGCGAAACAACTTCTTCAGACAGATATGAGCCAAGGTTCAGGTAAAGACAGTGTATTTCTCAGATCACTGATGTGCATGTGCGGGTGTGCTCTAAAATTGTCTTATATACCTAGTCTGCTATTTTGGATGTCACCTAAGTGATTTGGACTCTCAATTCCCATGAAAATGAATGTAGGACTTTGAAAAGCTCTAATATATGTGGTGGTGGATGTGGGTTAATATATAATCAAACACTGAGAGTCCAAGTCTACCGACCGGAGCAAAAGATTGGGAACCAGGAACTTCCAAATCCTAACCCTGCCTCTGCTTCTGTGGTTTACGCTGATTTCTCTGTTTGTGCTGTGCTTTGCAGACACAAAGTGCTGTGTGAGTGTTAAAATACAGAGGTAGTTTAATTCTGCACAATGTGTTCTGCTGTGTGGTTTTTGACAATGTACACTCACCCCTCACTTGCTTTATCTGATAATGGAAGGTGGCTATTTCAGCGGCTGGTGATTTCCCTGCTCCCCCTTTATGATATATTTCCTTGACTCCCTACTCCAGCTGCTGCTGCTGTTAGAATATTGACATCTGTCGGTGAGAACAACATAGCTGGCCACCATTCTTTGTGCACCATGCAGAGTCAACAGAGACATTCTGATCTCTGCTGCCTAAGACTCTAGACCTGAGTCCAGATCCCTTCCAAGGGCTATTTTTCCTGCATGGTGCACCTCCATTATATGGTTCCAACTGTGCAAAACTTTTCTGAGACAGGAACATTGACTGTAACTTCAAAGCTGGAATTGTGTTTGTGTTTCCCTCAGATCCCTTTGTGAAAATTCAGCTGGTTCATGGATTAAAATTAGCAAAGACCAAGAAAACCTCTTGCATGAAGGGTACAATAGATCCCTTCTACAATGAATCCTTCAGTTTCAAAGTTCCGCAGGAAGAACTGGAAAATGCCAGCTTAGTATTTACAGGTAAAAGCATTCTTTCTATTGATCTATCTCGGCTGTCTCTGAGGTGAACAAATTAACTGTCCCATGCATATACTTTATCTTACGCAGGGCCTTTCTCTTTCTTGGCAAGCTATAATTTATGGGACAGCCAGCTCTGGCATCTCTAATGAGCTTAATTAGCAACACAGTCCTCTGCACAGAAACTTTCTTGATGTTGTCACCTGCCTCATGGAACCATCTAGGAATTCACCTTGTCAGTTTCATTCTTAATTGTTACTCCTGGGAAAGCATTTCCACTGAGGAGAGAGGTGCGCTAATTGAACTGGCTGGGTCTTAATGTACTCAATGAAGAAGTGAGAGGAATGAGAGACAGGTGGAAGGAAGAGCAACCTACACCTTAAAACAAGACTCATTTTGGGGCACTATATAACTTAATTACATGCCTTATGCTGTCCCGTTATACTACTTCTATATACATTGGTTTGTTCATGCCTGTATTTTTAAGGGGACACTATTAGGTGCTGAACTTTCAAAGTCATTGCTGAGATTTATTGTTGTTGTTTCTTTGGATTTGTTACACTCTGAAAAATAATGATGGGCCTGAAGCAGATCTGAACATTCACATGTACATAGGCAATATTTGGATACAAGTTGAATCTTGTGGTGACATTAAGAAGTGGAAACAGCAATATGAAGAAAAGAGATTGATGAATAATGTCCTGTGTGGCATTTTGAGATTTTTTTTTAAATTGATTCTTGAATTTTGTATTTTCTTTCTTCAGTTATGGAAATATGCAATGGAAATTGGCGTGTAGAAAAGTTTCTTGGAGCAGCGCTAGATAATGTAGTGGTAGAAACGGCTGTTTCTGATCGATGCTGTTGTTTATATGGTGAAGATGCATTATTGCAGAAAAGCATTTAAGAAGTTTCCAAGTGCAGGCACAGTCTTCTCCATAGTTGCACAGTACATGCAGCGCCAGTAATGACAGTGTGGGTTCCATGTGCTGCCTTTCAGCATCTTAACCCAGACCTGAAGCATCTGCTTCTGAGGGTTTTTACTGTAACAAAAGGAGTGAAGATGGTAGTTTGGGATTTTATGCCCTTGGTTATGGGCTGAGACTGCCAGAAAAGGGGATGTGTGGACTTCAGTAAAACTCCTGAACCTGGCCTGTGTCAGCTGCCTCAGGATTGGCCTATAGGGCTATAAAATGTCAGTTGTAGACATTTGGGCTCCAGTACAAGCCCCTGGGACCCCACAAGAAGGGAGAGGCCCAGAGCCCAGACTCCAGCCTGCACCCAAATGTCTACACTGCCATTTTATAGCCCCACAAGCCCAAGTCAGCTGACATGGTCCAGCTGCTGGTGTTCCGTTGTCATGTAGATGCACCCAAAGAGGCCTGTTGTGGTGACTTTGTAGTATGGGCTTCTGTTCCCTGAGGATTGAGCAGATATCACTGGCTCATTGCATGTGGGCTTCTGAAAGGCCATTGGATGATGAGCATGTTGCTCTCTGCTGACCTCAGTCAGAGATGAACTATTAATCTAGATGGGAAAGGCTGCATAGGTCATTATTAATCCACTGAGCAGTTCATTCTCCCAATTGTCTTTGGGAGTATGGGTTAGAATGATATTTCTGTGGGCAAACAAGTTGTAGAAAAGAACAGTTGTATAAAGATCCCTTTTGTTGGTTCTATTTTAATACATGCTTTCGTTATCCAGAGGAGAAAATACCAAATTCAAGAATACACCCCCATGCGGTTTTGAATTTTTTTTATACTTTCCTTTCCCTTTTTTAATGCCATGCTCAGAAGCATTAAAAGCCAAATTCTGCTCTCATTTGCGTGAGTGCAATTTCACTGGGGTAATCAAGAGCAGAATTCAACCCCAAGCATGGGCACTTCTGTATGTTACATCGATTTTGTGAATGGTGACAATGCCTCTGCTAAAAATGATAATGCAAAGAAAAGACAGGAGTCAGTCCCAGTTGTTATATCGGAGATGGTGGCATTCGTGCCCTGCCATGTGGAGCCAAACCATCTCCAGAGGAGTACGTCTCAAGCAAGCACAATCTCTCCCAAGGCTGTTGCATGCGTATGGGGGTGCGTTTTGCCCCAGCCATTGGGATGCCATTGATTGCTTCCTCCATGGCCTTAACTCCATCTGCTCTTCTCCTCACCCTGCCCCCTTTTGGCTTTGTGGTCTCTAGGAGGAGCAAGAGTGAGCAGTCCCTATGTTCGCTAGAGCTGAGGGAGCCCTGTGGGTGGCCAATTCTGCATCATTTAGAGACAATGACATGTGAGAACAGCCCTACAGCCAAGCAAGAGCCATGAGCTTATGCTTCTATGAGCTGAAGAATAAGAAGGAAGGATTTTTTTTTATAACATTCCAACAATATTTCTCAGCCATTAAAAAGAGAATCTGCACTCAAAAGAAAACATTATTGTGCAGCTTTGTATTTCTGACGTGGCAGAAACAGATGTCAAGTCTGTGTAAAAAGCTGAAATTCCATCCATTAGCTTGTTTCCAAACATTTCATAACAAAAGGGATCCTGATCAGCATTTTAAATCTTGCCCTTCATGCACAGAAATTCCTCAGCGGAAAGGCTGTATTTAGTCACTGCTTTATATGCATGCCACCTTGAATGTTTCCTTTCGTGTGTAATCTTCAATCAGGTGATCTCTTTCTGCAGGAGTAAAATCTTCTTACCTCCAAAATATCAGTTCTCTGTGATCAGGAACAAGGAATGAAATACAGTGCAATACATTCCCTCAGACAAAGCTGGCTTCAGATGGTTGGATGCCTGACCTTTTATAATGGATATTTTTTTAAAATGAGCCCATCAGAAGCTAACTGATTCATAAAAATAAACAGTACAGTAGTCAGATTTAACTTGTATGATTTGAAATGATCATATTGCAAGGTTGTTTGTAGCAGATGGCACAAGATAGTCATTGTTGAAATCACTGATCTGTGATTATCTACTATATCATGAAAACATAGTGCTCTGCAAGATCAATAGGGCCAGATTCTGACAATCTTTGTCATGTTGAGTAATATGTCACTCTGAGCAATCCTACTGCTGTTGATACTACGTCTGTTGCAGGAATGCCTACATATTCTAGCCAAGAACCCCATTGTGCTATATGAACCCATGGTGAGAGACAGAATCTGCCCTGGGGTGCTTGCAATCTATATAGATGAGATGGACAAAACATGGGAGGGGACTTGCCCAAAGTCACACCACAGGTCAGTTATGGAACCAGCATTAGAACCTGGGCATGAGACTACGCTGCCTTTCCATTGTCCTACACAGTGCTTGCAAAGGGGATCAAAACCGGGCCTGTGGTGAAGAAAGAATCCCATGTGGCTATGTAGAAACAAGCGGAGAATGGATATCCGGAAGCAATATTATGGAAATAACATAGCGTGGTGGACTTAGTGATAGTAAGGACTTCGGGCCAAATTCTTTGCTGGTGTAAACAGGCAAAACTCTGTGGATGTCAATGCAGTTGCCTCCATTTAAACTAGTAAAAAAAATTAGCCCAATTTCATGTAATGTGAATATGTCTTGAAATAAATAAAATTAAGCAGCTGTTATTACTCCAAGGGTGGCTACATTTCACCCCTGGGTGAGTGTTCCCTGCATTGCCTTTCCCAACTCACTGGGGTATGGTATGGCTTAATTGGTTCATGCTTGCAAAGTGCTTTGAGATCCTCAGATGGAAGATGATCTAGAAATGCCGATTAGCATTATCAGAGCTGAATTTCCATATCCAAAAAATGAGAGGATCTTAAGGAACTAAAGCCACTTCCTTTTTCTGTTTAGATCTATCTTGCTTTGGCATCCCTTAAGTCAGTTAATTACATTTGCTGATGAGACCAGATCCAATTAAAAAGGAAAGTAATCATTCTGGGAAAGGTGACTTGTGATACCATGAATGTAGGTAGATCTGTAAAAGCACCCAGACCAGCCAGTAGCTAGATCATCTTCAATAATTTAAAATAAACTCTTTCAATGGCTTCAGATATTGGGCAAAATACACAGCTGTCTTTAGCTGGCACCATTTCATTGAAGTCAGCGGAGCAACGTCAGCTTAGGCCAGCTAAGAATCCTGGCACCATCTGTGTAGTTGATGATAAATTCAGAAGTGACACACTATTGGACTTAGGATGTGCCAACCCTACCAATGTTAGCTTTGATTGAGCTAGCATGCTAAAATTAGCAGCATAGCTGTGGCTGCATGCGTGGCAGGACAGGCTAGCCCCGCAGTACAATCCCATCTGAAACCCTAGGCAAGCCCTTCTCACCAGCATGGACTTTTGCATGTGTTTCTCTTGAGTACATTTATTTAAACTATCTAGTTTTCAGGGTAGTGGAGTGGGTTGACTTCCATCACAGCACCATATTTCTGCACTTCTCACAGCATTACCATCATCGGTGGTTGGTTTAGGCACTTAGATATGATAGAAGCCTAGATATCCAAGGATGGGTGGATAAGCGAGGAACCGCACCATATATATTGTCGGAATCACAATATATGATCATTCTGGTCTACAGACATGCATAAGCCTTGGCAAATGCTAAAATGGCAATTATGCCTCTATTTTAACCAGAGGTGGACAAAATTGGCTCACAGCTAGGTGCCAGCAATTTTACTTTTGGTTGCCAGAGGATGCTGCTCCATTACATTTCTGCCATGGAGCTAGATGCCAGGCTACTAAAACTGGTCACCATGGTGACCAGATACACTGATTTGTTGAGGCCTGATTTTAACATAAAAGTTTACATAAAGCACAGCGCATCTGTGAAAATTCAGCACTTGCTAATAAGTAGTCTGTGACAGTGGAAAAACAAATTAGATACACTTATCGCTTTGTCAGATGACATAGAATTAGCTTGGACAGTCATAAACACAATCACCTGAAAAGCTGTAGATGCCATCACAGAACTGAAATGCTACAAGTGATGCCTCCGGCTGTACAGTGGGACATTTCAAATATTGCAAAAGAAATAGACAGTGCCATGATGACACCAATCATAAATGTTTACAAGGCATTTTTCAAGTGTGAGCAAAAGTGACTTGGGAAGCTTACTTTGAGAACTTGACAAAAATTACAGTCCCTTTGATCCAACAACGATCTTTGCATGGGATCTTTACTGACAAAACAAGGCTGATGTTTACCCAGGGAGAAGTCCTGCAAACATTTGTAGATTTACCTACATTGGAAGAGGTTTGTTCTTCCATAAAGAAACTGCAAAGTGTGCATGCTGCTGGACCCAATGGTATAATGCCTGAAATTCTCAGCTGTGCGACAGCCCATAAGTGTACCATTATGCCAGTTTTTTGTCTAGTTTTGGATATTGGGAAGTTGCCAGTGGAGTGGAAGAGAGAGATCATTATCCTGCTCCAGCCTTGCCTTGTGAAACTCAATTTCCCAGAGCAATTGGGCTCCATTGCCAGACAGTGGATGCTATACTTGCTCTTCATCTTTTCACTGAGATCCATCACGAATTTAACCAGCCTTTGATAGTAGCCTATATAGACCTAACAGCAACCATCAATAGAGCTGTCAGTAGAGTGGCCTTGCGGAAGTTCTTATGAGGCATTGGTGTTCCTGATGTCCTTCTGAGGTGGGTTCAAGATCTACACAATGATTCAGGGGCACGTGTGCATTGGGAGACTTGTATGTCTGACAGGTTTCACACTAGATCGAGGTGCTGCGGGGATGTGCTGTGGCCCCATCCCTGTTCTGCTGCATGACAGGTTGGGCTCCCTGATCCATATCTCTGCAAATATCGGTGCAGCTGTAAGTTCAACCTCTTACTGACCTGGGTTATGCAGATGATGTCATCCTCTTGTGACTATGCAAACGATGCACTAGAGAGCTTCCAGCATAAGGCAGTGGCCCATGGGCTAACGGTTTCTTGCGTAAAAACAGAAATCCAGAGTGTTGGCACAAAGGTAGTGATACAAGACATCTATGTTTGGGGACTAACCACAGAAGTAGTGGATGACTATATCTGTCTTTCTAGGCCTTATTCAGTTTTTAAATAGGTGCAGCCAGCCTAAAGAGAATTAGCCAGAAAGGACCTGCATAGAATGAGGCGCTAAAAGAAGGGGTAGCTATATACAAAAGTATGGCCCGTCGTCTGATATTTTTATATGGCTCTGAAACATGGACATTGCTTAAACGAGACATCAAGTGGCTGGAGGTGTTTCATGTGTGTTGCCAGTGACAATTATTGGGTCTGCTTTGGCTTTGTCAGGAATAAGGCTGTATCATGGAGAACTGGCCTTAAGAGGATTGAAGTGACCATTGGCTCCTCCGTTTTGGTCATGTTGCCCACCTTGGAGACAAAGTCTCGCTCATTGAGCGCTGAAGATTGGACTCGAGGTCAGGAAGGGACACTGCCTGGTCATAGGGTGTCAGCGGTCACATGGTTGCCTGTGAGTAACCTGATTGCACCGAATGACTAATGCTCTTGAATGCCTGGTTTGAAGCTGTACAGTGTATTGTACCGTGTGCTCGTGGTCATTCAGCGCTACAGATTTTCGATGACTAAGTGTGGCAGTGGTTGTGGAGAGGGTGTTGCGGTTGACTCTCATACTATAGTAGTGTAGCTAAATTGAGCTCTGTGGAGCTCATGGTATTGGGTGTTTTGGATTCATACCTTAAAAACGGAGATCCCATTTGCTCCTTGTAAATGTTATATATCCCATTCACAAGCCAAAATATTTCTCCTCCTGCTTCTGTGCAGTGTGTTCCAGATCGGTGGGCTGTCTGCTGTCCTACCCTCCCCTTTTATGTGGTTGTGAAATGATTCTCATAAGATTATATAGTTCTATGTTGCGTGCTCCACTTGGGACACTTTGGCTATATCTACACTTGGCCAAATAAGTCGACTTTGCTAAGTCTAATTAACAAAGTTGACTTAGCATGTCCACATTCAAAAATTAAGTCGACTTAAAGGGGACCTTGCCAAATCAACTTAGAGCGTCCACAGTGGACATCTAAGTAGACTTCTAGGGGCTAGGTGGACCTGGGACTGGTCCACAGTGGCAGGGGGGGCACCCCTTGCCAAGTGCCAGGGGGCTCAGCATTTGCCCCATTGTACCTAGATACAATGGGAGCTGAGCAGGACAGGGACACTGGCAGGGCATAGGAGCGGGGTGGGCAGGGCTGTGTCCTGCCCTGTGGAGGGGTATGCCAGGCTCTGGCTGTGCCAGCCACCATGACAGGGAGGGCAGTGGGGGAGCCCTGGAGCCCTTTAAGTCAACTTTAAGTCGACTTAGGGCTCATCTGCATCCACACTGGTTAAGTCGACTTTATAAAGTCGACTTAGCCAGTAAAATCGACTTTAAACGAAGTTTTATGAAGTCGACTTTAAATTTCCTTAAGTTGACTTAAGCAGCAGCTTAAGTCGACTTAAGGAAATTGTAGTGTAGATGCAGATTAAACTAAATTGATTTAAGCAAGCTTAAGTCGACTTAATTTGTAAGTGTAGACGCACCCTTTGTGCCTAATTTTCAGAGATGATGGTCATAAGGAATAGGGGGGATGTCCCAGGCACTAGGGCGCAGATCCACAAAATTATTTAGGCTCCTAACTTCAACTGGAGCTTAATACCTTTGTGGATCTTGGTCAAGGTGTCTGGATGCCTCCAGTTTTGGGTGCTACATTTGAAAGTTAGTTAAAGCTTCTGAAAATGTTGGCTTTATTTTGTAAAGTGCTTTGTCTTAAAAGATGTTATATGTATAGCAGATGTGAATACTACTAATAAAGCACAGTCCCTTTAAATATTCTTACAACTAAAAGATAGTGTGTCAGCAACTCATGGAGATTTTTTTTAATTTTATTTTGGCACATCACACGTATCGTCTAAGTACTGTGGATCTGTATACAAAGTGCCGTAGAAATACACGGTGTTTTTGTTATCTTAG
Source organism: Pelusios castaneus (assembly GCA_007922175.1). Lineage (NCBI taxonomy): Eukaryota > Metazoa > Chordata > Testudines > Pelomedusidae > Pelusios > Pelusios castaneus. The sequence continues at coordinate 14,881,625 of ML685786.1, forward strand.
CCTTTTGTGCACTTGATAGCTTGTTAATTATTGCACACAAACCATGGATTGACTCTGTGCAAACAAACGCAGTGGTCGTTAAAGAACAGTATGTTCCCCTTGCCACACTGCATATATCTGTGAACATTTGTGTTAGTTGTCATGTGTTACTTGCTAAAGGAAGGATGTAATTTGGCCTAGACACCGAGGTTTCCAGCAGTTAATTTCAAGTGGAGCCGTAGGATTATTGCCTGCCAAACACATAGGTAAGGAGAAAGGGACCTTTGAATCCCAGAGAAATTAACACCTACAAGTGCAATGTGTATGCACTAGTAGATGCCATTGTTGAGGCTGTAAAGATACCTACCTCAGTTCAGAACAATGCTGGAACTTGCTGGGCTATACTTTTTAATCGGAGTTTTGATCATTTTCAGAAAGAGGCTTTATCATAAACTGGAAAGAAAGTTCTTAGACTCTAAAAAAGGTGGTCCTTCACATCTGTAAGCTAGTTAATAAGTATTAATATTTATAATTGCTTTGCAGTATTGTCCAGATGGCCCTGCAAGCACTAGCTCCTTCCTGGCAAATGGCTTGTCCTTGCCTCATAACAGTCACAGTTTATGAAGCCGGCATTTCACCTTCGCACCTCTGGCAATATTAGAGTGACGATTGTGATAGGCATTTGAATTGCAAAAAATAACTTGCATGATCAGGACACCGAGACTCTGATCCTTTTCAGTGGTGCTGTTTTGATAAGGAGCCAGATCTTCAGATTTTCCAATTAGCTTCACATGTTGAAGCACAAAATTGGTCTCAGCTGCAGGCATGATGAGAGATGCACTGAATTTTGAGCTGCCTGGAGTGTAGAAACTTGACCTTCAAGCATCTAAGTAGATAAATACCAACACCCTCTTTAGGTGCCAATTTGCAGGGGTTGCCAACTGCGTCAGGTGTAGTGCCAGAATATGAGCCAGCTTTCAATGTGCGTAGCTCATTTCCCTGACTTAGCTTTCTGTCAAAAATTTCTTCACCTGTTTAGACACAGAAGAGAGTTTCTTGCCAGACAAAATAAACACTCCTTCCAGCTATAAGCAAATCAAGTTACTTCCCTCCCAGGCTGGGAAATTAAAAAAAAAAAAAAAAAAGAGAGAGAAATTATTTCTATTTTAAAATACTTGCCATTCATGGCACTTGCTTAGTTCGAATTAGCGAATTGCATTGAGTTCAATGGGCCGGTTAGTTCGAACTAAGCAATTAGTTCGAACTAACATGTCCACATTGGTTAATTCGAACTAACTAGTGCTGAGCTAAGGGTATTTTAAAAATCCTGACACAAAAGGTTGAGTTCTGATCTCAGCGGAACAGGTGCAAGTCATAAGTGACTCCACTGACATCAATGCAGGGGTTTATTTTTGCCAATGATAGAACTACATAGATTTAATGGGAACCAACTTCAGCCTCTGTGGGTCAGGCATGTAGAATCAATGAATACAAGGAATCAAGATGGTAGGCAGAGTTTGACTGATAAATATGCGGGGAGGCAAATCTGCACATGCCGGCAGATATATCCCTTTTCCACTTCCTTTCCCTTTTCTCTGCACCTCTTTTAAGCATGGACTCTCTTCTCACATGCATTGCTAAGTGTAGCCCATTGTGCAAAACGATTTTTCTGGATCTTTTTAAAGTGCATAGTTTGCTAGTAAATGATGCCTCCATGGAAGCCTTTGGGTATATTGTTAATGAAACAGAAAACAAAATTTCTGTGTTTGTTAACAAACATCTCTTGTTGACACCTTGGAAACCATAGAATCTGAATTGAATGAACATTCTTTCCATAATCCCCAAGATAGGTCATGAGATGCTTTTCATACGAGGAGGTGACTCTCTCTTCTGCTGAGCTCTGGAGTAATTGTAATTTAGTTTCTAGGCTATAAAGCGTGCTCTGAGAAGGAATCTTCTCAATCTGCCCATTCTTGTGCTGAAGTGATGGAGATATAGTCAGAGGATCCCATGACCATCATTCATGGCATAATTTGGTCCATGAGGGCCAGAATGCAGTGCATCTGGCATTCTAGTCAAGGGTGTTTGCTTAGGACTCGTCTTTTTAAAATGTTACGGTATTTTACAACTTTGCTCTGAGTGAAGGCAGAGTTGATAGCACCTGGAAAGTGATGTTCTCTGTTCATAGGACTGCCCTGCAGCATGGCTATCTTTCCAAATGATCTGCCTGACTCTTGTACACTACCAATACAGCAGCTGCCCACCAAACAGCTCTTTGGTAGCATTGACTTTCAGCTGCAACTGTGCCAGAGAGTTGAAGTGGTGACCTAGAGGAGGAAGAATCCATATCTTGTTACTAAGATGTCCTGTTTCATCCAGTCTTTGAATGAATTAGCAGCACTGGCACGCTTCTCAAACTAGGGAATTGGCAATCCGTTAGAGAAGAGCAGAAGGTAATGTAGACATGGCTTTTTGGCCAATACGAAGCAGGTGACCTGATCAATATTTTGTTTCCCTGAAAGTTATGGCCTGGGCATTGATGAGCCAACTCCTACAGGGGTTCCGGGCTGCTGACCTCAATGGAAATTAGGCCTGTGTAATGACAAAAGGGCTTGAGTCTGCAGGGCTGAGTAGTGAGGCTGGAGAGAGCTGGCAGAGCCTGCTCAGGGTGCTCCCTTCACAGGGGAAATTAGCTAAAGGGAGCAGGCACTGCTGGCTGGTCAGCCTCTGGTGACACCGTTCCCCACTGTGATGGATACTGCTTTGGAAGCAGTTCTGACAGGAGCTGGTCCTTCATTCTGTCATGCTCAGCCTCCTCTAAATAGCCACTACAGGATGGCCGTAAGAGTAATCCAAAATCCCCCAAAGGGCAGCTGTGCTCATTGTTTGCTTTCACTGGTTATGCCAAAATAAGAGTGCCCTGCTCCTGTCCGATCCTCAACAGGTCCCTCACAAGCCAGCTTGCTCACACTGCTGAGCACTGCCTGCACTTTTCCACACCACGCACAAGCCTAGAGCAGCCCCTGGATGTGGCGTTCTGTCCCTCTGGCTCTCTGCACTTCGCTCAGCTGTCCGCAGGGTCGAGCCCTCAAGGAGCACTCTAGGATTTGGCCAATGAAGTGAAGTGCAGAGCAGGCAATCAGGGGCTAAACAACATGACCAGATTAATCCTTGATATAACTCCACTGAAGAATTAATTCCAGGGATGAATTTGCCTCCTTGTATCATGCTGAATGGTTTCACAGGTGAAATTAGAGGGTGAAGGAATACAATATTCTTTCCAATTAAAACCTGTGAAAACAAGAAGACGGTGTGGAGCAATGCAGTTGCTGTACCTTGCCTGGTCAATGTGGCTTCATCTCACTAGAGGGTAAAATTAGACTCTCAAATTCAATTGACTGCGTTGATAAGAAGGTTTGCACTGTCATCGTATATACAACTTTAGTCATGGTATAAAATAAACTGATTTTCACGTATATCTAATAGTCCTTCGTTGAGTCTGGCATAATAGCCAGTAAGAACTTAGCAGAACTCTTATTTACAGGCTGATTTACTTTCCTAGCCAGTTTTGCAAGTGCATTTATTTGCACTGTTACCTCTTTTTGCATCTGTGGCTTATCTTTTTGTTCTGTTTCGTTATGTTCTGGTGAAAGGATTCGTTGCACTTGTTATTGGAGTCTGTCTGTAGTATGCATCATGTAACTAAAACTCCCTAAGCATCAGTAGCTAGATTACTGAGTGCGGAAAGCATTCTCGTTCAACCTGATATTTATCTTTGCTTCCATAGTTGTCACACAGTCTGTCTCTGTATCCCAGAGACAATTAACTTTAAGATGCCACATAGCAATGGCGCTATTGTATTGAAGGATTTGCTCTATTATCCAATTTGCCTCAAAAGTAAGGCTAAGCAATAATGGATTACATTCAAGGCCCTTCCTATGTAAATACGGCTTTTACATTTCTCTTTCCCATCAGATTCCTTTATCTCCTTAGTTTGTTTAGTACTGCTTCTCTCCTAATAAAACTGTCTGCAGTGAAATTGATAATGTAATTACCTTTCCTGCAATGGTTTTAAAATCAGCACAGATATTCCCCTCCTAAGCTACAGGGTGAAAGACTGCCTGGAATCGGGTTTAAATGCTATCCCTGACATTTACTGGTACTGGGAACAATTTTTAGAGATAGAGCCTTCTCCTTCTGCAGTGTTGCTTTGTACCTGCAAAATATGCACCCACACTGTTGTGAGTTCTATTGTGAGTGTGGCTCTGAGGAGCTGCACCCCAAAAGGAGATTTTAAATCCAGTGTGGGAGCAGTACTATTCATATTGATGCCTCTGATTCACTCTACAGGTGACAATGTGCAGGCATAAACCATGGCCTCACAACTGGCTGAAAAAAATATGCCCCTTAAATGTAGCGTATTCTGCTAGATATGTAAATGGCTGGGGGCTGCGCTGTGTGTTTGTTTCCTCAGAGACAGATAGCATCTGTAAATGAAGCCACTGGTTGGCTTGGAGGCCGTGTAGAGAGACAAGAAGGACGCTGGGCCATGATCCTTAAGGTGAACACATGTCCCGTTTTGGCAGAGACAATCCCCTTTTTAAGCTTTGTCCAGGATGTTCTGATTTTTTGGCAAAACTTGGCATTTGTCCCATTTAATTTTGCCAGCTGATGATTGGTTGCCAAGAGCAAATGGGACAAATGCCCAGTTTTAACCGAAAAGTGGGGTGTGTCCCCCTAGTGGGGTGTGGAAGAACTTTTGGGCAGGAGGGGGCACATGGCAACACCAGCTCTGTGCATTGGGGCTTGGGCAAGCAGTGGTACTAAGTGGCTCAGGCCAGCCCCGTGCATAGGAGGGGATGCCCCTTCAGGCTAAGCCTGCATACAGGTAGGGGAGGGGCCCTCAGATCAACTCCATGCCAGGGGGAGTCCTTGGGTAAGTCCCATGAGGTGTCCCATTTTCCCTTTAAAAAATATGGTCACCCTAATGATCCTGCATCTTTCACAGGACTTCAGTGAGAGTTTTGCCTGAAACAGGAGTGCAGAATTGGGCCCTACAGCTACCAATGAAGTGTAAGCACCCAGAGCCATGTCATCAACCCAGCTAGGGTCCCATTGCTCCAACGGGATGGTACAAACTACAAAGGGACCTTAAACCTGAGGAAATGGCCATTCCTCAAGGATGGGGGGAATCCTCCTCCATTAGCATAAAGCTGATGTTAGCCCCCTGTGCCAGCCTCTCCTAATGCCTCCACCCTCTTGTGTAGAGAGCACTCTTGGAAAGAAGAGATGTTCCAGGAGGAAAAGGAGCAGAGCTGGAGTACTTCATACTCTGGTGAGCCCCTCTGGCATAAGAGCCCAGCACCAGCTCAATCCCAACTTCTGCTAGGATTTGGGGAGGTAGAAAGGTGGCTTTGAGCTCAAAACCAATCATGAGGTCTGTGCAGCAGAGGATTAATCCTCTCTTCTTACACTCATTCAAATCAGAACTAACTTGAGTGAAATCAGTGGATGTGTCCCAACATAAAACCAGTGCAGGCAAAAGGAGAATCGGTACCTGGCGGTGTCCATCTAGTTTATTCAGGTATATTTAGAAAGAGAGAGGAAAGAAAATACAGAGAACTGAAACAGGAGTTGAATTCCTGTTAAATGCGGTGAAATAGCTTCCAAACTCATCTGCACAGCACCCTTTGTTTTTGACACTGCCTCCTTTTGATTTATATTTCACATTATATAAGCCTTTTTGTTCTTTATGCTGGTATTTGGAACAAATATCCTGTTTCTAATCTGTATTGTATGGGTAGTTTTAACTGATAACCTCACAGAATGTGGTGTATGCACAATGCCAATAGTTGAAATGTTTCTCTGGTCATTATGTAAATTCCCCATATACAGCTTGACTCTAATGTGTGATAATTCTCATTTTATTTGCCTGCTTTATTAGAAAATAAACAATAGAGCCCACAGGCAAGAAACAGCTCCTCTTGGATAGTTAATAATCTTTTGTGAATGTCATGAAGTGCCAATTAAAAGAAAAGTGTCAAGTAGTATTTAATAGGATCCCTCCCCCATTGCTTGTAATACAATGACTGCAAATAAAGCATCTTTCATTGTTAATTTTGTCCTCCTCCATTTGATTAACATTGATGTTTTGCTGTTACAAAGAGTTTACTTAGTTGTTATGCTGTTTACAAAGAGTTGGAGGTTCATGTGGATTTATTCAGTCTTTATTCTGATAGTAACATTAACTTAAACAATAATTCTTTTAGTTGATCTCGTAGGTAGTTGGGTGGGGTGGGAAGGGTGGAATGCATATGCAGTAGGGTCTTGACCCAGAAAAGCACTTAAGCAGATGGTACCTTTAGTCATATGAGTGCGTAGTCCTTTTGAAGTATACATGCTTAAAGTTACTCATGTGCTTAGCTGGATTTAGGTCTAATGATACAGGGAATAGGTAAATTCCAAAGGGGTAGCCGTGTTAGTCTATTCTAGAAAGACAACAGAGTCCTGTGGCACTTTTAAAGACTAACAGATTTATTTATCGCATGAGCTTTCGTGGGAGAAAAATCCCACTTCGTCAGACGCTTTGAAGATGGGAAACTTACAGAATGGGAGGAAATTAAATGCAGAGGAGTGTATGACATAGGATCAGGTCAGGCTGTAACAGCAAATCAAAATAGGTGTTAGGATTCAAACACTGGGGAACAGCACATAGAGGAAGGTGAGGTCAAATCACCTGTTGTAATGAGAGAAAATGATTGGTCCTACTTGTTTGTGAAATTGCATATGTTCCCTTTACCAACTTCTTTTTATAGTTGGGAAAATGATACATTTGTACAGCTATGTTGTTCGGATTTATATTGAGATGATATTTCCTGTGGTGTCATTTTTGGCTGTATTTGAGATCTTCTTGATGGGTATTTATGCTTACATATTTCTTGCCCCATAGGGGTCTCAGTACTGTGCTACAGGGTGCCTTCGCTGCCTTCTTCCTCCCAAGAATGCGTAATAGTAGCAATAGTAAAATGTGTGCGAGAATCTTTTGTCATGTATGTATTGTGGGCGCACCAGTATTACCTCTCTCTCCCTCTCCCAGACTTTTTGTCTGTTCTGCCTATGCATGCACACTCCCCCAATCCAAAACCATATTCAGCAAAACTCTTGAGTGAGTTCATATACTCTTTCCCTTACACAAAGGCTCTCACAGATTCAAAGGCCAGAAGGGACCACTGTGATCATCCAGTCTTATCTCCTATAGAACATCGCCCAAAGAACTTTCCCATAACTACTATTAGAACAGATCTTTTAGAAAAACCTCTTATAGTGATTTAAAAATGACCTGTTATGGAAAACCCACTGCAACCCTTGGTAAATTATTCCAACAGATAATTAGCTTCAGTGTTAAAATTTTACACTTTATTTCCATTCTGAATTTGTCTAGGGCCCTGTGTACACTAGAAAATTGTTCCGCAATAAGCCTTTGCACTATAGTAAAAGTGTTGTGATTTATAGCGCAATTGTGCATTCACACTGTGCTCCTTATAACGCAAAGGAATGTCCACACTGTTCTTTGCATTTCTGCAAAAATGAGAATTGAATTGTGGGCACCTAACCCACTGTACTAATCGTCAGCTTTCAGTGCTAGAAACCCTGGGTAGAAGGAGAGAGGTGCTGAGCACTGTGGGTAAATTTACAAGTTCCCCATGGGATGCTGTGTTTCCTTGTCATTCACTGTAGTTACTAGCAACTCACACCCTTTTTCAATGTTGCCCCGGGAAAAGAGGAAAAAATTCAAAACCAGAGTGGCCAGGCTTGGAATTCTGGGACATTTCTGGAGGCCACTCATTGCAGAAGAACAGTTCCTCAGCGTTCACACACGCTTTATAGTGCAAGAGCTATTCCGCAATAGGTGTTATGCCTCTCGCACAGGTGGTATTATTGTTCTGATAGAATGGCACTTGTAATGCAACAAGGAGCATTCAGGTGTGTATGGTGGGCTTACAAGGCCTAGCTTCAACTTCCAACCATTAGATTGTGTTGTATCTTTTTACGCTAGATTGAAGAGCCCATTAGCAAATAATTGTTGCTCTTCTAGGTACTTAGACTGTGATCAAATCACTTTTTAACCTTCTCTTTGTTAGCTAACTAGATTGGGTTCCTTGAGTTTATCACTGTAAGGCATGTTTTCTAATCCTTTAATCATTCTTGTGTCTCTTCTCTGAACTGTCTCCAATTTTTCAACATCCTTGAATTGTGGACACCAGAACTGGACACATGAGGCTATGTACACACTACAGACTTGTCCCGCAATAAAGTTGTTGCGGGCCAAGCAAGCGTTATAACTATAATGCTTTCCCCCATCCACACAGCACTCCCTGTAGTGAAAAGGAGCTTTCACACCACCTATCCCACCATGCACTGCTGCAGCCAGCCTTTGGGCTGGCAGTTCAGCTGCTTTCACCCCTCTCTTTCCCCCACAGAGCTGTGGGGCTGCCTGGGGTGTTCCCTGGGGCTGCCCCGCCCCGCTGGAGCCCTACTGGGGTGGAGAGGGCTGTTCCCCCGAGACCGGGGCTCAAACCACAGGCGGCAGCGAGCCCCCGTCCTGTGGAAGCTTTGTGGCAGCCAGGGTTCCCCAGAGCCAGCGCTCCGAAGCCGCCGGTGACTTGAGCCCTGCTCCCCTGGGGCTTCCCTGGGGTCATGCAGGCAGTTGGGCTCAAGCCACCCATGCTTGGGGGCTCCTGCGCAGGAGCCACCAGCCCAGGTGGCCAGTCCCCAGGAGCCACAGGGTTCCTGGTGGCTCCAACAGCAGTGGAGCTCCCGCCACAGGAGCTAGAGCAGTGAAATTGACGAGTATGACAGCTCCGGTGTCCCAGACTGGCCTCGATTGGCACGCTGGGATATTTCCAGAGGCAGTCAAAAGCACAGAGTGCGTACACACTGGCTCTACCGTGGAACAGCTGTTCTGTGGTAAGCCTATCCACGCTCGGTTAGGTGGTTTACCTGTTGCGTGGCAAGAGGGCCGTTGCCGTGCAACAAGCAAGATTGTAGTATGTACGGTCACAGCCTTATCGCACGGTAAAGCTCCTGACCACGCAATAAGGCTGTAATGTGTACAAGCCCACAGTATTGCAGCAGCAATCACACTCATGCCAAATACAGAGGTAAAATAACCCCTCTGTTCTTAGTCAAGAGTCTCCTGTTTATGCGTCCAAGGATCATATTAGCCCTTTTGGCCATAGCATCATGTTGAAAGCTCTTCTTCAGATGATAAAAATGTTTCTTCAGAGTCACTGCTTCTCAGGGATAGAGTCCTTCATCTTGTAAATATGGCCTACAGTTTTTTGTTCGTTGATATGTATTTACATCTAGCTGTGTTGTAACACATATTATTTGCTTGTGTCCAGTTTACCAAGTGATCCATATCAGTAAGCTGTTCTTGTCATTATTTTCCACTCCCCCAGTTTTGGTGTTATCTGCAAACTTTGTCAGTGATGATTTTATACTTTCTTCCAGGTAATTATTAAAGACATTAAATAGTGTAGGGCCATGAGTTGATACCTGTGGGACCCCACTGGGAGCACACCTGCTCAGTGATGATTCCCCATTTACAATTACTTTTTTGAGACTTCTCCATTAGCAAGCTTTAATCCATTTTAATGTGTGCCCTGTTAATTTTATATTGTTTGAATTTTTTTAATCAGAATATCTTGTGGTGCCATGTCAAATGCCTTACAGAAGTATAAATATCACCACTGTTGTTTTTATTAACCAAATTCGTAATCTCATAAAGATATATCCAGTCAAACTAACTTGATACTTTCGATAAATCCATGTTCATTGGCATTAATTATATTACCCTTCTTTAATCCTTTATTAATTGAGTCCTGTATCAGGTTTACTCTTAGTTATGTTAATTGACAGGGGAATTCACATCTATCAAACTCAATAGGATTTTATCTTAACCTATAGCACAGTTTCACAAATATGGTAGTCTGCATTACCCACAAACTCTTGTGTAGTTCTTTTATAGAATCAGTAAGGGAATTCCCAGGGCCAGGCCTGTATTTCACATTCTAATTATGTAGTGGTGTTGTAACCGTGTTGATCCCAAGATATTAGAGAGACAAGGGGTGAGGTACTATCTTTTACTGCCCCATTTCATATAGCAGCAGCCAAATCCTTTTTTTGAAGCCCATGGAAGCAGTCTCATATTTTGGGTTTTCATTTGTCCAAATGCTGTTCATGGCAACATACTGTCTTTGCAGCAGAACCAGAAGTGGGAGATAATTTTACCAAGGCAGAGTTTCTTTAAGTTGGTTAGTGTTGTTATCCTGTGGGAGATAACAGCTGGATGTTAGAGACATATTGCCTAGAAGCATAGCATTCTCTCTGCACGATCAATCCCAGCAACCCAACATTAGCACAAGGATTAAATAACTAGCTATAGTGATTAAAATTCCATCTGCGATTTAACGTTAGTAAATGTTGCAGAGGGTAGCTTAATGAAAGAAAATTCTGAGGAATGAATTTTACATTCAGATCATAGACTCACTTGGACCAAATTAAAAAATGTCAAACCACTACATCTTATCTCTGATTTTCTTTTTTCTCTGATAAATAATATAGACTGAATTCTACTTACACTGAAGTTGTTGACTTCAACAGAGTTGTTTCAGCATAGCCGAGGGCAGAAATTTGCTCCATACCCATGATGAATTAGTCTTTGGGACTGTCAGGTGGGAAGTTGAGTCATGAGTCTACCCAATTCAGGCTTAATAAATTTTCACCTTTATTTATAAAATTTCAGACAGAATAATTTTTCTTATGTAACTGTACTGTACATATGAACAAGCACTAATTTACACAGCTTTTGCTGTTTATATCTTTCATTGTATTATGTTTTCATGTCACCTTGCCCTTATTTTTCCCAGTAAAAGGATCTGTTAACATTATAGATTTGTATATTTATCATACTAATGAACTTTGCCTTTTGCCCAAACTCTTCCAACACATCATATTCCATAAACAAACCGTCCCCTCTGTCTTGCAAGCAGTAGAATTCTTTAATTTTAACAAAATCTATGTGCGGGGAAGGAAAAAAACCATTCAAGCGAGACAAAATGAGGCTGAGGCCCAGGCTAAAACAGGTGTTACTTCGTATACACTCTTTCTTGGTTCAGTTATAAGTTATTGAAGTATTGCTAACAAAGCTCTTAATTTTACCATTTTCCAGTTCTTCATCTTTAGATTCCAGTATCATAATTCAATAGAATTATATGATCAGAACCCTTAATTTATTTGAGTGTGGGGAGGGATTAGAGAGCATTGGGGCTTTAAAATGTCTCTATTTCTTTATCATTTTCACCTGTGGGTTGTCAAAGGACTTTCTTCTCCAAGTCCAACATCATGTTTGTAAATCATTGAAAAATTAAACAACTTTGTCTGTAATCTTGCTCATTGCACGCTCAGGGATGCTCTTTGTTGTAGGACGTTAATAACCACTATTCATCAGTAACGTAACATTAGTAACCAGTGACTGTACATTCTTATCTTTATGCTATTTACACTACGTAACTCGGGGATCCTAGGATAACCACCTGAATATGCAAAGATCAGGGCAGGCTGCAAAAAGGAGAGCAGATTCTCCCAGCACTGGTGGCTTACCTGGAGCTAAATTCCCCAGTCAGTCACAAACAATGCTTCTGATTCCCCACACTGGATATCAAGAAGTCACCACAAAATATACTCAGCTCCCTTTACTGCATTTCAGTACTGTCCCCAGTACAGCCATTTGGTCTGGTAAAGAAAGAAATTGCTTAAAACTCCAAGCTCTTTTCCCAAAATGGTTTCTCCTGATCCCAAAGGGTTAGCCATGTTACGCAGAACAGTATAGGTTTGGATCTTACCCAAAATACCACACTGCCAGCCAATCCTTTAGTAACTAAAATTAAAGGTTTATTGTACAAAGAAAGAAACAAACTAGGGGAGTACTGTTAAAGGGTTAAAGTAATCGCATACATACAATAATTTGAAAGTCCAACACATCAGGTTTCCAGTAGAATTCAAAGTTTGCAGATCTTAGGCAAACATCCAATACCTGGATGGGTTTAATCCTTGTTTCAAAGCTTCAATTGTTAAAAATCCAGTTCAAAGGAATATAGACCAAATATTCCAAGTGTAGAGTTTGCTCTAATTCTCTCATGAGAATTAGCAGGGTGATTCCAAGCCAGTCCTGGCTGGGATCTCAATCCTGTGGCCCCAATGTGCCTTGAGAAGCTTGGACAGATGTGAGACAAAGGGTTTATGTTCCCAACTTCCTTTTATAGCTGTAGCAGGGTGGGCCTATGCTGGCAATTTCTTCATGAGGGCTTTGATGATAGTTCACAGATACTTCCTTAAGTGGAGAATAACAATGTGTATTATCCTTTGAAGTAAAACCTTCACGTCTTTGGCACCACAGTTAATTAGCTGCATTAGCACCATAAATAGACAGTTTCCATTGGTACATCAAAGCTCCATCTAGATGTTAATGTTTTCTTTTGACCTCTTCTAACAGAACAATAGTAACACATAGGGAAGCAATTCATTTACCTTGCTAACCTCTAACAATATAGATGTAAACATCGTCAAGTAACTACTAAAACACACATGCATATCAAAGCTACACTATAATATACTTTTGAAGGTTAGATTTGGGTCCTGTATTTTACAAGATGGCTTGGCCTTTTTAGGCCTAGCATGACCCACTAACTAGTTTTTTAATACTGCTATCAGAAGTTCAAAAGTTCAGTTCATCCCTGTGTAGGTTAAGCTCTCGGGCGTGTGAAGGAGAAAATACTAGCTGGCTTTAAAGAAGCTGTGCTAACCTGGAACACTGCCCATTTCAGAGCTGGAGCATGGTTTGGTGGGTAGGGCACTCAGCTGGGAGTCAGGAGACATGAGGTTCTGCCAATGAGTTGCTCCTGGGTGTCCTTGGGCAAGTCTCTTTCCAGTGGCTTTCCAGTGGGGGGGGGGCAGACTCCTGGGTGCTAGCTGGCAGGGAGTGCCAGCCAAACCCTCCATGATGCATAGGGCGCAGGGGGTGCAGGAGGCACTGAGCGGGAGAGGTGGATGCAGCATGGTAGTTAAGTGGGGGGAGGCATAAGGGTGGTGATGGAGTTTGATCAGAGCTGGGCTCTGCTGCTGCCATGAATGCCAGAAAGTCCCTGGGGCACAGAAGGAGGAATGTGGTGTGTTTCTTCCTCCTCCCCACCTTAGGTATAGACTCCCACCTCTCCAGGGCAGCTGGGGAACAGTGCTGTTTGGTGGGAGCTGGGGTTTATTGTACAAAGAAAGAAACAAACTGTTTTCCCCCCTCTTTGCTCTTTGTCTGATTATCTGTCACAAACTGAGATGAGGAGGGTGAGGCCTAGTGGCTGGAGCAGTGGCAGTCGGGTCCAATGCTGGGTAAAGTGGTAGTCAGGCTGGGAACCAGAGCTGGGGGTCAGAGCTAGAATCAGGAATCCAGAACAGGGTGAAACAAGGAAAGGGTCGGGCTGGGAGCTGGACTGGAGCAAGTAGGGCCAGAGAAGAGTTCATAACCACAATGTGCCATTGGACAGATGAAGCGGCTGCTTCTCCTGGGAAGCTTATATACCTGCCCTGTGAGTCAGGTGCTGGCGTGTGGATTGGCTGGAGCTTGGCCCTGAAATGACGTAAGCCATGTGCGGGGATCACGCTGTAGTTTGAGGATGACTCATCACCTCATATCATCTGGTAGGCTCTTTGGGGTAGGAACTACCTCTTCCTATGTGTTTGTACAGCACCTGACATCATGGGGGCCAGAATTCAGATGAGGCCCTTAGGTGACATTATACTAGCAATAATATAACTATAATAATTAATAAGTTTGTATATAGCGTTAAAGCTAGATGTTTGCATAACCAGCGGGTGTTCTCACCCAGAACAGCCACAAGGAAGCAAAAAACAAAACTGGAGGTTTGCTAAATATAGGTTAGGAAAAAAATTAGGTTTATACTGTTGCAATAAAAATGGAAAAACTTCAAGGTTTTCGTATTCGCTATTGGTTTCCTTTTGCAGTGTAGTTTGTTTGGTGTGTTTGGGCAGCTAGAAAATGGCCACAAGGCAGTGTCGGACTGACTCCATTGTCAAACAGGGTGTATTGTCAGAGTTGTGGTGCAATTTCTTGTGGCAGATGTGTGCATGTGATGAGCACAAAGCGGTGCTTAATTATTTAAAGGCTTTTAAAATATGCTGTGTGAAAACAAATTACATTAAACAAAACTTTGGTAAAGTGTGTTAGAAAATGAATTATGTACAGTAGAGGTAAATTAATGGTGAATGTGGATTAACTGAGATAAAATGTTCCATTTGAAGCAAGGAAGGACTCCTGAAGGTGGCTGAAATTATATCATGGATGCTAAACTAATAAGTGTTTAATTCATTTCATTATTTTCTCTTTTTGTTTTCTTTTGGAGTTAAACAGGTTAGTACAGCATCTCTTTGCGTAATTGATTTAGGGCTTGATTCTGAGAGAAGCTGACTAGAACTTGCACCTCCCACAGACTTCAGTAAGAGTTCTGGGTCCCAGCACCTTTTGGGATCAGGCTCTTAAATAAATAATTCCATTTATGAATTTTAAATGATTTTGTTACTTGGGTATTGAACTTGTTCACCTGCAGGCGGCAGCAGAGTTCTGGCTTGTTTGTACTCAGTAATATGCTAGGTACAGTAATTGCTAAACAAATAAATGTGACACATTTTAAGGTGTGTGTTCCCAACTCAACAAAGTACGTAAGTATGTAAACCCGGGCGTAAGGTAAGGTAAGCATAGACTTAGGTCCCTTGTTGAAGGAGGACCTTTGTGCAGGTTATTAACTATTATGGTTATAGTTATAACTGTTATGACCATTCAAAGGAGGAATGAATAGTTTAATATTGATTTTTTTTTGGTTAGTGTTGCACATAAATCTGTGTTTGCTAATTACTTTTCAATCCTACTTTTCAGTCCGACTTGTTTAAAGTAAAAGACTTGTTTGATAAGCAAAATATATCACTTGCAGGTCACTGGCAGTTCTGTGCCAGAACGGCAGGATTGTGCTCTTAGAGCTGAGCTGTGTAGGTGAAACGTTCAGTATGCAAAAGCAAGCTTACTGTTACATAGTGGCAAACACATTGAGCCCAATGGATTTGATTTGTATGTTAATGCAAATCAAAAAGGTCTTGAATGAGTTATGTACCATTTCCATTGTTTTTTCAGGGAATTGCAGTCCACAAGCAGTTAATTCAATAAACCTAGCTGCTTTCTACCCCATTCCCACATAGCTGATTTGTTTTCCATTATGCCCATTCTATAGGGTGTGTTTTTCAAAAACTGAGAGTGAGCCAAAGAAGAGCCATCTCTCACGCACAGTGTTTTAAACAACCATTTATTTTAATAGTATTGTACCTAAAGGCACTGTATGCAGCTGACCGATGTTATGAAAATGTCATTTGGATTTTTTCCGTATTGCACTTCTCCATTAGGCCTTGCCTACATTGTTGGGTCTTTTTGCACCAGCGTAGCTTTGAAACCTGGGTATATTGCACCATTGCAAGTCATCATTTACATGGGCATAGTCTATGGACACTAGGGGGTTGCACAAGTTGAGGTACATTTGTGTAGCTAGATGAGGCTGGAATGAGTCACTTTGTCCCCAGGCTAACTGGTCTTGTAAGAAAGACAGTTCCATATAAACCATTAGCAACGTTTACCAAAGAGTCAAGAGACACAATTGTCTGTGGGTGTTTTCTAGAAGACAGTTAAGATCCTAGCGAAGTCTTTAAAGAGGTTGCATAGAATCAGATGGTGAGAAAGTTCTGCTGTTGCCCGCCCGTTGTGACAGTTGGTTCTCATCAACCCGTGTATGTGTGTCTCATGCTCAGTTCTCGTAAGATGGCCTAGAGATTCTGAAAACACCCCAGGAGAAACTTAACTTGACCGGTGTGTGTCATGGGTGCCCTGTGGTCTTCTTAGCAGGGAAACTGTGTTGTTCCAACGCACAGGAGACAAGAGATGTCACAAAGGGAGTGCTTAGCCCTCCTGCTTCCCGCCACATGACTTTGTAGGGACCCCTGTGTTGCAGCATGCAAAAGGCTGGTAGAGAGAGTGTAGGCTGGGAATGTGTTGCTACTTAGTTCTCCCATTTGCCGATGCCATGAGGCTTTGTATCAGCACTGACGTAGCCTGTTAGAGCAATTCTGCAGGCGTGGTTGGAGATGTCTCTGCACACATCAGCCTAGTGCCTGTCCTGGCTACTCGGGCTGGATATTGGGATTGGAGGTGGGCCTACGGCGTGATCCAAGAACATCTTACTCATGCTGTCATGGGAGAAAGGAGTTATGTAGCTGGATCCTTTGGTCCCAGTCCTTCACAACTGAATTTGGAGAAAGACTCATTACTGTGTGCAGAGTCCCATCAATGTTTGAGCTAGGAAAAAAAGCATTTGAGAAGAACACAAATAATTTATACAAATTTTTTATTCGCACCACAGTGCTTATTCTTAGAAATGCTGCCCTTTTGATGCACATAAATGAACCCAATTTTCATTTAGATTTCAACATTTCCATCAAAAGGACAAGGGGAAACTTTTTATTCCAGACTAGATCTCTTCAATGACCAGCGATGGTGTGAGGGTACAGAAGGAATTCGTATGACTAGCACAGTATATCCAGTCACTTGATCTCTTCTTTTTTTAATTGCTTTTTGCTCTGTCTTGGCCTTGAAATGGATGATCTTGTTACAGTAATGTCTACT
Source organism: Pelusios castaneus (assembly GCA_007922175.1). NCBI lineage: Eukaryota > Metazoa > Chordata > Testudines > Pelomedusidae > Pelusios > Pelusios castaneus. Next base: position 14,898,399 of record ML685786.1, read on the forward strand.
GTGGTACAGAAATACCTCATGAGATCCGGTTGTGCAATTTCTGTTAGAAAGAGATTATTAAAATGGAAAATAAGTGTCGACCTTATCATAACCAGAGCTTGGCTGAGTTTGAGGGAATCGAGATGATGAGAAAAGCACTTTATTTTATGCTTTATAAAGTTCCCTGGTGTTATCAGGTTTGCATACCTAGGACAAATTTAATTAAATGCAAAATTTAAAATCTGTTAGACATTTTCCAGCGGTATTTAGAACTCACAAGACTCTCATCCTGATATTAAATTCTGTGGCATATAAGCATATTATTGCTCAATGCACTTGTAATGAACCATGACCATAAAGATACCCCAGTCATTGGGACCAACTGAACCCTTAACCTTCAGCACTAATAACATAGAAATCCTAGAAATGTAGGGCTGGAAGGGACCTCATCTAGCCCATCCTCTTCCCCCCCCCCCACCTCCCAAATGAGGCAGGATCAGGTATACCTAGTACATTACTGACGGGGTTTGTCTACCTATCATTTAAAAAACCTCCAGTGGCAGGGATTCCATAACCTTCATAGGTACCTGTCATAGCCCTTAAGTATCTTTATCGTTAAACATTTTCTAAATATCAAACCTAAATCTTCCTTGCTACAAACCAAGCCACTTACTTCTCTTCCTATCCTCAGTGGACATGGAGAACAATTGATCACTGTCCAAATATATTAAAGGCTATTATAGAGAAGACACAGGTGTCTTCTGCTGAAATTCCTTTAGCTGTGAGAAAGCAGAATAGTAATGTGACAGGGGCTAGCATCTAGAGATGGATGTTACCACATTCAAACCTGTGGATTCATTCCACACTCCCCAATGCTAATCTTAGGGCCTTGCCTGGAGACATGCAAAATACCTACACAGCTCCTGCTGAAGTTAGCAGATCCTCAGTATCTCTTGGGTACGTCTACACTTACAAATTAAGTCGACTTAAGCCTGATTAAGTTGACTTAATTTAATCTGCATCTACACTACAATTTCCTTAAATTGACTTAAGCTGCTGCTTAACTCAATTCAAGGAAATTTAAAGTCGACTTTATAAAACCTCGTTTAAAATTGACTTTACTGGCTAAATTGACTTTATAAAGTCAATTTAGCCAGTGTAGATGCAGATTAGCCCTAAATCAATTTAAAGTCGACTTAAAGGGCTCCCTGGCTCCCCCACTGCCCTCCCTGCCAGGGTGGCTGGCACAGCCAGAGCCTGGCATGCCCCCCCACAGGGCAGGACAGAGCCCTGCCTACCCTGCCCCTATGCCCTGCCAGTGTCCCTGTCTTGCTCAGCCCCCATTGTACCCAGGTTCAATGGGGCAAATGCTGAGCCCCCTGGCACTTGGCAAGGGGTGCCTCCCCTGCCACCGTGGACCAGTCCCAGGTCCACCTAGCCCTTGAAGTCGATTTAGGCATCCAGTATGGACGCTCTAAGTTGATTTGGCAAGGTCTCCTTTAAGTTGACTTAATTTTTGAGTGTAGACATGCTAAGTCGATTTAGCAAAGTCAACTTATTTGGCCAAGTGTAGTTTGATCTTGAGATCAAAGCCTAATCCCGAGCTCTCCTGTTCAGGCAAAACTAGCTAGAATGCATGTAGCCGTTAGAAGCAAGCGTTAGTTCATGTGGAAGCATATGTTGGTCCTGGTGAGTGGATGCGCACATCGCTTCTTGTCACCTCCCCATCCCTCCCTATGGAACCTCACCGGACCAGAGTAATATCTGTAGAAGAGGTCATGCCAAGTGGCATCTCTGTTCCCCTCAGTGCCCGTGTGGGTCACCTGTGGCTCACGTCATATGTTGGCAAAACTGCAACTCTCTTAAAGTGAGTCAATAGATCAGACCCTTTCAAATGTATGTAATCGGACAAACCTGGCTATGGTCATGGCTGAAGCAGTGAACTGAGCATCTTCATCAGTACTCTAGGACTCTGCGTGTATACCCGTTGGAGAAGGAGAGTATGTATCGTTAGCTCTTCGGGTGAAATTTAAATAGCAATCCTCTGTGTGCCATTACTGAGAGCCTAAATAGTGCAGGGAAGGAAGACTAGCAAGGACATCCTTACCAATGCACAAGGCAGTCCTTAATTGGCACTCTGATCAAGGAAGTTCTGCTTCTAAAGCAGGTAATGAAAACGAGTTTCTTCCTTATTAGTTGTGAGATGAAGCACATAACATGCACCCAGTCAGGGAAACCTGCCACACCCATAACTGGTACAATCTGCCATACAAATGGTGCAGTCTGCAAAGATCCCATTGTTATTTTCATCTTTTCTCATCCCGGTGTGTGGAGTCTTCCAATTTATCTTCCCAAGCTGTTCTTACAAGAAACAAAATTAGCAGGAAAAGAAATTCAGTGCTTGGATCTGATTGAAAAAGAGGCTTAATTTCACAGCTGAATCTTTAGAGTTTTCTGATAGGTGGTGGCTGCTAAGCAGTTCTGTTCCTCTGAGCCGTTACAGATGGTTTACCAAGCAAATGCAGACAGTTTTACCAGTAGAATAAAACAATTAGGTCCCAATGATGAACTGCTCTAGAATTTTAAAATGACCTCATGGACTGAGAAATGGACCTGAATTTTTGGCAGAGAAAGATGGTTATCCTAGCAAACATCAACCTTTATTATCTCAAGATGTGAATTCATTGATGCTATTTGTAGCATTATAGTAGAGAATAGGGCTGTCTGTTGCAGTCCCAAAATGCCACTCAACTGAAGTAAGCTAACATTGAGTCTGCAGGTGTATACCAGGAAATTTCTTTACCTGTTTTTCAGCTAGCTTGGAACTGCACCATTGCTACCAATGGGAACACTACTAATAATGGTATAGTAAGTCGTATATAATAAGCATATTGCTACACTAAAGATACAATGTGCTAATTATCTGCTACTATCAAATTAGTATTGCAATTCTTATATGGTATTTGATGTGGGAGGTGAGTGCTGTATACATCCCTTGGAATTAAAGAAAATGGGTTGAAATATATACGCGTTAAAAGACAAGCTTTCAATCTGTGCACTTATAATCATTTAAATCCAATCTGCCTAGCATCAACAGAATAAGTGGTCTCCACATTGAAATTCAGCTACTCAGTTTACAGTCTTGACATTAACAAATTGTTAAAGAACTGTTTATTGCCTGGAATACTTTGCATTTGCTAATCTGCGCTGTGATTAATTGGTGTAGAACACCCGAACCCTGATGGTTTAAATTACATGCTGTTGTGTCTCAGAGTTATGCTTCATCTTCTCTCGTTGTTGAAACAAAGAAGAAAAAAATACTTTTGTGGTAGTTGGGTAAGGCTGTTTGTTTGGGGTCCTTTCTGTTGCTGTATTTTGCATAATGGTTGTTTACTGTCAGATATAATAAATCCCCCTTGGGATCTTTCAGGCATTTACCATAGTCCTGCTGGGTACATTTGTGGTACATTGCCTTCTATGAGACCTCATTAATAACTCTGTCAGGCTGTGTTCTAGTTAAAGAGATGGATAGTCTGAAATTCTACCTTGCATGCTGAAGAGCGGCCTTTCCATACAAAACAGGACTGAGTCTCATTGTGCCATCCTTTCCTTTGCGGATGCTCCCTTGGAGCGAATTGAGTTATTCCAAATCTACACTATGTAGCTGTGATCAGAATCTGACCTCCTGTCTTGGGGTTATAAATCAAATTAAAATATTGATTGTCATTTAAGGAGACACACTTAAGGCATCCAGAGTTTTCAAGTGGAATTTTTAAACACTGCCCTGCCTTCCATGATTGGTTCTATATTGTTTTTATAGCACAGGCGCAGCAAATGATGTTAACACTTTATACTGTCAAGAATTTAAGAGAGATGAAAAGTTTTATGCATTTTAATAGTTTCAACTAGAAATGTTCCAGAATAGTTTGATGGAACATTAGATACATCTGGATAATTTGCAAGTCTCAGAGAAGTTGGGACTCACAACCAGAACCACAACTTCCGTGACAGTTACTAATCACTTTACTAAATGAGCTGCTGGAAGGTGCTCAGATACTATGGTGATGAGGGTGGTATGAGAACCTACACAGAACAGAATAGACTAGAGAAATTAAACACCATTAGGTCATTTTGTTCATCTTTCAGCCAATTCTGGGTTGAATTGCCTAATGTTTTGGGTCAGAATCTTGCATATATGAATAGGGCAAGTATTTTCCTCTGGGCTATTAATTATTCTTTGAAAGGCTTGTATAGCAAAGGTAGAATTGCAAATGTTGAAGAAGTTTAGACAAAGTTTTTCAGAGAAAAGGCTGGCTCTTGCTCCGTGTGTGTGCATGTTCGTGTAGCACAGTGGGGCACCAGTTTGTGTTGTCATATAAATAATTGAGCACAGCATCGCAAGAGCCGTTCCTGACTCGATAGCCTGGGTTCTATTTTTAGGCACTATCTGTAGGTGTTTCTGCACCACGTTTTTGCCTTTATGAACTCTGTCTCTCTCCCACAGCCATGCTGTAGTTTCATATCTAAAATTAACAGATTTTTTTAAGGCAGACTGCTACAGCCTTGGGTTCTTTTACATAAGCTTGAGCGTGCAGAACTGTTCATTGAGACAAACTGTGCTCTCAGCCATTGGCTCTCTTTAGACTCACAGATTTGGGTTCCAGCAGCCTTTAATCCTTTCAAGCTAGAAGCATTGGGTCAAATTCTGCACCAGCTCTATACCCCCTTCAGCTCTGTTCATTTCCATGGGGTTGAGCAGGGTAAATAAACATGGAATTTGGCCATCTGAGGTATGTGCAGTTTACTGTATCTGTCTGCAACCTAAAAACAGACCCTCTCTGCCCTGTTTGGGCATGGGGCTAAAGCTTCAGGGACATTTTTATAATAAAGTTAGGGTTTACCCAGACGTCCTGGGATGGTGGATGTACTGTATCCCAGCTGCCTCATGCCTGCAACTACAGTGACTGTGCCATGCCACTCAGAGTAGATGTATCCCACAAATACAGCCCCAATCTGGCTGGTGAGAATAGAACAGGGGAGCAGGCATTACAGGCAGCATTAGTCCCATTTTGCATTTAGAGAGTTGCAGCGTTAGAGGAAATGGCTTGTTGAACGGGGCAGAATTCCACTGGAAATTGCTGTGCAAGTTCTGTATCTCCTGCTACAGAATTCCGGTTGAGCTAGCTGTGCTTACTTGTGGCAGTGGGGGAGAGGATCCCAGGGAACAGTGCAAAGGGACAGGTCTCCACCCTATCCAGGCAAAACCCTTTTTTCCGAATGATGTTGAGCCAGGAATTCTGTCTGAAGGCTCCCGAGTAAACCCCACCCCCCTTCTGCAGATGGTACTTTACATGCAGCCCTTTGGCTGGGGCTACATCAGTCCAACCCCCTGCTTCTGCTTGCTCCTCTTGCAATAGGCTAATAGTGCCCAAGGTGGATTTTCTCCCATGAAAGCTCACGCGATAAATAAATTTATTAGTCTTTAAAAGTAACACCGGATTCCTTGTTTGTAGTTCCGAAGGCGCAAGCTAAGGATGTGTAATCTTGTGTGAGATGTGACCTGCCACACTGAACAGAGAGCACAGTTCTGCACTGGCTGAAGTTAATGGGAATATTGCTGCTGGCTTTGATGGGAACAAGATTGGGCCCTGAGTTAGCATCCTAAGGCAGCACACCAGTATCAGCGAAAAGGCCAGAAAAGGGGAAGCCCAGAGCTTCAGGCTCTGATTTGTTTTACAAGCCGGTGGGAGTCTCTGCTGCATGCTAAGAGCGGTACATTATCCTTCGTTAACCAGCACTGGTGTAACATTAGCATAATAGCAAACACAGAATCCTAAAACAACACGTGTAGGGAATACGAATAGAGCAGCTAGTGCTTGGTAACCTGCCCCCATGAATCCCTGGAAGAGTTTCACTCTACGTCCATTTGTGGTGTAACTCCTCCTTAGAAATCTGCCCAGTTTTAAAGATGTTTATTGATCCTTCAGATTCAAGCCACTACTTGGGAACCCTCTGACTTCGGCTTTCTCCAACCATTCATCCACCTTCTGATAGGAGCCTTTGTCCTGCAAAGTGCTGAGCATCCTCAATCCAATCTCCCGGGAGTGCTCAGTGCTTTCCAGGATTGTGCCTTTATATTGCATAATTATGATTTCTGGGCACTGTGGCCATTTGTTCCATTAGGGGAGCTTAATAGAAGGAACAGAATATTAGGTTTATTCCTCCCTCTATGTCGCTTAGCTGGATTTTTAAGAAGTAGCTCTAATGATAATTAGTGAAAATTGGCCCTTTATAGGCATCGTGCTAGGCAGCCTGCTCAGGTCTGATTGTTTTCTATCGATGGAGATCTCTGATAATTCTAATTAGCACATTTGCACCTAAAAAATGAAGGAATTATAAATAGCATCTGTTCATTTAAAATCCTTCACTATATTTACCTGTTTCATCCTGACCGTATGTTTGGACCAAAATTGCGACCTCTTTTTACACAGGAATTCTACTGTCATTGCATATGGGCCGCTGATTTTTGCCTTAGCACCACGTTTCCAGTGGCGGGTTTACAGCGACACAGCTGCGCCCCTCTGAGATTGCTTGTGCAGCTGCTCTGTGCGAGTGGGGGAGAGCTCTCCTGTTAAAACCACCTCCACGAGCAACAGGAGCTGTGTTGGGAGGAAAAGTTCTCCTGTAGACGTAGTGCTGTGCATCCTGCCACTCATTCCACTACAGGGGGTGTTTTTCACACCCCAAGCAATATAAATTTTGTCACCATAAGTGCTAGTGTAAATATCACAGTAACAAGCTGTAACTGGTTGGCATCCCAGTATCTGACTCAGATTAGAACCTTGTTTTAATCTCTACAATAACATTTACTTTTTCCAAGCAGTTGACCAGTCTCCAGTACTGTTTTCATAGGCCAAAATGCTCAGGCATTTTGATACAGTTTCTGCTAAGTATTTCCTATACAATAACCACAATTTCACATACCATATCCCACGCCCTGTCCTTGTCCTCAGTGAGGCATATGGTCTAATGCAAAAATACGTTTGATAATCCCAGACATCTACTGCAGGCACATTCCTTCTTCCCTTCTCCCAAAAGTGCTGCTAATCTTAGGACCTGATCCAAAAGCCATCAAAGTCAATAAGAGTCTTTTTCCATTGATTTCTCTGGCCTCTGGGTCATGTTGTTAATGCATTACTCTGATGTTATTTTCTAGTGATGAAAGCCTGGCTCTATGGCAAAACTTCAAGTGAAGGATTTCACTCTTGAAGACTGTTTGCTACCATGTTCTTTTTTTGACTGCTTTAGATTCCCAATGAATTATCCCCTTCCTCTACTTCATTATGCTGCTCTTCATTGTGTTGTGGGGATATGAGGTTTCCTTGGTTTGTACATGAGTTCTTCAGTTTAGCCTGATCCAGTCTTGTCCAAATCGGTCTGCGAAATGGTTGTTTGGATCTTAAAATGGTCCCAGCTGGCTGCCTGATGAGATTTCCGCAGCACTGGTGATTGCACTCACCTAATGTGGCATTAGGAACAGGGAGAAGGGCAGCTTTCTCTCGATGCCATGGGGATGTTTGTTGTGGATGTTGATCTTGACCCACTTTCGTTTCTGTTTCTTCAGTTTATGGCCACAACGTGAAAAGCAGCAATGACTTTGTTGGAAGGATTGTTATTGGTCAGTATTCAACAGGCTCACCTGAATCAAACCATTGGCGTCGAATGCTCAATTCCCATCGGACAGCTGTGGAGCAGTGGCATAGTCTGCGTTCCAGGGCCGAGTGCGATCGTGTCTCTCCAGCATCTCTTGAGGTGACGTGAGAATGGGCCTCCATCCCCAACAAAAGCAAGCAAGCAAACGACTGAGGGAAAAAAAAATCAAACCTACACACACTCCCATGGAATTGAAAGTAACTGTCGGTAACAAACTGGCTCAAGTAGCCTACGTGCCTGAGTGAACCTTCATAATGCAAACCGTGTATCACTTATTCGTGTGGCCCATTGTTTTTTCAGGGCCACTGCTAACGTGGCCTGGTTACTACTTGTACCATCTGCTGCGTCCACTCCGCTGTTTTCAATCCATGTCCGTACAATGCAGATTATTCAAAAGGTTACTGTTATCACAGAAGCGTTCTTTACCTGCTCTAACGTATTGCACGGCAGATTATATGCTGCTCTGCCATGAAGATTCTGAGTTAACTGGACACTTTTTGAGTGGCCTCCGCTCCCCTTACGGTACTGATCCATGACTCATTTTACTGGAGATGTAAGTATCAACGTGTTCTCTTTGGTGAATGTGCTAAATAGGCTAGGGTATTATTTTTTAAATGATAGAACGTGTGGTAAAGTCACTTCTAACTAAGTTTTGTCTTTGTACTTGTTGAACAAAATTAAACTCCTGTTAATATGTATGTGTGCACGTGGGCATCTGTGTGTGAGCAAGACTGGTGTTACACACACAGACCCTTGCGTGCAACCAAGTCTTACGTGGAACTAATGTTATGTCAGTAATAAGAGCCCACCACTCTAATATAACAACCTGTGTATGTAAAGTAGATAGAATATGATATAGCATAATAAATCTTTTCAATAAAGTGTAGTCTGGAAAAGCCACATCAAGCTTTTAAAGACCCTTCGTACGTTGTGGAAAAGAACTTGGTTTGGCAGCTTTTGCAGATAAAAACACCCAGAACGACATGCGGTTTTAATTCCCTTCTTAACAGGCTGTGGTGGGTCTTTGTGTGTTTTATGTACTAAACAAGGTAGTTTTTCAAACTGAGTAAATTTTAGCTACAGTCAAGCTGTCTGTTCTGTTGGATGCTTGTGTACATTTTTTCATGGCATATTGTCTGGTATGATGGAAAGTGTATATTTATTGAAAATAAAGATCTATTTATTTGTGCCATGTATTCAGAGGTGATACTTATTAGTACGATCCAGCCGTGTGTCAGATTTGGCCAGTTACGTTCATTACACAACAAAAAGAAAAGTCAAGTTATTGGCCCTCGTTTTCTTCTCACTTACCCTGGATAAAACACGAGTCACTGCAGTGAAGTCAACAGGGTGCTGGAGGACAATTCAATATGCATATAGGTCCTAAATCAGACCCACAGATTGATATTTTCATCTCTTTGGCTAACAAAACTGCCACATCAGCACAAAATGCCCACCAATGGCGCCATTTTGTTTCCAGAGTCCATGTCAAAAATAAATAAGCAATGGAAGTATGATAAATTTGACCTGATGCTTGGTTTTGCTTTCTTTCTTTATCTCCATCCTAGAGGGAGAAATATCCCTCTCATTTTCAGAGGTTCTTACCCTTATTGTGATGGGAGGCCCGGGCCTTGAAGGTGAGTTTCCTTTGCTGCCACATCAATGTGTATGGTCAGGTAGAGAGGTCAGAGACAGCCCCTGGGGCTCTTAGCTTGCCCGTCACTCTGAGTCGCCCAAGAAATTCCTTTATAATAGCCAGTGGGCTCGTACATTCACTGCTGAAGCCTTTCAGCCTGGAGGTCAAACAAAGGTGGCAGCTTACACCAGCCCATGGCTCAGCGGATTGCCCTGTACATTGCTGCAGGCATATACAAGTTCAGGCTCAGGAGTCTCGATCTACGTGAAACTGAAAGCATTCAGAAACGGCAACTTACCCTCTCTTTGGGAGTGGAACGCTTTTACACAGGCTCTGACTGTGATCCCACACCTTCAGCACAGTCTTTCTTTCCAGCAGCACAGCATGGGGCCTCCCATCAGTGGAGGGGGCAGGGGAAATATAATCCCCCAACCCTTGCTTAGACTGGCTAATATCTGGAGTTACTTATCATGGAGAAGCATTGGCCCCTGTGTTACCACATGAGCTCATGCTAGGATCCAGCACCTAGAGGAACATCTACAATCACCATCTTCCAGCCTCAAGAATGCCATAGGTGTTCTTTTTGGTGAGTTGTAAAACCAAATCATCAAGTTCTTCCTTAGATTTTACACCCTTATGCAGGACAAAGTTCCCGTGTATTTGAAGGAGAGTTGTGCTTGAGTAAAATATATAAGGAATTTAAGATAAGTAGGTGTGACAAACTGCACCCCTGTATTCACACTCTATACAAGCTATTGTAATAATCTTTGTACAAAATATGCTTTGTGAGGTATCATCTGAAAACTAGGAAATCACTGGTCATTAATATTCATGCATGATATATGCACAGGATATGTACAAAAAATTATGAGTATATGCTAAAATAAAAACTACGGTATTTTTAAACCATGCATGTCTGGAGGAGTTGGTAAACAGGTCGGCCTTAGACAAAAGGATGTGTATGTCATTCTTGGACCAGCCTGATCTTCAGGCAAAGACAATGAAGCTCCATTTTTACATATCAGGTAAACAAAGCTATCAAGCAATAAGTGGGGAGAAAAAAGAGCCTAGAGCTTCCTTCACCACCAGGCTCCATGTTGCCTTTCTCATAGCTTGAATAAACTTTACTTTGAGAGGTAACCCTCAGAAGAATTCATTTCAAAGGCTAACTGAACCTCAAGTGATAATTGAATCAACTGATTGTATACAAATATAACGGCATTATAAAAATGTACAGAATGAGGGCGTCTTTTCGTGCTAATGACACATTGGTTATTACTAGCATTGTGAAATGTCTGCATTAACAACTATGTGAAGAAATATGGATACTTAATGCTATTATGTTTTGAAGCCTCTGGTCAAACAGAGAGAAACAGGTCCCCTCCCAGACAGGCAGGAAGTTATTTACTTGTAAATTAAGCCTGGTTGAATCAAAACAATGGAAGCCCTTAAAAGTAAAGTGAGGCAGAGTTAAGGTTATTTAGGCGATCCCTCTACATTTCCTTACTTTACTGGTTTATATTATTGCTTTAAGTGTGACTATAACTTTGCATTTTCAGGCTTTCTAGAATTGGTGCTCTTTGAGGAAGCTGTAATGTTCTCTTAAGAGATTTTTTTTGCATAAATCAATGACAGTTACTTAGAACCTTAGCTCTAGCTTTGTCTGGGAATAACTAAGATTTAATAGGAGCAATGAGGAGGCCTTTAACGGTGTGGTCTTGCAGTCTATGTACCAATTACTTTAGTTGCCTGAAATATGAAATATCTGTTTTCCCTCATAATCTATATTATTTTCTGTCACAGTTAAAGATTTTTCTAAGAGAAACCCAAATGAAAATGGGGCAACTTTCTCAAAAAGGTTTTGTTGAATGAAAAAGGAAATGAACAAGGTGAATTCTTGCAAAAGCTAATGAATGGGTAAGTGTGAAATATTTTGAATGGGTAATGTCTGGAAATGGGAATGAATGAATGAATGGAAATGGGAATGAATGAATGGGTAATGTCTGGAATGGGTAAGTCTGTAATGTTTTACTGCTGATAACTCATTGTCTCTCCTTAAATAATTTCTTGCTGGGTCTTGTCTGTGAAAACTGGAGATAGTCACAGCTCTAGATTAGTTCCACAAAATAGTTGAGAATTTTAAATGCAACCTGTAGCTCAGAAGAAAAAAATACGTTGAGTTTTCAGAGGGCTTGCTTCAAAGCCAATTGGAATCAATTAAAAGACTCCCATAGATTTTTTTTTTAATTGGGAATTGGGCAAGATTCATAAGAATTACACTCATAACACAGACGTTCCTTTCTATCTTAAACCCCTACCAACAAAAAGGACAGAAATTAATAACATCTTTTTAATTCCCCCTCCCCTCCCACACCACCAAAAACCCTGCTCCAAGAAGAGTTCTGACCCTATAAAGGGAGAAGTGGCAGAGGTTCCATTTGGGACTTCACCCTTGCTATTGATTTTTATGTAGAAGGTGCTCAAATGCCACAGTGATGAGCAGGAATATAAAACCCTAAAATGCATGGATAGTGAGCTACTGGAAGAAATCTGGTCCTCCAGACAGGGCTGTTGATTTCCCACTGAGTTGAGCTGTTTGATGAGTGAATAAAAATGGAAAAGTTCTGTTGGTTTTTTTTAAAAAAAAACCCTTTCAACCAGCTGTTTTTCAGATTAGACTGGATTATAACAATGCAGGATTTTCTAAATACACCAAATAAGGTCCCCATCCTGCAGATGCTCCATGCAGGCAGACCCACTGCAGATATGAATTGATTATAATGGGATTGGACTTTAGATGAGATCCCTATGGGCGCAGGGGTCCACTCACTTGGGAGAACTAGCTGTATTAGGACTAATTTGTACATCTTTATTTCCAGGCTCGCCAATGATGTGCATCTTTTGCTGACATTAACACAGACTTACTTGCGATTGGTATGTGGTTTGTGCAAAGTTACACCATTTCTATATATAATGCAAGAGGTACAAATATTTCCAGTACCAGAATGTAAGGTCTAACAGCTGGTTCCCATTCTGAGGGCTGCTGCTCCAGAATGTGAGACTGTATTCCCAGAAAGTACCTTTCATACTTCTGGTCTGCAGTGCTAACGGTAGTGTAAACATTGAGAAGTCAATAGACACAAAGAAAATCTCTCAGGAAGCAATCCTGAAAGCAGAAAAGGGATGCGGGTGCTTGGATAGTGAACTTAACATTTGATTGCTTGCTACTATAAGGTGTGCATGCATGCCATCTAAAACCTTACCAGAACTTTTGGGGAAAGTGGTTTTAAATAACTAATTTTGGCCATTGAAATGTGACATTGTGGCTTTTCCACAATGTCTCAGCTGGGAAGCTCTTGGTTGTGTGGAGGGTGATGTTACACTGGAGGGAGCTTAGCCAGCCTTCCTAGCATGTCATTGTGAAAGTTTGGCATTTTGGGGGAGGGAACAGTGCACGAAGTGTATTCATTCACATCTGCTTGAGGAATCTCGGCAGCAGAGCAAGGCAATACTGAACTAAGGAAAGGCTTCATGTCATTGGCTCTCTGCAGACCTGGAAATGAAATTTTGTCCTCAGTCAGAAATGGTGATCAGATGGGATTTCTGTGTGCTCCTCTCCACGGTTTTGTTTGCCACCCAGGCTTTCCCACAGACAAATATTAAAATCAGTCAAGGTGAGTGCAAATCACTGAGCATAGCTTGGAGTAAAATGAACATTAGGTTACTGATGGCTTAAAATCAGATAGATTTACAAATGCATCCTTTAATGTATGCAGCTCTCCTTACCAGTTTTGCTAACTTCTCCAGAAAGTCCAGACTTTCTGTAAATTCAGTGATCTGTATCGTTTGGGAAGATGTATTACCAAGTAATGCTGATCTTTTCTGTTCCAGTGTGTTGAAGCATTCTCTCTGCTGGCTTTATTTCTTTGTTTTGGAGACATGCTCGATTTAATCGGATAAACAATATGTGGTCCCATACAAAGGTGCAAAGAAGTTTATGTTTACAAGCTAAATGAATGCTTTTAGTCTGGTTTTAGTTCAAAAGTAATTGCACACAATAATAATATTAAAACATTTATTTGCAAATTGTGATTGTAGACGTTCAGCTTTCTGTGGAAGTGCAAAAAAATAGACAACAGTGATTTGTAAAGTTTCTTTTACTCAACTTCATTTTATATTAGAAAGGATAAGGTGATGATATTAGACTCTACATATTAGATCACATAACATACACAGCTGGCTACAAAGCTGAGCTACAGTTAATGACAAAGCGTACTTCAGGTGAGAGAAGCATTTTAACTGGTTTTGTTATTTCACTGTATTACCCATGTTGCAATACATTGTTACTTGGATAGAAGAAGCTGGATTCTGTTCTCCTTTATACCAATGTAAATCCAGAATAACTTCACTGACTTGCATAGTACTTTCCTAGATTTACACAGGACTGTGCAGCATCTGACCCAGTAAGTATCATTCAATGAACTAGTGAGAAAAACAATTACCCTGCGCTTGGCTTTAGTGTCAGGGAACAAATCAATGGGAGCATCCTTAAAAACTAATTGAGTGAAAAATCAAAGATGTCTTTTACCTGGTTGCAGCTAGAAGTGTAATATTTCTGTACTGTAGGAGGTCTACAGTAATTGACTATAGTGTCGTTACATCTTGAAATACAAATGCCATAGAATTTTATTCTGGGAAAAAAACCTTTTTATTTTGATTTAAAAAAAAAATTTACAAAACAAACCAAAAACCAAACAAAACCGCAACTCGTATGTGTCTGAGGTCATAACATTTTGCAGCACAATTAAAGTTGCATTGCATTGCCTGGATAATCTATAATCTCCACATTCACCATTGGACACTAGACCCTTCCAGCTCTGCTCAACCATACTGCAGAAGAGAAGAGCAGCTGATTTCAGAGAGACTGGTCAATTTAAAATAAAGCTTTGTCACAATCTGCTTGTAATGAAAGCAGTCATGTAAAGGGATGTGTTTTTAATATATTAATGCAAGGGGGAAAATAATTATACAAATTAAATATTTTGCATAATAACAATATTGAAGACAACCTATGTAATTTTGGTGTCAGTATTTAGGGACCTGAACCTGCAGTACCTTATTCCCATAAAATCTCTCAGTAATACTTAATGGTTAATTTTCTCTATCCCTCAAAAACTCCTCTGTTGGTGCTTACCCTTTGGCAGGAGAATACTAATAGATTGATGAGTGTAGTGTAAAAGGAATGTAGAAAAGTTACTCTGGTGTGCTATTATAGCTCTGTCCTAGGGTGACACTTTGTATCCTCTGTATACTGGAAATGTATAATTATTGTTAGGTTATTTCTGTGTAGAAGATGCTGCCAAATTCCCACATATGAATTGTTTTGTGGAGCTTATAAAGTGGTCCCATTCCCTACATATTCACACCCTCCATAATTGCGCACATTTTCTGGGATCCTGCTTAACACCCTCTATATAGCACCAATATGTGATGTTGCAACCCAAACAACAATGAATTAACAGATGCCTTATGCATTGCTTGAATTTGAAGAACTGCTGAAAGCATTTACTTGACTCAGCTCTGTAGGCATTAGTCATGTAAGTTGTCCCACTGAAGATGAGGCAGCAAGTAGGCATTCTAAGACTGGGTTTTTCTTTTGGAAATATAATTTCAACTTGTTACGCCAAACATTTTAAAATTCTCATTTCTCTGATTTTGTCCCATCTCTGCGGGAAATTCTGTCCCCCCTGAAGCTGACAGTAAATCTCCCATTGACCTCAGTGGAGCCAGGATTTTACCCTCTCTAGATCTGACACATGGCAATAGAGTGACATGGATGGAACAGCAGATCCTTGTATGCTTTCATGTTGTATCTACAGATATTCATGTGACTGAAAGTAAACTGTCAGATAAACAAGATGAAAGATCCAAAGGACTAAATTAGAGGAAAGAGAAGAAAAATTAACATCCCGTCCCCAAAAACGTGCCCATCCCTTGGTCCTTATATTAGTGACTGCACATTTAGGTCAGAGAGAACACGTGCATGCTGGCTTCTAGACTCAGCAGAGGTCCAGGAATGGTTTCCATAATGGATAACTACATGTAAAAAGAGTCTTATCGCTTTCAATCTACTCTAGAGGTCCTATTCCGTGAGGTCTGCAGTGCCTCTTGAGTGTTGTTGAGTACCCTTGAGTTTGACACCCAGCGACTTCAGTGAAGTTGCAGGTGCTTAGCACCTTTCAGGATTGGGCCCTGCTAGATCTACTCTTTGAAATACAGGATGGCTTATTGAAGCCTCTGGATCGCTATAGCAGGCACAGAGCCACATAACCCATTTTGGTAGCTGCAGGTCTTCCTTTGGAGGAACTCTCTCCTTTGAATTGCTGAGTCTTAGGGTATTAATAGCTTGTTTACATTTTGGACTGTTACTGATAAGTTCACAACCCGTGATGAAGTCAAGCCCTATATTAGTTTCCAGCAAGAATGCGATTTGCTTCCAGCACAAAGCTGGCAATAAATATCTGCTGTTAAAAGATGCTGTAAGAGTGCTCTGAAGAACCAAGAATGCTACTAGAATGGACCCAGACTCTACATTGCAGAGCTACAAACTTTTACCATAGCAACATCTGCCAAACTTAAGTTTGAAGCTGTTATGAAAAAAATGACTTGACAAGCTGATCTCTGTAGGGCTCAGGAGGTGGTTTTTTCCTTTGTTGGTAGTACCATGGGAAAATATTGGTTGGGAGTATTAGCCAGCAAGAAGCTTCAACCCAGATTGCGCCTCTGTCAGGCTGCATATTCATAGAATAAAGGACAGTTGCCACCTCAAACAGTGCACAGTCTAAACATAGCCAAAGGAAGGATTATTGCCCTCATTTTACAGATGGAGAGCCTAGGTACAGAGGTTGTGAATTGCCTGAGGTAACCCAGAGAGAGCCAGGAAAGAAAGATCCTCAGAATGCTTAGGCCCACTCCACAGCCTTAAACTACAGATGAGATGATCCTTCTTCTTTCAGTGAAAGCATTCATGGTGGTAATATACATGATTAGCAATCTTAAAGCACTTTTCACCAGCAGATCCTAAAGCTTTGTCCCAAGGAGGTCAGACAATGGCTAGAGTGGTGTTTTGCTGATGTAGTTTAACATGTAGAAAATTGATATGACTGATGACCCCGTGACCCTGCCCTAGTTTTCCTTGCTAGTAAACACCCTTATTAATTGCAGGGGTTGGTTATAAACGTTTCCCACTGAGAAGTGGGCATGTCTGCCATGCTATGGCTTATGGCTTTTAAAATAAAAATAGCCCCAAGTGTTCTGTAATTAACGTGGTGTTCTCAGTTATTTTCCTGTGAATTTAAGGAAAATAACTCCTCTTCTAAAGAAAGTGCCAAGACTTCTTACATTGACCTAACAGAAAAGACGGTAATTAAGCATTGACCTACCCTTGTTCTCTTTTCTGGTATATTTAACCTTAAATTCCTCCCGGCATCTCTTGTTCATTGAAGCCAGTCAAATTAATGATACCTAGGTAGGGGAAATGGTGTAGAATATCAAAAGACTGTGTGAATGCCTGGGTCTTATGACCTAGTTTCTATCATTTCTATCACGGGGGATGATTTTTTCATGAGCTATCAGAGAAATCAAAACCACTCTAATTGAAATTTCAATTGAACACACAATAAGCGCCCACAACAAGTCACATGACACAGCAAAGCACTGAGCTGGCTGTCAGTTCTGGCTTGTCCGTTGTGCCATCGTTCATCTAAAGGTGAAGGGTTCACAGCCACTTCTTACAGCCCTTCCAAAAATATCAATGAGTATGTTGCCTGTGGTGCGTGCAGTGTCTCCAGTCACCACCACATAATTAAGTACTTCAGAGTACTATATGCTTGATGGATCGGGCTTAGTCCAGGTGCTGTGCATGCCTAGGAAGCTGAGGGTCTCCTCAGCTCACACAGCCTTGCTGTACAGCCCCCACAGAGCACAGGGAGCAGCATTCTCCCTACCCAATGTGACCACATCTGGAATTGATAATAAATCTGAGCAGTACCATAAAAAAAATAGAATCAGGATTTGGGGTTTGCCCAGGATCTGAGTCAAAGCCTGGTGAAATCAGTAGACATCTTCCTCTTGATCCCCAGAGCTTTGGATTTGGCCCTCAAGCTAAAATGGCCACAGAAGTCAATGGTGTGCCTGACTGAAGACCCTGTGCTGCAGTGAGGTGTGATGGGGATCAATAAAATGAGTGGGAGGAAGAGCCCTTAACATACAACCAGAGACAGCTAGAGGTGCTGATGTCTCATGTTCCTCATTACCCACCAAGCCCTCTCCATGTCAGTTCCACTCCCTTTATGGGATCTGTGGGGCTCTGGGAATAGGTAAGGAGTGAGGCTAGGGACCCTGTGGGTGTCCAGGCAGCGGCACGAACTTCCACTCCATGACTGAATTCTCAGTACATCAGAGAAGGTCCCAGAGGAATGGAAGAGTCCAAGCGGCACTGCAGCTATTTGGTGCTTCATGTCCTGGGATTTCTGGGGCCTGGAGGCTGATCCATCACTTCCATTCACTGGAAACTCTTGAAGTTTGAAATATGTGGAATGTCCCACTACTTCTGGTCCTCTCTCTATTGGATTTTGTTATATTATAATAGGATGGAGGTAGCCCTGAGTAACTGTTTTCTCTGCAAGATGATGGCGGGATGTGGTCTATGGGAATAAATACTGCATCTTGCTGTTAACTGAATACACAATTGCTATGATTTTTCAAAAGCTGCTTCCTTTTGTCAAGATATTGATCTGATTTTTGACTAGAGCTTTTTTGCATATCCCACCGCGAATGCAGTCAGCCACAATGATCTGAAAGCAGCTCATTCATCTCTCCGATGTGACTTGGTTTTTGAGATCTGAGTTGCCTACTGACCCTTGTTATCTAGGCATAGCACTTCTCAGGTTGATAATGACTGGAACTGACTCCAAGACCACTTGTATGGAGAGCTCTGGGGGGTAGCGGAGGAAGGGAAAGGTCACCACAGAGGAAGATAATTCTCTTTTATTTGAGTTCAAGGCACAGAAGAGCATTGGTGAAGGCTTGAGGCAGTTAGAGAAAAAGCAATGAAAAGATCACTGTTTACATTTGCCACCGAACGGCTCACATTTTGCAATACTTTGAAATAACTTGATTCAGCGCATTTGGCATTATGTAGGATACACTACCTTGGGTCAGCAGGAGAGATTGCCATAGCACTTTAGTTCCCCACTGCGGTTTGTTTGTTTCACAAGGCTATTGTGAGTGCTGAAATGCCAGGAACAGTAAGTTCCAGGTATCTGAGTCATTCTGCTGCCCCAGATGGTTTCTGGGGAACTGATCTACAATACAGAGCTAGTTTTATGTGCCCTATCCAGCGATGGGGATGCCATGGTGAAAGGGAAGGCTTGGAGCAGAAGAGCTGTGGTACTGATGCTGTGTTAACATCAGTGAGCATCTTTGCCTCTTAGGTTTCCTCTATTTGCAAACTGAGCATAATGCTTATTTCAGCAGGGATTTTTGAGAGATTTAATTTGACTAATGTTTGCAAAATGCTCCCAGGGCCCCGGGTGGAAGGAACTAAAGAAATGTGGCACAAAATTACTGCCGAAAGAAGCTTCACACAGTGACATTTGGGGTGGAAGGAATTCAACCCAGCTATTTCTAGCATTTGTGCCCTGTAATGATTTGGACTGGGCTAATACGCTACTCATGACAGCTGCTTCAGTTGCTGCCTTTAGCAGAGTTTTTTTCTACAGGTTAATTATGATGGTTAATACCAGATCCTTTCTTAGCTTCAATTTGAACTCTCTGGGGTTTGAGCCTATTATTTGCTTGGATGGTTTTGTGGCATCCACCTTCTCTGGTCCTTTCAGGATTTCGTACACATCAGTTGCTCTTCCTTTTTTTCTAAAGAACATGAGCAGCATTTCCCTACCCTTTTCTTCTTGCTGCCCTCGTCTCCATCTTTTTTCTGTCTTCAGTGGTCACTCCAGCTGGGGTCTCGCTTGTACTTTGTACCAGAGCCATCTTTAGTAGTTAGTCCACCATGAATTCCTTGATTTAAAACAAACAAACAGACAAGCGAAGTACTGCACTCAAGACTGAATTTAGAGCAGGGAACAATCCCACACTGGCAGGAGATAGACAGCATGGAGATAACAGCGCTTTCTGATGTGTCCTGGTGATTAAAGCCCAGTTCAGCTTGGTACTTAAGCACATACCTAACTTTAAGTACATATCATCCCAGTATTTTCAGCAAGACTATTCACATGCTTATTGTTAAACATGTACTTAAATCTCTTGCTGAATCAGGTTCCTATTTACCTTCTTAATTATGTCCCAGAAATTTAAATTTCAGCTCTCTATTTCTCCCTCAGTATCTTGTGATGATTTAAGATGTATTATTTCTTGGCATCTTTCTACACTGTTTTGATTGCTTTTGCTGCAGTAAATTGCATGTATCACTTTCCCACCACTGTCCCCGTTTTTTTCCTGGTCCCTTTGATGGGAGTATTTTTCCTCCTCTCTTTGTTATCTGGAATGGTACAACATCTCCTGCATGTTTGCTCTGTCCAGACACTGATGTGAATGAGAATGGGCCTAAACCTGACCCCTGCAGAAGGCCACAGTATCACTTGTTTCCTACTTGGAAAATGTACAATGGGGGTTTGTAAATATTAATATTATGGTAGCATCCGAGAGCCCCAGGAAGTATTTTTTTTCCCTGCTTGGACAACTCGAAAACAGCTAATTTTGCTCAACTTTTCCAAGGTGCTGAGTGTCCATCCTCTGAAATGCAGATATTTTGAGGTGGGCATCCAAGAATGGAGGCAGACACACCTAATCGCTTGTGAAAATCTAGGCCTTTTGGGGGAAGGGAGGTTGTTTTTGTAAAGCCAACAGGGATATTGAAACATGTCCTAAAAACATTCACCCTTTCCAGGCTCCCTGCAGCTCCAGCTGCTGTATATTAAACACTTCCAATTTTCTTTCCTCTCTACCCAGCCATGCCAGAACCAGTTCAGTCCTATTCCTGCCCACTGTTTTGGACAGAATATGAAGGATACTGTTACAGATATTTTCCCATCAATAAAACATGGGCTGAAGCTGACCTCTATTGTGCTGAATTTTCCATTGGAATAAAATCAGCCAAATTAGCATCCATTCACAGGTAAAAATATAGAAATCTGTTTCAAAGACATAATGAAAGTCCATATAAACTATATCTGCTGCAGTAAATTAATATATAAATCAGGTCCATATTTTCAAGAGTCTGGCTGACTGTGCATGAAAACCCCAAACATTTGCATATAAACTGCACTCCAACTGATGTGCATGAGCAAAGACAAGGTTTTGTGTGCACAAATAGATGCCTGAACCAATTTTATGGCCATATTTTTGGAGACACTGAAAATTTGGCCCTGAATTACAACAGCAGCCTCCCGGTCAAACTGCACCCATTATACTAGTCAGTCCCTTGAGGAAGAAGGGCTGCTTTGCTTTCAAGGGAATATTAGTTACCATTTTGTCTGACTCAGAACTTTCAAAATAGAAATGTTTTCTTCCATTCCATGTTGCATGGAACAGTTCACAAACCCAGATTAGAAATGAGGTCCAAAGCTAAATGCTGGATCTAAACATTGGGGTTTCGAGATCAGAGGAAGACTTTGCTAGATGATCACATCTATAATCCATCTCAAATTCAAGAATCTCCGCACCTCCCGCTGGCTAATATTGAAATCCAGCAGAGATGTGTGCAGCAGTAGCGTTTCCATTGCCATAACTGATGCAGGCCCCTCGTGAGCAAATGGGCATTCACCATGTCCTGTCCTGTTTCCAGGGTTTTTTTTCTACCCCAAGGCCCAGCCATTCTTGATGGTTTAAGGTGGGGAAACTCATTGACTTGCGTGCATTTAATTCACGCCGTTGCAGCAAAGCACCTGGTGAAATGACTCTGAATTTTTGAAAGTTTGAATTTTTTAATTTTGAAAAGGGGAGCGGATTTAAAGTTACCGTCATGTATTTTCCCCTGCTTTTATGACTAGCTCTAGGTTTTTCTATATTAAGCTATCCTCTTGCAAAGACAAAGAAAATGAACCCAAAATTTTCATGAACAATTTCAAAGGGTAGTATAAAGATTGGGTCCTATTTGCCAAACTGTAGTCTGAATACCCAGATATAATTCTGTGCTTAACTTCATTACTACCAACCTCCTAACTGCTTCATATTATGGTACTTTACCAGCTGGGAAGAGAATGTCTTTGTATATGATCTGGTAAACAGCCGAGTGCCTGGAATACCCACTGATATCTGGATGGGACTTCATGACCTAAGACAGGTGAGAAATTGTTACAATATTAACTAGTGTACTGCCTGCGTTTTCTCTTGATCACCATACAAGCAGGTTTTCCCATAAAAAGAACTAGAAATCTGTTCAGCCTGGAGTTCAGGGAGATGTAATCTTTGGCCAGTTGCAACAAACTAACATAAAAGGCAAAATTATATTTTCTGTTTTCCCTCATCACCATTCAGTTTTTCCCCTCTGACTATAATACTACTTCAAAGTGCTGTCCTGACAGCCCTAGAGAGCAATGAGTTCTACTTATCCATGTTCCAAAGGGGGAGCCGTGTTAGTCTATTGCAGAAAAACAACAGAGCCCTGTGGCACTTTTAAAGACTAACAGATTTATTTATTGCATGAACTTTCGTGGGAGAAAATCCCACTTCGTCAGACGCTTTGGAATTTTCTCCCATGAAAGCTCATGCGATAAATAAATCTGTTAGTCTTTAAAAGTGCTATGGGACTCTTATTGTTTTTCTAGTTATCCAAGTTGCCCTTCCATTGTTTTAACCGTGATCTGTGAACATCAGAGGATAATTCAATCGCTACATCCACTGAAGTAGCCAAGAAATGTAATTTTAAAAAAAGGGGGAACAATTTCTTGCTAAACTTTGATATTTCAAAGTTGTTTCCATGGCACATGGTTCAAAACAGAACAATTTTTGTGTGTGAGAATTTTCTGCAAAGTGTTTCCTCTTTCTCCTCTTTTTTTTGAGGGGGACAAGGACAGTGAGTCCAAGGGGTCCAGCAGCTCCTGGCTGGAAGTAAGAGCAACTGAATACATAGCTTCCATCATATTCGGGGTTTGCAGTTTTGTTCAATGGCGTTCAGTATCCCGACTATAAAAATGTACAGCACTCTCTTGGAGTGCAATACAGTAAATGAGGGCTGTGTCATTTTTCTTTGTATTACTAGGAAACTTTTGAAATCTTCTTTTGAAAAATTACATGATAAAAGGAAAAACTAAAGGACTGGAGCCAGAACTCTGAAACCTGGATGGGGGGGGCGAAGAGGGGGGCTCTCGGGGTGCATCTACACTAGTAAATTAAGTTGACTTAAGCAGGCTTAAGTTGACTTAATTTACTCTCCGTCTACATTACAGTTTCCTTAAGTCGCCTTAAGCAGCAGCTTGTCGACTTAAGGAAAATTTAAGTCGACTTAATAAGACCTGATTTTAAGTCGACTTACTGATTAAGTCGACTTAAACCAGTGTAGACGTAGATTAGCCCCAAATCGACTTAAAGGGCCCCTAGGGCTCCCCCACTGACCTCCCTCCCAGGGTGCCTGGCACAGCCAGAGCCTGGTGTGCCCACCCACAGGGCAGGACACAGCCCTGCCCACCCCACTCCTATACCCTGCTCCTGTCCTTGTCCTGTTCAGCACCCATGTACCCTGGTACAATGGGGAAGATGCTGAGCTCCCTGGCACTTCTGAAGAGGTGCCCGGGGAAGGGGCATGTACCACTCCCAGGTCCACCTAGCCCCTGCAAGTTGATTTAGGCATCCAGTGTGGACACTCTAAGTTGATTTGGCAAACTCAACTTTTAAATTTACAGTGTAGACATGCTAAGTCGACTTAGCAAAGTTGATTTATTTGAACAAGTCTCCAGCCCAGTCTCCAGCCCAAGTGAGAATCTCTTCACTGCTATTTTTAGCCCCACAGTCCAACCCTCATGAGTAAGCTGAGCCAGATTCTCAGATTTGATGCTACGCGTTTTTATTTGCAGTGTAGCCATGCCCTGTCTCGAACAACATGCTAGCAGAGTACAAAACTCAATAGGAGAAGGACCTCTGCTTAGCCTGGACCTTGTATCTCATAAGTATTCAACATCAAGATGTAGGAATAAGATCAGGTTGACATCTGCACACCTTACAAGAGTATATTCAGTGAGCCAGCTGTGAAGTCCAGATTTCCATGCAGGTACACCTGAAATCACTAACTTCCTGATCATGTTTGATAGGAAGGCCACTTTGAATGGACAGATGGCTCTTCCTATGACTATAACTATTGGGATGGCAACCAGCCAGATGATGGGATCCATTCTATTCCAGAGGAGGAAGACTGTGTACAGATCTGGTACAGATATAACAGTGGTAGGTACTGCTCTGTTGAGCTGCTGGCTGAATCTCATTCCTTCCAGTAAGGACATGCAGACAAATTCAGTGAAATACAGGCTTATCCTTTTCTATGAATAAAAAAAGATGCTGACAGGGTGATCATTTTAACATTATTTATTGTGTCTGTTGCTGTGATTGCCTCTTTATCTGAGTTAGTTAAATAGATCCAATCCCCATCCCTCATATTTTTATTATTTGTATAACCATATCATGTAGGAAACCTGGTCACGCTAGGTGTTGTACAAACAGAACTAAAAGATGATACATACGCGCAGATGCTTTCCCCACTCCACTTTATATCCCCGTCCTTTTCCCATTCTGACTAGTTTATGTTAGCAACTGATGGATTTGGGGAGATGCGTATTTTATTTTATTTGATAATTGTTGAATTTGGTAAAGGGTCAAATTTCACTGTTTCCACCACTAAAAACCATTTACGGAGGAATTCATGAATTTTCCCTGTGCATCCCTCTATTTGTATTTCCCATGAGCCTATGGTATCCAGGTCAAATATAATGTGGGTAATAGCGGGATCAGCCCATATTTTGCTGGAGAGTGTCAGAATTTTGCTGATCTTTGTGTTATTAATTATTCTTGTTTTATTTTTATTGGTAATTTGCTCAGGACAAAAGACGATGACATTTTGAAATCCTTATTACAAACTGATTAAAAGAAAAGAGATAAATCTGCACTGAGCAGTGTGTAACAAAAGAGCACACAGAAAGCATGAGTTGAATTACTTCTTGATTTTTAAAGGTGTAATTAAAAAAAAAAAAGCAGTAAGGCTCAGCAAAAGCTACAGTGTATTCCTCTTACTGGGCATCCCTCTAGCTATATTCCCAATAAGACCACCATTGTAGTATCCAGCTTGCAGATGTATATTTAAAAGCCAAATCAATCATTCAAATTTTGCTTCCTTTCTGCACTTTCCTGAGAGCACCAATGAAATCTGTTCATAATCATACAGAGGTTTATTCAGAATATTCTTCTCTTCACAGCCCGTTACCAGCTATTCATATTTAAACCAGTGATGAAGAGCAGATCAAAACAGGAGAGGGAGCTCACTCATTCTAGTGGCTGTATGTGTACGCATGATGGCGGAGGGGAGGAAAGAGGACAAGGGAATGAATGTATCTACAAGATGTCCATGGGCGTGATCTAAAGCCCCTTGAAGTCAATACAAAGTTTCCCATTGACTTCAATAGGGTTCTGACGAGGTCTCATGTCCCCAAACAGGTTCAGAGGCAGCCAAAAGTGTGTGTGTGGGCAAGGGAGAATTACCTACCTAGTCATTTTAGTTGCCATAGTCTTTGTTCAATAAAAATTTGTTTACACCCGATGTTATGGTCCCATCCCCACGAGCAAGGAGGTAAAGAACTGGAGAACAAAGGCAGAATAAACACATAAGCCCACCTGCTTCCCCTGAGGTCTCCACTATAGACATACATCTCCATAACTGTGGTGCTCAGTTGTGTGAAAAAGCCACACCACCAAGCACTGTAATGACAGTTGACCTAATGCCTTATGTAGACGTTGCTATGTGGGAGGGAGAAAAGCTTCTCTCTTCAACTTATCTACCATCTTTCAGGGCAGTGAATTAACTGCACTGATCGGAGAGCTTTTCTCGTCGGCATAGGAGTGTCTTCACTAAGCTGCTACAGCAGCGCAACTGCATTGGAACAGTGCTGTACATGAAGACAAGCCCTGAGGCATTTGCAGACCCAGGAAATAAAGAGGGGGCTATATTACTGGAAAGAGAGACAACACCTGAGAAGCAGTCACTAGTGGGAGGTGGAGACAGCAGGACTGGGGAAAGGATAGACTAGAAGAAGTAGAATTAAAAATAGTCTTTGTCTCTTGTCATATGGGAATCTGCACAGGAATAATCACAGCATATGTGCATGAATCATTGAATGCAAGGCTGGCTCTGGTAAGACAGTAATAATCTCCATACGCAGCCAGCATGGTCTGGTGTCTATGCAAAAGCGTGTGCAGCTTTTGAAGTTCTCAGACTTCCAATTCTGTCAAGAATTGGGTTTGACAAGATTTTTCTTCAGGGCTAAGGATTGGGATGAAACTGACGCCTTTGTGTAGGAAAGTCAGTGTTTCTGTGTACATTGTGTGTTATTTCTTCTTCACTGAGACTTCATTAGAATTGAATTTTGTCCTCCATCGTGTGATCACACTTTCTGTTAAAATGTTAACTGACTGTTCTTATTCCCCTATAGCTTTACGATCATGGAATGACAACAGCTGCAACAGAGAATTTCCATTTGTCTGCAAGATTCCTTCACTGGCAATTGATTAGCTCGCTTGTAGAATGTCAGTCACAGTCAACCTGCTAAACTATTGGAATAAAGTCAGCCTGACCACAGGCATATTTTATATCAGAAAGAGAATAAATAGTTATATGTCTGATGCCAGCTGCTCTACCTAGAAAGTACCTTAGCTGACTCTTGCTTTGTCTGAGCTATGGCTGAACAAAGAGCACTGGTGAACACTTAACCCAGTGGGATTTATACAGAGCATTTTCCTTGGGCTGGGAAAAATGTCAGGGTTACATCCCCAACCAGACCACTGTGTGACTGAAAAAAGAATTTCTTAATCTATACATATAATTAAACAGGGGAAAAGATACAAGATAGAGAGAAATTCTGCTTCTACGGTCCTCAGTCACACAAAATGAGTCCTACTGCCCTCAGAGGGAGTTTTGTGTGATAAAGGGCTGTCAAATGGGTCCCAGGATCTGGAAATCTCTCTAGCATTTGGAGAAGCAGGACAATGGCCCCTTTGCAGTTACAACCAAGAGTCCATTACTACGGGCTATACATTATGCATAATTTCTGAATTTTGACGTCCTAATGAAGTCAAACTAACAGCCTGAATCAGATCTCATTTATATGGATGGTTTCAATTGAATTACTATTTATAGCTTGTATGAGTGTGAACACAGAATAAGATGCTAACAAATCTATACTGTAGTTGTATAAACAAAGCAGCTTTGGATAAATATTAAAGTCCATGCTCAGATGATATTCATTCTTTACTCAGATCACATGTGATCAGAATTATCCCTGAATAAGGACTGAGTAAAAGCTGAGTAAGGACCTTTACATTTGAGCCCATATTTGGATTTTAAATAGATCAATCTGTCATATATAAAAAAAAATCAACTATTTTACTACAAATAATCGAACTATCATCATACAATAGATGACTATTGAATGCTTTAGCCTGTGGGAATTAGGAGTGACTGTTGTTTTCTGTTAAGTTATAAAAACTATCATGTGTTGCTAAAGTTACTTTCTCCCAACTAAAATACACTATAAACAGCATGCTGAAGTTACTTCTTCTTTCTAACACTGCTGAACTATATATGTTCATTTAGCTTATCCATGATGTTTTATGCTATTGCACCCCTCCCCCAACCTAGTTTTTATACACATTGTTCACCATTGGCTTTTGAAGAAATCCAGTATACAAAGCAGCAGCTTTTTATATTGAAACAAATAGTTCCTTTAATATCGTTCCTTGAGGATTACAATAGTTTGGGGGGTTTGTTTCTCTCTCTTGCAAAAAATAAAAAATTAAAATAACAAAAGTATCCATATGCGATGTATGAGGCACATCTCTGCAACTGCTAACTGCTGTTGTACTCTCAAAAGCATGTGAATTATTATTATTATTGTGGGAAGGGGATTGCAAAAACAATTGCGGTGGGAAATATATTTCTTTTTAAATTATCTGTTTTTAAAAAATATTACTGAAAAAATTACAAAACAAACAACTAAAATCAAGTACAGCTGGGAAAGCTTCTGTTATTTATATATAACTTCTTAGCTCCTTTTGATTTTGGATTATGAATGAATAATGGAAATCATCTCCTCTGCCTCCACTCAGTCCATCGTAGGATAAGAGAGCTCCTGTAATGATGGATGTAAAGTAGGTTTAGAGAATTAGGACCAGATCTTCAGCTGGCATAAAATGGCATTCTTCCATTAAGATCAGTGGTGCTACCCAGATTGACCCAGGCAGATGAAGATGCCTTCTGCTCATTCTAGTCTTGATATTAGATGTTTGTACATCAGTGGTGGGTGGTGTGGGGTTGGTCTATCTACACAGCTTCTGGTTGGTCTAGTTTACTCTATTTGGATAACAGGAGCAGACACTGGAGAAAGGAGGAGGCAGGAAGTATTTTTTGTTTGTCCTAGCAGTGGTGCTTGAGGTAAATGGTTAGAGCGGGGGGCAGACAGTGCGGGTTATAGCCCCCTTCTGCCACCACCTAACTTTGGGCAAACCACTTTCTGTGCTCATCTGAAAAATGGGTATGATATCTCATGGAGTGCTAAGGGGCATAACTAACTGATATTTGTAAAGCACATGACAATCCACACCCCAGATGTTCTACTCAAAGTCAAAGCAAAGAGGTCGTATATTTTTGGTTTAGGGTAAAATCAACCAAATCAGATCAGCCTGTTAAAATTAAAATAGTTAATCAACATCTATCTATCTATCTATCTATCTATCTATCTATCTATCTATCTATCTATCTATCTATCTATCTATCTAAAGATCCTGGTGGAATTTTATATATATATATATATATATATATATATATATAATACTGTATTTCTGTTGCCAGCTGCTGCACAGCAGCCAAATTATTAGGAAGCAACTCTTGATGTAGAGAAAAATGGTTGAGTGTCAAGCCACATGCGATAAACTTTCTCCCAACTGATTTTTTTTCTGCTTGTACCCATGGAAACAAGGCAGCCTTCCAATGTTCTTGGAAATCTGACAGATGCTCACCTTAACGCAAGGCAATGTGGCAGACATAGCATCCCAGCAACATTTCTTCCACGAAGGGACTGTAATTCATTGGATGTCATTTTTCAGGTGCTCTTGAGCTATTTACTTTGTTTACCTTTGAAATGTTTTGTACTGCTGAACTCTTGGTGCAATTAGCTTGTTAATCCATTATGCAGATACTGAGCAACCCCATTTTCCCTCTAAGGTCTTTGGCTGTAACAAGTCTTTTGAGAAATTGGGTTTTGTATAAGCAGGGGATCGGTGCATGGTGCACACTGCTTATCAGGGTCATGACTAAGTCACAGATATCTTATCTTTCTTACTCTTGTTCCCTAGGACCAGAAATCATCTACAATAATCACTCTTTAAATATAAGATCAAATTCTGTGCTGATTTCTATCCTACATCACTTCACGGACTTCAGTGAGTCTATTCTGCACAATGCTGGAGCAAGGGCAGAATTTGGCTTATGGTGTATAAAAATTCTCCTCCCATGTGCACCAATAAACTCATTGTATTAGTGCTCTGCTGTGAGCCCATCAGCCTATACACACAGTTCTGGGGAAGCTGAAGGCAGGACAAGGCATCCGGTGGTTTAGCTATAAAGACAGGTAAATGCTTAATCTGTTAAGAGTCTATATTTACATTAAAACAGGCTATATTAAATAGAAGCAGTTACTGCTACACTAATGTTTTAGGATCTGATCCAAGTCCTTTGATATCAATGTAAAGACGTGGGCTTTAGATCAGGCAGGTAGTCCTCAAAAGAATATTCTGCTACTTTTTGGCATACAGTTTGGAGCAAATTTCTTGACATTTTGCAATATGGTAGTCTGTGTAGAGCTAGTGACTTGCCAAAGTAGATTAGGAAACTTGGGTCAATGTAGAAGTTATGGGTATTCTAAAACATATCAGTTTTTTGAAGCAGATCCAGACCTGCTCCACTTTGCCCAGGCTTCATGTTCATTGAGTCCTGTTTAACATTATCTGATGCTGTATGACTGAATTCTGTTGTCAAGAGCATCGGTGGAAGTGCATTGACATCAATGGGTTTGCACCCACATATCTTTAATCCCACTTGCCCGTGATTTGCTCTGGGCATCATTCAAAGCACAATGGCTATGTCATTCGAAGGAAGCTTAAGTCGAACTAACTAAAGCCATGGCTACACTAGACTTTAATTAGTTCAAATTAAGGGTTTCCTTAATTCGAACTAATAAATTCGAATATGCTATTCGAACTAAGGGTTAATTCAAACTAGTTAGTTCGAATTAACCAACGTGGCCATGTTAGTTCAAACTAATTGCTTAGTTCAAACTAACCGGCCCATTTAACTCAATGCAATTCACTAATTTGAACTAAGCAAGTGCCATGAATGGCACTTGCTTAGTTTGAACTAACTTTTTCTAGTTCGAATTAAGTTAATTCAAACTAACTAAAATTAGTTCAAATTAGTTAGTTCGAATTAACTAATTCGAACTAACTTTAGTAAATGTAGACATAGGAATGATACTAAAGGCTGCAGTTTCACTTGCAAACAAACCACCTTAAATTACTCACATTTTAATTTTATTTCTATTTTTGACCATTGTGGTACATGAGGATTCAAAGTAGGTGGGAAAACCACAAGGGGCAAGTGGAAAATTGATCATCAGCATCTAGCTCAGGGGTGTCAAACTCATTTGCTATGGTGGGCCAGATTTGACTTAAATGTACTTCAAGTGGGCTGTACATATCATAAATCAAAATACTACTGCACTCTCGCGGCATGGCGGAGTGCTGCATATGAGAAACTGTGCTCCATGATACCAGTCTTTCTTTCTTTCTTTCTTTCTTTCTTTCTTTCTTTCTTTCTTTCTTTCTTTCTTTCTTTCAGGGAGAGAGTGTGGTCTCGTGGAGCACATTTTCGCATACCCAGCGCTCTGTGATGTCGCGAGACCCGACATTCTCACGTATTGTGGAGTGCAGGGTATGTGAGACAACACTCTCTCTCTCTCTCTGTCATGGAGAGAGTGTGGTCCCTTGGAGCGCAGTCACAGGCTGAATGGAAGTGGATTGAGGGCCGCATTCGGCCCACAGGCCTGCGTGTTTGACACCTTTGATCTAGCTAGATCAGCCTTCCCATGTGCAGAGCTATTGGCATTATTTCAAACCATCTGTCACTGAATTCAAGGAAACAGTCCTTCAATATTTTAAGCTTTCACACCGCACTCAGCCTCCCAAACACATAATGTCCTGCATAAGATACACTAGTGTTACATTAGATCTTCCATCCCATGATAAACAAGAGACTGATTTTCATGGCATGTCCTATTTCCATGATTTGTGATGATTTCATTACTGATATGTGAGCCACACACACATAGAGGATGAGAGGGAGAATGAACTGTAGTTGACAGATGTTAGCTGCATTGCTTACTGAATGACCAGAAAGTGCACAGATAATACAAGTGATGAAGAGAGTATAGAACTTACATAAAATGGATTATGCAGCGATCATTATGAGCTTTATGTAAAGCACTGCACACTAGAAACCATTTCCAGTGCACAACACAATTTTTATTAGTCCTACAAAACTCAAGAGCAATGCTCCATATTCTTGAGCACCATGTGCCGGTATATTCTCGATTACCTATTTACACATGTACAGATATATCTGTCTTATAGACCATTCATGTGACAATCGCAGGACTTAATACGGAATGGGTCCCTCTCACGTCACTATCAAGTGACGCTATTGGACTATTCACATGCATAAATTTGCATGATTGGACCTTAAGGGCCCCATTTGCAAACACTAGTGGAAATAATGATGACTGCAGTGTATATTATGTGTAAGCTCTTTCGAATAGGGGGATATAATCTTTTACTTGGCATATACCCCTATGCATTGTGGAAATATTAATAATAATTTGTAAGAATTAAGTTCATCCCCTTCCCTTCATCTACCTTATCCTGGCAAAGTAACATCAAATTTTCTTTAGCTCCAGCAAAGCCAAGACGACTTGAAAGTAGCCAAACTATCTGGAATTATCATTGGGTTTCATTATCTCAGCTGCCAGTTGAGATAGTGAGTTCCAGAAATAGACACAGCAAATGAATAAGAGAGAAAGAAAATGAGAAAAGCACACTAGAATGCTAAAGAGTTGGCTTCATAGCTGAAGGGACCAGGAGTTAGTCAATGAAAACTGCATTGTCAAATTAAAATAACCCAGTGCTGAAAACAATATATCTGTGAGCATCATAAAGAAATAATGAAGGTGTATATACAGTTAAAAATGTCTTGGCTTACCTTTTTTGCTCAGCTGGCAAGACTGTTTTTTGAATTATCTGAGAATGCTTTTGACTCCACCGAACCGATGAAAGTCAAACAGAATTCTTCCCATTTCTAAGAAATAGCATTGTTTCCTGCAGAAAGGCCAAGCAACTTCATCTCCCCTTGAACAGCTATCTAAGACTCTGGGTGGCAATAATGATGAGAAAAAAAGATCAAACAAATCTATATATGCTGTGAGATGATTTTGGTAAAAAATGCTTTATTGCAGTTTTAGTTAAAAAAATATCCAGCATAGATCTAAAAAATTAACTTGATCAAAAAGAAGTTCCAATCAGCCAGTGACAAGATTGAATCACTACAATAAAAGAATAACAAATAGTATAAATAAACAACTAGAGACAGTAATAAAGCAAGCTAACATCTGTAGCATTTGTTTAGGGCCAGACTGTGGGTTGGGCTACATGCTGTGCAAGAGACTAGAACACTCAATGGGTGTGTCTACACTTGTAAATTAAGTCGACTTAAGCTTGCTTAAGTCGATTTAGTTTACTCTGCATCTATACTACACTTTCCTTAAGTCGAGTTAAGCAGCTGCTTAAGTCGACTTAAGGAAAAATTAAGTCGACTTTATTAAACCTAGTTTAAAGTTGACTTTGCTGGCTAAATTGAGTTTAGAAAGTCGACTTAGCCAGTGTAGACGTGGAGTAGCCCTAAGTCGACTTTAAGTGGACTTAGGGGCCTCCAGGGCTTCCCCACTGCCCTCCCTGCCAGGGTGGCTGGCACAGCCACAGCCTGGCATGCCCCCCCCCAAAGGGCAGGGCAAAGCCCTGCCCACCCTGCCCCTATCCCCTGCCAGGGTCCCTGTCCCCCTTTACTCCATTGTAACAAGGTACAATGGGGCAAAGGCTGAGCCCCCTGGCACTTGGCAAGGGGTGCCCCCCCGCCACCATGGACCTGTCCCAGGTCACCTAGCCCCTACAAGTTGACCTAGGAGTGTGGACGCTCTAGGTCAATTTTGTAGGGTCCCCTCTAAGTCGACTTAAAATGTAAGTGTGGACATGCTAAGTTGACTTAATAAACTTAATGTCGACTTTGTTAAGTCGACTTAGCTAAGTTGATTTAAATTAACAAGTGTAGACATAGCCAATAAGAGCTACCTAGGCCTTGAGTCCAGCCTCAGAGGAGCAAGTAGATGACTTGCCTACCTGCTCTGTCCGCAAAGAAGTGGGTGGGTAGAGGACAAGGAGGAATGAGGCATGAACAGAATCTTGGCTCCAGTTCTGCGTGCTGGCCAGAGTAACTGAGCCTGTATGGTGTTGCTAGTTATTGACTGCTGTGTAGGCCAGTGGTAAATTACTAATGCTCTAAGAATAGGACCAAAGCATAAAAAGAAGAGGAGCTGTGCTTCAGAGGAATGTCTCTGAGGCACAATCCTTCCTGGGGTGGGGCAATTAACACAGAAATCTTTGTGTAGGATGGTGCATCTACTATACACAAATTCAACATCTGAGCTGGCAGCTGTGTAGGCAGGATCCTCAGAGCAGCCAAGGACTGACTGTATGGGCACAGAGCCTACAGAGGGGGTCAGGTTTGAGACCCGTCGGCAAGGCAGCATGGAGGAGCATGCACAGTGCTGGGAAACGCTTCCTGTTCAGCGATACACTGTCCTGAAAACTGTCACAAGCTTTGATTTCACTCCCCCCCACCCCAAAGATTGGGGCAGAAATAGTTTTCCAGCTTATTCACAACATATTGGCCATCTAGTGAGTGAGCTATTTGGCTAAATGTCTCAAAACTTTCAGGAACGGCTTATATAGCATGATCTCTAAAAGCTAATGGAGGTTGGAAAGTGAAGAGCAAAGACCTATAAGAACAACTGTGTTATATGGAAGTGAACATGTATCCCACACAAGGGTTCCTTGCTGTTTGATTCACACATCTATGTCGGTCCCTCTTTGTATACAGCCATTCTGGGTGTGTTGGAGTTTATCTGGTCTTCAGCTGAAGGCTTATAGGCGTTTCCATTGTTAAAGAAAAATGTAAAATTAAAATATTTATCTTTGCTTCCTTTAAACATGTCAGAGAAATATAAAGTACTGTAGATAAATCATAAATTCTTTGGTTAGCTGTTTGATTTCTAGATATAAATAAAAATAAATTTCATTTTTTCCTTGACTTCTTGCAGGCAGTGAAGTTGCTGTTTCTTGATCCAAAAATGATTTTTCTTGGCTCTATAGTGCTAGTTACAGCACTCTATTTTTACACATATCTACATTTATTCCCCCTCTGTGACATGTAAAAGTGCAGGTCCATAGCCCAATGAAATTGCTTGGTCTCCCTTGCTAACCTTGGAAACATGAAGAAAAAAGTTGGAAAGCTAATACTTTTTTGAGCAACTATGTTAAATAAAATGAGCCAAGAGCCACTAGGAGAGTGTAATAACTCACCATCGTTGCTTTTTGGAGAAAATAGATTCAACCTCTAGTGAAAGCTTAGAGTTAAATTTCAAACTGAGTGTTCATAAATCTTTGCCATCTTGATGGCAACCATTGGTTTTAGCAGATGTTAAATGAGACAATACTGTAAAACCTGCCCCAAAACATATGAAGGAAAAGCCAATAAAAGCAAGTTGTATCATTTTTAATGTTGAAAACAGGAAGTTGAAACATATATGGCCTGCTACATAATCTTTGCTACTCCATTTTTTGCATGGGAATGATTATTACTTTATTATTTGCCTTGTGATATTGACTGGGAACCTCAGCATTACCTAAGCTGTCATTGTGTGGCTGTGCAAACACAGAAAAAAATACTATCTCTGCCTCTATGATATTACAGTCTGTGGGCAAAAATATTTGCAGGCATAACCGAATTCACTGAGTGGTCTAACACTTGTATTTCATTTGCAAATTAGTACGTTAGCTATCTACATGCTTTCAGTGGCATCTGAAAAATTGAACCTTATTTATTTGTATATGCAAAATTGTGGGTGCAAAGAGGGAGGCCAGCTGAAGCCATTATAAAAATCAGACCCTTAAAATTTATGAATGATGTATTGAAATATTTTTATTGTCTTTTGGAATGGATTTGGACTCTGTATGTTCCTTTACATGTTATGGGGCTGCTCCATAGCCCAGTGAAGAGAACTGAAGTATTTCTATTAACTGCAGCAGGCTTTAGACTAGGTCCTTAGAGCCCAATGCTGCCTCCTAATAAACAATACACTCTTCATTTATTAATAATAGGCATGTATCTACCGCCAGCATTTTTCATGGTGCTGTGCTTCTTGAAATGGATATAGATGTTATCAAAGGCTGTGTAACGTATGTTGTCTCATTATTTGGTCAAAAACAACAACAAAAAAGCCAATCCCTTTGCCCGTATTTGAAATCCCTACGAAATATTCACTCATTGCGTATGACACAACAAGCATAGGAAAGAGAAATTACCACGGTGCAGTGTTTATAATTTTGTGGAGAATGTCATCTTTTATAGTGATATTTTAAACAAGCTCTTTCCTGAAGTGTTCCATTTCCTGAGTGAGATAAAGAGAGAACATGAGAAAGAGGCAGTTGTGAACAGGGCTGGATTAACTCAAGGGCATGAGGGGCTGCAATGCTGGCTACAGAGGGGCACTGCCATTCTGCCAAAATCCAGCCCTGGCCGGCCAGCCGGAGCAGCACACTGCTGCCCCCTACCATTGGCTGGGCCACCCCCAGGCTAGGCACCACCACAGTTGTGTGAGGGAGAAGACAGGAGCTTTGATCCAGCTCTAGTTGTGAAGAAGACACTTCATCCTGTCCACCTTCTTCAACTGTATTGCCATCAGTAAATCAGTGTTGTTCATTCTAAAAAAATACAAGAAGTGCAACTCGTCAGTGGCATTTTATTAATCCAGAACATCAGATCTTCAAATGCTGGGAGATTCAGCTCCGGATCATGCAAAACCAAATTCCTCTTCAAGGTGGATCTAAACTGGAATTCTCTTGAACTTCAGGTTAGGTGAGATCCAGATCCAATCTTCACCTCTCAGGTCATTTTTCACTAAATGCAAATCTCAGCTGAAGTTCATAGCTTGTTAACCAGTTACTGGAGGAAGAGAGAACTTACCACTGCATTATCTGTTTTCATACTCTGCACTGAGGAATCAGATCTTTACCCAACCCAGTGTTGCGGATGCAATGAATCTACAGCAAATCCAGGTGGCTGGTGCCTTTTTCAATGTGAAGGTGCACCCTGTACAAATAGTAGGGTTGTGTGTAATGCTCTATTTGCTTCGAGTGAGTCCAGTTGGCTGTTCTGTAAAGGCTAGGGGACACTAATGAAGAGCAAGTGTAACCCATATGCCTGAAAAGGCTATCTCTGAGAGACCTGCTGAGG
>ML685786.1:14934686-15008426 GCA_007922175.1 Pelusios castaneus
CACTGGAGAAGGGCAATTAAATGAATTTAGCCCACCTGAAGGTTACACAAGCTTTAAATAGGGATTGACACACATATAGAGTGGTTTAAAGAGCAAGACATATTGGTTTTTCTCCTGGCTTTTGCAAAACTATGGTGTGAGATCCTGGCAAATAGCTTAGGACAATGTTTTTCACCCACAACTCCAGTTGAAGTCAGGAGCAGTTAGGACCCCTCAGCAATTTTGAAAATCAGGCCCCAGATGTCTCAAGCTGGGCATCTGCATAATGAGGTACCCAAAATTAGAGGTCATTTCTGAAGATGTTCATCTTAAACTTTTTGAGCCTCTGTTTCCTCATCTATAAAATGGGGATAAAACTTACACGTGTGATGTTTGGAAAGTACTTTAAGATCCTCAGATGGGATGTGCTATAAAAGAAAAATGCTAACTAATTTTTGTTTGATGGGTCTTTGAGGTCAGACTATTCCTACAACTGATTTTCATAACAGTAAACAATCTAAGCACTATACACATCTAAATAAGCGCAGTAAACACTCAGATTTCAAAAAGTGGATAATGTCACTTTATTTTGAACCTAGCATTTTCATGGCCATATATAGCACATTAACCATATCATTACTGTAGACTTTGTATTGCCATAGTTTATACTGAATTTCGGGGAGGAGAGGGGTTGTTCATTCACTAATACTGGATACGCTATAGAGTGGCAGTGGACCATCACTGAGTGAAGCAGGTGTAGGACATTGCCACAATAAAAATGTGTGCTGAAATGAGTAATACCACAATCACTGGAATGATTAAAGGTATAGCATTTTAATAAGATGTGCACTGATCTTTTAGGGGAGGTTGTAAATCAAGCATGACCTGTTCCAGATCAGCTCAGACCAAGGACATTGGGTGTAGGGCAGGGGGATTTAATTCAGGGGGACTAATGTGAGGGATGTCTAGGGGAGCATATGGTGTGATTGCAGACTATATAAGGACCTGACATTAGATGTAAGTACCTCACGCTAGGCCAGCAACCACAGGGTTAATACAGGCCTCACTGGCCAGTGCTGATTGGCAGTCTAACAGCAGCTGGAAGGATAAAAGGGTGGGGAAGCAGCCAGGTGGGCTGGCAAACAGAGGAGTGAGTAAATAGGAGAAAGGAATTATGTTAGCAGACTGCTAGAGAGCTGCCTAGTGACAACACTGCAGTAATGGACAACCAGAAGTGTGTCCTGAGACCTGAGGGAAGGTAGGAAGGATCTCAAGGCACTGCCCGAGGCTATTAGCAAACCCTGACTCTTCTTCTTTAGCTTGGGGCTTTGAGGTGGACCTCAGTAGAGTGGGAAAAAGAAAGAAGCTGGTTCCCTGACTGACTCCCAGGTGAGTGAACCTGAAACCAGTGTGGGTTTCCAGATTCCTTGGCATGGGGTGTACTGACTGCTCTGCTGGGCTGAGTGAATGCAAGCTATGCTGTTTGGTTGGGGGGAGGGTGTCTTTGCATTGACACATCACCTTCTAGGCATGCTCTGTGTAGGGTTGAGGCACAACCTGAAGAGGATTTTCTGGGATGATAGCAGGTGAGGAAGGAGGCCTGGAGACAGGTGCATTAAGGCAAAAGCTCTGGAAAAGATGGAAAAATTGTGTAGGGCCAGGCCTGTGTGGGGAGTCCTGGGGAAAGATGATGACTTGGATACACTAAGAAGGCAGGAGTGGGAAGTGGCCCTGGGAACTGTGAAGTCTTGGGGTGAGGGCAGATTGCAGCTCATGATTGAATATCCGAGGGGGCTGCAATGTGGGGAAAGTGCGGGCTCTTCTATGGTGTCAAGTGCGTGTGAGGAGAATGCTATAACACAAGGCAAAGAAATGTTTTGCCCTGGAGAAGGGGTGAAGGAAGGCTATATTTGGTGGGTTAATAGCTGTTATAACAGCCCTTCATCAACAGGAAGGAAGTCTGTTGCTGGTGAGGTGCAAGGGTGTGATTGTTCTGGATTCCAATTGTTGCCTGGGAAGTGGGAGTCTCATGGGTCTGGCTAGTTTGCCAGATCCCCAATTTACCAAAGGCTCAAAGCCCCCTACCAGCGAGGAGGTTGTTGACCCATGGCCCTGAAAAGGAAAACTGAGGCAGAGAGACCACCTGATTTTTAGGTCAGGTAGGTGACCCTCTCACAGCCAGAAAGCTGGCTGTAGGGGCTAGAGTGTCTCCTCTAGACTAATTGTGTCTTGGGGCTTTTTCCTGCTCCATTTGAGTCCACAAGAGTTTTGCTGCTACTGTCTGCTGTCAATGGGAGCAGGATCAAATCCTTAGATTGTCAATGGGATTGACTTTGATGGTCTCTTCCCAGCCTCCATTTGTACACATTGCGATTCCTTCCTCCACCCTTTCTTACCCCAGGCAGGCACATTTGTAGTTTGGCAGCATTAACTGCAGTGCAGGACTGAGGTTCAGTGGCAGAGCTGCCCTGGGAGACTTGTACAGCATCTGCTCACACAGGGCCACCCCACGATTCTTTGGCTCACACTTTTCTGAACACTGAACTTGCTCATGATCCGCCAGACTGCAGTAGGTAATTCTTCTGGCACACTTAAGCCAAAACAGAAGCAGCATGAGTTACAGATTAGGTAGCTTTTCATGTCTAGAAAACTCTGAAGCTTTCTTCCTGGGATCTTGATTCAATGATGTGAGAAAGGTACATGAAATAAATGCAGTGTTCAGTCTAGGTGCTAGTGTATAGTGATATTCAAAATAACTGACTTGCTACACAATGATATCCTGCTTTAATGCTGGTCAGGAATGCTTTGTACAAGCCATGACAGGCCTGAGATCTTTCTGGTGAATTCTCTCTCCTTATTTAACGTCCTGATTCTGTGCAATAGTAACACTCTCCTCACCCAACTGGCTGCATTCCCCTGCTTTCAGGAAGCAAACCCTTTCATAGGTCCTGCTAGTCACTCCATGAAGTGATTTAGCAGGTTTTTACTATAGCAGCCTCTGTTCCATCTCATCCCCACTCCCACGTTCTCTGCCCCCCTTGACAAAATAAACATGCCTTTGAACAATAAAAAGATTCTATGGTTCATGTCCTGAAAATGCCAGCGCCATCCGTTTGTGGAATCTGAGCTGCAGTTTGTTTAGAAAGCTTTCTCTCTCTCTGGGGGCTTATATGCCTTTTGGCTGCTATGTACTTTGCTTTCCACTTTAATCATTCAAAATACTAGGCTTCATCACCAGGGTGCAGTAAAGTTTATTGGGGGTAATTTGTATCTTTCTGCTGACAGTCACCCACCTGCCCCAGGCTCTGATTCCACCCCCACAGAAATGGAACTGTGGATTTTCTGGCTGTGGTTCAGATAAATGAAAACAGCATCAGGCTTGTTTCAGAGAGAGAATCAAGGTCCAGATCTTCAAAGGCATGGAAATAAATCAGAGTTGGTTTCCTAACTGCCTTTGAGGATCTGGGGCCAGGAGACCTAGGTTCGCTTCAAGATCTACAAACCTACCAGTTCCATCAAGTCCTACATTTTGGCCCCAAGAACTACTAAGATTAAGAAACAAATAGCAATATTCTGTGGTCAAGATGAGCTGTACTTCTATCTGTCCAGGCTCTTGAACAGATTTCATCACCTCATGAACATCATAATTACATT
Source organism: Pelusios castaneus (assembly GCA_007922175.1). NCBI lineage: Eukaryota > Metazoa > Chordata > Testudines > Pelomedusidae > Pelusios > Pelusios castaneus. The sequence goes on from ML685786.1 coordinate 14,938,320, forward strand.
ACATGTGGTGTCTGTGGCAAAACTAGAAATTGAACCATGCATTCTGTGTCCTAGTCCAAAATGTTATCCTCTCTACGTCGTTCTTCCTACCCATGGCTCAGAAATCTGGGTATGGAGGAGGGGTAGGACGGTGGCTGCTATAGTAAAAGAAGTGGGTGAGTGAGTGGAATTGCTTTGACATCTTTATAAACTCTCAGGTCCTGAGATCAGATAGGAGCAAGTTCAGTCCCTAGCATAAACTGAACTAAAGGCTGCTTTAATTTATAACCAGCTGTCCACAGCCCCAAAGGTCCACTGTGGTAGCCAGGGAGAGCTGGGGAACTTGGCAGCATCCAGGAATGCAACTAGGATGGAGTAGGCATGGTGGTGAGGGCCCCCTTTTCTACATCTCCAGCCTATTTTTTCAGCTGCTTTGCGCCCTCAGAAGCACAAAGTAGCTAGCCTGCAGTGCTAGGGAATGGAAATCAGGTCCAGATTTCTTGGACTACCCTCTGAAAATCAAAGACAAGGAGAATTGTTTGTTTGAGATACCTGGGGTTTTATTTAATTAACTAAACTACTGCATATAGCAAAACTGAGAGTCCAGATGAGTGTTCTCCTTCCATAAGGGAATGAGTCTAAGGTCTACAGAAGGAAGTGCAGATAGCCATGAATTTTGTTGAATGGAACTCTTCAGAGTAAGAACTGTAACTGGACTAGGAGTTTGAATAGCATTTTGGAAAGATTTCATTTGATTTGTCCTTAGCACTGCAGTATCCACTTTTCAAATGTCTGTTTCTTTTCATACCAGTATTTTACATTATTCTTGAGATACTTCATGTGATGAGATTCTGGTCTGTTCCCTTGTACATCCAGCTTGGGATCAGGCAGATCCTTAGCTGTGGTGAACTAGTATAGCTCAGTTGACTTCAATGGCACTATAATACCTTATACCACCTAAGGAACTTCTTCTAAGGCTGCAGTTGTCAATGAAGGCAAAGTGAGTTTGCACTGCTGTCACTAGAGTGATACTAAAATGTGAGAGGGTAAAATAGAGCCAAGGATCAATGAAGGAATGTGTGGGTTCTTCCTAGAAATTAACCCATGATATTGTTTAGGGTTGGTCTTCACTGTAGTCATTTACCCCTGTGCAAACTGGGTGTAAAATGCTCTCAAATCAGAATGGCACCCACTCTGCACAGGGTGTAACAGAGTGGAGAATCAGGCTCTCTTTTTCTTACAGATATTCCAGCTTTACTCCCCCAGGAAAGTATCCAATGAGCAATCTTCAACCTACTATCTGACATTCATAAGATGAGTGTGACCTTTCTTCCTTCTGTGTTCTCTTGACCCTTCTTAAACTTGCATATGTCTGGCAAACTTTTCTTTTGATGCATATATATGTTTCAGTTCATTCTGCATGAGTCCCCATAGCTTCTTTGCTTCCTTGATCACATTTTTTGATGATAGGCAATGAATTAATGCAAAATAAAGTCAAAATGCATTGCTGCCTAGGTGGCTAAGCGCTGTCTCATGCTGCCAGGGGAAATCAAGACACTTCTGGCCGTTCCTAAATGGTAGAAATGTCTACAAGGTCTTATTCACCTTCAGACATTTTCATATAAAGCTAGAGGGAAAGCTGAAGCTTTTGACAACCGTCTTTCATCTCTAAAGATCTGGCATAATTAGTGGATCCAGAACTTACTTCATTTTACTTTGAGGCATGTGATAAAACAACTAACATTCATTCCTTGATTTGTGAAATGTAGTATCTATCTTTGATGGGATGACAAAGACCAATAATATGCTTATACGTTAAATAGTTCTGGGTTTACACAATTACAGATACATAGTTTACTGTACAGCTGGCAGGGATGAATACTTCCAAACCCTTGGATTCTCTTGTTACAAGTGAGGTTTCTATTGCATTGCTTTACTTCACTCTAATTCGGAAGAGTTTTCCATTCTATTCAAAACTACAAACTCAATGTGGAGGAGTATATGAGCAGGAAAGGACTCGAACGGTGTGTCTAGGGTGACCAACTGACACAAGTCCAATTTCAGGACGGCATGATTTCATTTGTGGGTCATCACAGGCCATGGTGAAATTAAAATAAATGTAACCCAGAGCACTGATTTCCCCCAATAGCAAAGTAGCTCGTTTCAGGAAGCTGTAAACAGTTAATACATTTTACTAAATTCTGTATTCAGTAGCTAGCTGCTATCGCTATAGCTAGCTTGATAGAAGGGTGGACAACCCTGCCCTGTGGTCAGCTTCCGCCTGAGGCCCCTTCCCAACTGGCCTTGCCCCTTCCATGTCCCCTGCATTTCAATTTCTAGAAAATTCTGTTGGTTACAATCCCAATTCCACAAATGATTCAGTGAGTCCTCTTCACTGGGACTACTTATGTGCTTAAAGTTAGGCATGTATAGAGGATCCTAAATACCACTGACTTCAAAGCATTTTAGGCCCAGATCCTCAAATGTATTTAGGAGCTAGACTCCTATTGAAACAATGGGGTCCTAAGCACCTATACATCTAAGGCCAGGTCTACACTGGTGGCAAAATTCAGCAGCAGTCAACAGGAGTTACTCAAGCTACACTAAGGGCATGTCTACACTGGGGTGAAACTTAGTCGATGTTGAGACTCCGAATTAATAAGAGCGGAGGAGCACGTTCACACCACACACCTTGCTCCAGGTTCTTGTGTCCCTCTTGCTAGCTGTTGGGTTGAATGTAGAAGTGTTGCACTGAGTAGGTGTCCCACAGTGCAATGAAGTGCTGTGGCTTGTGGGAAGTCAGCTGTCCTCCGTGATGCAATGTGCTCCCTCCCATCTTTTCATAAAGAAACAAACAGGAAACACTTTTTTGCACCATTTTTCTCTGCTGCAGACATGGAGCCTGCTCATCTCTCCAGGATTACTGACAGCATTTCATAACCCATCTTGGCTTATTCTACAGTATTTCCAGCAGGATCCGCAGTGCAGAAACCTGCAATGTTACAGAGGCTTCCCTGCTAGAAGTCATCGCCCAAAATAATTCCCACTTTGTGCAGGCTGTAACACTGTAAAGCTCTCCATGCTGTTCAAGCAGGAAATGGAATTCAACCCTTCCTGGGCTGCAGGGAGGGGAGGAGCTATTTACTGATGTGGCTAAGGTGCAGCTTACCAGGAAAGACAGAATTGCAAAAACAGGGAATTCTGGGATAGATCCCGGAGGCCAGTAACATCGGATTAAATTGCTCTCTGTCTACACTGACATTAAATCACATTATTAAAATTGAACAAAACGCTACACCTCCTGCAGGGGTGGTGTTACCACACCGACTTACGGCCACAGTTAGTTCGACTTTACAGCCACGTGAGCGTAGACGCATGCTCTAGAGGGCTGATGTAAGCAGCATTACGTTGACATGAGCTCTCAGTGTAGACTAAGCATAAGTAGCTTGCATAACTCCTGTCAATTTCCTAACTCCCTTTCAGCACAGTGTCTTCACTGTACTACGCTGATGGGAAATGTGTTCCCATTAATGCAGTGCTACATCACTTGAGGAGGTGCTTTTATTAAGTCAAGTCCCGGATCAATTTAGGGGGTCTTAACTGACTGCAAAGTCGATCTGGAAAGATTGATCTGACTGCAGAAAATTTGCCACCATCGGTATAGACGGGGCCAGAATCATTTTGGTGCATTTTACATTTTCTAGGACAATTCCATGAAAACACCCAAAAGAGCACACTGTCTCCTATATCTGCAGCATCAGGAAATGTCCATGGGAATTTAGTTTTTAGTTCTATGAAATTCTCACAGAGGATGACTGACTCTAAAATGTAAAGTTTCTTGTGAGCTTGTATCTAATTAATGTTGGTAAATTAGGTTTATTGTTTCTATCATGACAGAATGTGGCAGCACCCTGTAGGATCTGAAGCACCTTGCAGTTCTACAACAACAAACATGTTTTTTTTCCCAACTCACTTTGCTATAGAAAGTACACTTTTAAGTGCCAGGAGTTAACAAACCTATTTGTTTCTGTGTTCAAGTTTCCCTAATAATGAAGTGACAAGCTGCAGTGACCCCCATAAAAACTGGGAGAGTGGGTTATTGCTTATTTGGCCTGACTGGAACAAGCATTATTGTATCTGACAAGTCACGCCCCAAGTGAATGAGTTTATTTCACATTGTCATTTTCATTGCCAAATCAGACTTCTGAAAACTTTAGTTCTTATGAATTCAAGCTAGACTTCAACTCCAGCACTTGTGATGTGGAATCAGAGGCAGACTTTGGCTACTGGGGGCCCTAGGCGAAGGCCCATTGCAGGGCTCCCTATAGGTCCACAGGGGTCCCCCTCTGTGGCGTTGGCTCCTTGCCATTTTTTCTGATGCATGGTTTTATTATGTTCATTCTACAAATACTCACATTATTTATGTCCTGCAAGAAGATGGATTCACCCTACTGACCACGGAGGCCCAAATCCTCAAAACTATTTAGGATCCTAACCTCCATTCATTCAATAGAAGTTTGGAGCCTAAATACCTTTTTGAGAACTGAAGGTAACAGCTTCAAACAGAACACCTACCAGAGTTCCAGCTATTTATTGCCCCTTTGGACCTCCCCAAAAGCAGGCTATGTCTGTCTGCCCCAACTCAGTCTGCCATATTCAAAGTTCTGTGTATGGATCTGCTTATAAAGTCTTGCCATCAAATTGTGATCCATCATCTGCCTGCAAAGCCCTGCTTAAGATGGATCCAATTGTTACTCTAACTCCTGGTGAGGAGACTCTTGCTTCACATTTATCTTACTGGGGTTACTTATGGAGTAAGGTCCTACTCAGCCTATAATAGGAGTCATGGTTTGACTCATTAAGACAGAGTCTCCTTTCATAGACTTTAAGGTCAGAAGGGACCAGTACGATCATCTAGTCTGACCTCCTGCAAAATGTAGGCCTCAAGACCTCACCCACCCACTCCTGCAATAGGCCACCATCCTATGACTGAGTTATTTACCTCCTTAAATCATGACTTAAGGACTTTAAGATATAGAGAATTCACCGGTAGGTGAACCATGCCCTGTGCTACAGAGGAAGGCGAAAAACCCCCAGAGCCCAGGCCAATCAGCCCAGGGGGAAAATTCCTTCCCGACCCCAAATATGGCGATCAGTTAAACCCTGAGCACGTGGGCAAATCTCAACAGCCAGTTATCCAAGAAACAATTCTCTGTAATAACTCAGAACCCACCCCATGTACTCTCCTCTCTTAGGCCACTTGTATATCCACCACATGTAGCCAAATATCAGTCAATTTCCAAAATAGGGTAATCATACCATCCCTGCCATAAATTTATCAAGCTCAGATTTGAAAGCAGTTATGGTTTTTGCCCTCACAACTCCCCTTGGAAGGTTATTCCAGAACTTTACACCTCTAATGGTTAGAAACCTGTGTCTAATTTCAAGCCTAAATTTCTTGATGGACAGTTTATAACCATTTGTTCATGTACATTAGACTCACTTCATTGTCTTCAAAAGAGTTTCTCTGGATTTGTACTGGAGCAAACAAGAGCAGAATCTGGTCAAGCCGTAGCCATATGAAAAATATCATGTGTCAAAGCCATACCTGTTTATAGCACATGTCAGGTGACCTTAACCGGATTGGTATTCAGCCTTGACATTTGCAAGAAAAGGTAACAGATGAGTAATAGGTAAAACAATCAGGTAAAACAAATAACGTATTTTTCTATCTGATTCCCTAGCCCGCTTTAGTCTGCTATAAAGCACAGTCTCACTGCAATCTTTTTTCTGTTATGTTGCACTTACAATGCTGTGTTTTGGTATCTTGTGAGATCATAAAAACTCAGATTCCACAATAATGGAGGCATATTATGTTTCATATTCCCCAAATTACTAGGAATTCAGAGCCACATAGGACTAGTTCCATATAGAGATCTGATATAACTGTACAAGGTTTCTCTAAACAAAACACGGTTTCTCACTCTTTTTTTTTTTTTTTTAATGATTGTTTCATATCTGATATTTAGAAGCAATGATGTGTAAATCTGTTAACATTTCCTAAATAAGATTTGGGCTGACAGATTAATAACTAATTAGTAATAAAAAGACATCAATAATAGCTATGGAAGAGGGGATCACCATGTTTTGCTGATGAGGTAGATGGATTTTCTTCCTCATCTTTTTTTACCTTGCCCTTTTCTTTTACACATGAGTTTTTTAGGACTGTACAGCTAATATCTGGAACGAATATGAGGACAATAAAGAGCATTCACAGACAAAGGGTTATATATGGCTTTTAATCAGTAGATATTGAAACAAAGGAGTTCAGTGTCATATCTCCAATTTAGAGATAAGGAAACTGAGGGTGTGGAAAAGGAAAGTGACTTGGCTGAGGTCAGGAAAAGAAGCCAGGTTGTGTGAGTCCTAGTTCAGTATTCTGTCCACTAGCCAACACTGTCTCTGCTTTATTTATACCTAGATGTCAATGAACTAAAAGTGATTGCTGGATTAAGGTTTGTTTGGATTTATGCCTAGAACTAGTCAGAATGGAATTGAAATGTTGGTACATTATATAATGAATATCATTGTTCAGAGTTTTTTCTTTGTATATGATATGGGAACTGTTGTGTATATAACCAATAAAATTGTGTACAAACCAGTAATTACAGCTGTGAGAACAAAACATACTTGAATCCAACAAGCTCAGCAAAATATCAACACTTGGGGGCCCAATCTCTGACAACAGAGATTAAGCAACTGTCCTGCCTGCGAATTCCTGGGATCATTTAGCTGAAGAGTGGCACCTAAGGGAATTCCCTACACCAGAAAATCCTGATTTGACCTTAACAGGAACATGAAGTCAGTGGGAGCTGTGGGTGTATGAAGAGAGCTGAGTTGTGGCACCTAGCTGGCACCAGGAAGAAGTGTCCTAGTCAACTGTGATACAAATTTCATTTGAAACTAACTGCCACTTTCCTATGATGTGTATTTGTAGCTGTGCCTGTTCCAGGATATTAGAGACAAGGTAGGTGAGGAAATATCTTTTATCAGATAAACTTCTTTTGGTGAGAGTCTGAAAAAGATCTCTCTCTGGCTGAAGGCTCATCTCTCTCACCAACAGAAGTGGATCCAGGAAAAGATATTCCCTCCCCCATCTTGTCTCTTTATCAAATGAACACAGTGATTTTTTTTTTTTTTGCAAAGAGGCTGTTCCAAATCAGGCATTATAAATTCTGGTAATGCTATCTGGAACCTCTTAGATATTTGCATCATAGTACAGATATTTTTCAATAATATCAGCATTTCAAATCCCCCCCCCCCCCCCCAAACATCAGGTATCATTTGTAGTAATAGAATTCAAAATGGAACCTTAGCAGCTGTTGAAGGGATTCTAGGCCATGGGTATAGGAAAGCCGTGAGGTGGCTAAATGTATTTCTGCATTTCCACTCTTAGATCAGGTGTGTGTGTGTGTGTTTGAGCACCACAACTCACAAAAACTTTTGTGCAACTGCTAATGCCAGCCTACAGGAAACTCATGTAATCAACACTGGGCTAGCAGGGGAAGCATGCCACACATAAAATCAGAACCTTCCTCAGCTGCACCTATACCCTTTGTAGTCGGCTGGTTGCTTTCTGATGGGAAAACTTTCCCCTACCATGGCTTTGTGGGGCTAGCCCTTTAAATATGGCAGAGTCAAGCAGCTGAAGCCCTAATGTGCCCATTTGGTAGCTGGCTGTTGCTACATCTCCCTCTCTTCCAGATGGTGAGTGCTTTTAATCCCTGTTCTTTTGGCCTAAATTTTCCTTTTCTTATGCCTGTGCTTTCCTGTTATGATCAGCCCATGTGTGCAGCTCATAGCCTAGTTGTAAAAGTTACTGCTGTAAATGTGCCAGTGGTATGTAGAGTTATAGAAATGACTCATTGCTGTGTTGAGAGAAACTACTTGACAAAAGAAGGTTCCAAGTAGAGGCACAGACCATCTTCCACTTCAGACAGAAGCTGTGTGAAGAGCGCTCCTCTTCCAGTTCTTTGGTTCTACAGGATGATGGCCACATTCATGCTGCTCTGTTTACCTGTTTTGCCAGCCCATTATAGGGATAAGGGCCAGCCACTATATTTGTTTCCGGATACATCTTCTGGCACCAACCCGCACAAGTGCAGAGCTGTGCTTCAGGCTAACTTTTTAGTTGGTCAGTTTGTTTTATCTATCCATCAGCCTGCCAACATTTCTAGCTCCTCAGACATCTCCAAGTTCAGAAGAAGAAGCTGGAACTCGTATGTTAAGTCAATAAGGGCTGTTTTCCCTGCAAGGGGCATCAAATGTTTCAGAAGAAAGGTTAAAAAGTTCTCTTAGAAAAGTGTTTGAAGTAATGGAAGAACTGGGCCCCTCCGTGGAATGACTTTTTACTAAAAATATTGTTGGTGGGGCAAGTCTGAAAACTGTCAGCTCCAATTAACATCTTCACTTCCACGAGAAAAGAAAAAATATGGCTTGCTGGCAAAACTGAAAGTCAAACCTTAAAATTAATAGGATCTTTTGTTTTACAACCCGCTCCAGGGTCCCTTACTTCAAAACCACTATCTCTCCTTCTACAAGTGACTTCTGTTTCACAATAATTGAAGAAGTCTCGGAAGTAAGAGACATTTCAATAGCAAACCAGTTTGCATTTAGACAGGCTGCCAAAGCTGCTAGACCTAAACCATGTCTTGCCAGCTTTGTTTGTGCTCATGGACTCACTTGTGCATGGTAGGGTGTCTAGCAATAGGTGAACAGCCAAAGACTTAGAGGCTGATTTGGGTTAGATCGACACACGCAAGTCAGGTAGGTACTTTACTGAATGTCATCCAAACGATGCACAGCTCTTGAACCCAGAGTATTGAGCTGGAAATTGGAACAGGCTCTCTTATGAGACTTCTGGGATTTGTTCTTCTAGTTGGGCCAGAAATACTCTCCGTCTTTTGGCTGGACCCAGGAGTTCAAAAGTATGTGGTGACTTTAATTTTAAAAAGCTGGGGGGATAAGAGTTTATGGTGAATGCCAATTATTTCTAATTTCAGAAAAAATGGCTTGTTAGGGATAAATTTGAGTTTGGGATGAAGACTCAGGTTAATTCTTTGTATCTAGTGAATTGCCATCCCTAACATTGCCCGCCTGCTCTTCCTGCCTTCTCTGGCTTTGAGGCATCCAGGATGTTTACATGCTGCTTAGAAGGGAGGAGCTCTAAGGCTGGGTGCCTCTACTGATACGGTTGATCTGGCAGGGCTTATCTGACTGGGTTTACATCCTGCTTTTGAGAAGACTCTCCCTGCTCCTTGTGATCCACGTGATTGTCTTCCACCAGCAGCTCACTCTGGGCCTGCCTGCAGAACCTTTTATTCTTTTAGGAGAGCACTTGCTCACCAAACCTGCCCAGGGACAGAGCCATTCAGGAGCGGGTGGCCTCCCACATAGCCAAGAGCTCTTTCTTTTCAGTCCTGACTAGGTCTCTGCTCTGTACCCCCACACCAGGACCATACCCTTCCCTGTGCTTTGCCTGCAGGAACCAGAGTCACCAGTTCTTTGGCTTCGTAGGGAAGCCCGTGCAGCCATGTTGTCATGGCTCTGCTATTTCTCTCTCTCTCTCTCTCTCTTTCCCCGCCCCCACGTGTGAGTGGTGGAAGCCATCTCCAGCTAGGAACTGTTCAGCAGCACTCTATGGCCAAGGTTTCATACCCTCTGAGGTCAGGAGGGACTAGTACGATCATCTAGTCTGACCTTCTGCACAATGCAGGCCACAGAACCTCACCCATCCACTCCTGCAATAAGCCTTCATCCTGGCTGGAGCTGTCTTCTCAGCTCAGCCAGGACCCCAGGACTTCTGTGCCGTGTCTTGGGCCCTTTGACCACGTAGGGCGCCATCTGCTATCCTGGTGCTAGTGCTACTTCACCCCAACCCTGCCCCTCTTCTTTTTTTTTTTTTTTTTTTCTTTAAGTTTAAAAACCTTAGAAATAAAAATCTATATTAATTTGTGAGATTTGAAAAATAAAAATCAAACACTGCTGTGCCTCAGCTGAGGATACACCCTCTCATCAGTACCTCTCATGGGCCAGCTTAGGTGGATCCCTTCTCTGCATGCTGGCTTTTATGGCTTGCAGTCTTAGGCGCTTCTCTCCCTGTGCCTTTTATAGGGTGCCTGGGCAGCTAACCTAGGGCTGTGGATTCCTCTGAGCACCTAAGTCCCTTTCTAGGTTGAGCCCCATGAACACATGGCATAGGTGGTGCTTTTCTTTGTGATGGTATGCAGGGGTATGGAGTACCAGCATCTTTTTTGCTGGCCCTGCTGCGCAGCTGTGGAGGTGGGGTCATCAGGGGAAAGGAGTGTGTCTGAAAGAAGAGGGTGGCACAGGAGAAAATATGAATAGACACCTTTTTTCTTTTTCTTGATTTTTTTAAAAAGCACTGGGCATAGGTATGTTTCAGGAAGCATCCAGCAATTAAAAGCAAGATTGGATACATAACCTAGAAAAATAAGCAGGAAGTCCTGGGTTCTCTTCCTGCTTGTGTTTTTGGCCTTGGTAATACTTTGCACTTAATGCTTTACAGCCAACACACCATCCCTATGTGATATAAAAAACCTAGGGTCAACAATAAGATAAGAACTAATTTGGGATCATTTTTAGAGTAAAGCTGCCGTCTGCTAATGGTTTCCCAGGGCTATTTCCTGTGTCAGCTTTCCACTGATATAAACCTACTCAGAAGCTGATGCCAGTGATTGGGAAAGAGTAACCAATCACTGTTCTGATGAGCTTGATGTGGTGCTAGTAGCCTTCACTTCAGGCAAGGCCTTTGCTCAATTAAATATCAGACCTGCTCTTTTTATCTTTGAGGATGAACAGCCATTTTTTCCAGCTGTGTAATTTGGGAGCCATTTAGAGATTTCTAAATTATAAAGGAAAGAAAAGACTCTGGCACAGAGTTTCTGAGATTGAGCCCACTTACCAAGCAATTCTCTGCCTGAGACACTTGACATCATTCAAATTGAATGTATGGTGCAAATAATATTCTCTTTAAATCTACTTTGATGCAGGATTCCTAAATTCAGTGTTTGGCATCACATTTTTTGCACTCCCTTGCATTCTCATCCTGCTCATTTGTCATGCACCATTCAACTCCTTGAATTTTCTTTATGTGCTTAGTGACTGCCAGTTTGTTCCTGGGGCAAAATAGCCTCCAGGGAATTATCTTATTCGTGTTTGGAGCATGACACACTAGACATCCTAACTTAGCATCCTCCTCAGTGTGGAATGTTGATTTCAAATGTCTGTGAGATTTATGTTAAATTTCACAATGCTGCCATGCCATATGGTTGTCAGCATCTCTTACAAGGAACCTATTACAGAAATCTCAAACCCAAAGGATTCACCCGCTCATCTTTAGTAAATCATTTTAAAGATTACCTATCCAACTGGATTTTTCTCTTAGAATCTGAGCATCTTCTTCTGTAAATTATCAAATCAAGATAAGGTTAAACAGCATATGGATCAAGTTGATAGTCAATAAAAATAATTATCCACTGGTAATGACTGATGTTCTCACTTTGCTTCCTGGTGAACAGATGTCCATGTCACAAAACCTCATGTTACAATCTGCATTAATTTGCTGCTTGCTGGCAGGCAGAGCAGAGAAGTCAATGAGTGAACATGGAGTATAAAGGGCATATTTCAACCTTCCTGATAGGTTGTGTGGGGAAGCATCCATTGCAGATTGTGTGGGGAAGCATCCATTGCAGATATCCATGCTGTAACTCTTTCCAAGGATCAATTGAAGATTACAGTAAATTCTCCATTTTCAAGCATCTGACAAAGTGGGATTTTCTTCCATGAAACTCATGCAATATATAAACCTCTTAGGCCTTGTACACACGATCACTTTATCGTGCATTAACAATCATTACTGTGCAATACCAACAACGGCGTACACACGTGCAATAGGGCTGTTGTGCGTTAACTGCCTTGTTGTAGCGCAATACAAAAACCACCTCGACAAGGATGGTAGCAGTTAACACGGAACAGCTGTTGTGCCTTTCCACTCGTGTGTGCGCTTACTGTGCAATGATTGGCCTCCGGAACTGTCCCAGCATTCCAAAGTCATTGTCTCTGGTCTTCCCCCCACCTGCTCTGTGGCCGCGACGACACAGTCCCCGCCCTGATCAGATTCCTGGGACTTTCGAATTTCTCGTCTTTCACTTCCTGTTCTCTTCCTCGTGGAGTGGAGTGCAGCTCCAATCATCAGTAGCAATGGCAGCCCATCGTGGAAGACGCGCATCCCTTTGGAACACGGCAGAGGTGCTGGACCTGATGAGCATCTGGGGAGAGTCTGCTGTGCAGGCGCAGCTATGCGGCAGCAGGTGAAATTATGATACATTTGGCATAATTTCTCGGACCATGTCAGAGAGAGGTTATGATAGAGACACTGCAGTGCAGATCAAAGGTGAAGGAGCTAAGAATAACCTATCACCGAGCAAAGGAGGCAAACCGCTGTTCGGGATCAGCACCTGCTACATGCAGGTACTATAAGGAGATCGAAGCCATCCTCAGTGGGGACCCCACAACCACTGCAAAGAGTCCCGTGGACACATCAGCCCCCTCCCTCATCCAGTGAATGCCGGACCCGAGCAGGATGAGGACGTGATCGATGAGGAGGAGGAGGAGGAGGAGGAGGAGATGGAGGATGACCTGGAGGAAAACGCAACAGTGTGTAGCCAGGAGCTCTTCTGCACCCCTGCTGAGACATCCACCCAAGACATGAATTGCAGTGTGTCCTCTGAGGCAGCAGAGGGGGGGTTCCGGTAAGATTCTCTTTCGTGCAGCTATGGCTCCTGCTAAAATATCATTGTCTGGGGTGGGGGTGCTTGCTGTCTCTCAGTCCCCGCTGTGCACGCTCTTTACTCTACATTCATTAGAAGTGCATCAACACAAGCAGTGATTGTCAAAAAATCATCTGTATTTAGGTCAGTAAAGGTTTCCTCGATGTACCTCCAGAGCCTACTACTCAGGTTAGATGGGAGAGCGTTTGTGTCTACGCTCCCTTCACCATGGAGAAGTAGGCCCTTCCTGTTGATATACTCGGTCACGAGATGGTCTGGAGCCAAAATAGGGATGTATGTGCCGTCTATGGCTCCCCTGCAGTTAGGGAATCCCATGGCAGCAAAGCCGTCCACAATCTCACAAACATTGCCCAACGTCACCGTCCTCCGTAGCAGAACGCGATTGATGGCTCGGCAGACTTGTAAGAGGGCTAATCCTACGGTGGACCTCCCGACTCCAAACTGGTTTGCAACTGACCGGTAGCAGTCAGGAGTCGCCATCTTCCAGACAGCAATCGCAACACGCTTCTCCACGGTTAGGGCTGACCTCATGTTGGTGTCTTTACGTCGCAGGGCAGGGGCCAACTCTGAACACGGTTCCAGAAAGGTTGATTTCCGCATTCGAAAGTTCTGTACCCACTGCTCATCTTCCCACAGCTGCATAACAATGCAATCCCACCACCCAGTGCTCGTCTCTCACAACCAGAAACGGCGTTGCACCGGGTGTAGATGATCAGTGAAGGAGCTGAGCAACGCGGTGCTGTTGTTCTGCATGGCATCGATCAGCCCCTGCTCCTCAGCGTCCTCATCTGACTCGGAGCTCATTGCGTACTGAGCAACCAGCCGAGATGTATTTAGAATGCTGAAGGCGACAGTGGAGATCAGAGCAGGATCCATGCTGTCGCTGTTGTGATTGCTTGCAAGTGGTGTGGTGCATCACTACACTGTTGAAAATAGGCGCGAGTTGCTATTGGCAACGAGGAAGACGCAAGGGGAACACAGTGCACCACGGGAAACAGTTTACCCATGGCACTTTGCGTTCCTTTCCTTCATCCCATGATTCCAAGCGCAGAAAATTGAGGGAAAATTGAACTGTGGGATAGGTGTCCAGAATTCATTGCGCTACACCGCGATATTGCAAAGAATTCTGTTGCATTACAAGGAGCGACGTGTGTACGTGCTATCCCGCAATAAAGGTCACGTGTTTTTTATAGTATGATTGCCATGTTGCGCTTTAATCTGATCGTGTGTACATAGCCTTAGACTTTAAAAGTGCCACAAGCCTTCTTGTTTTGCTGAATTAGACTGACACGGCTTCCCCTTTAGAATGTGTCAATCTACGATGGGATTCCCAGCAGTTAATTCACATTAGCAAAGAAGAACAAAAGGAAAACCTAAGCAGCACTAAATGGTTTGTCACAGCCTTGATGCAATCACACTTCTAATCCTGTAGGACTTGCAGTCATCAGCATTTTACAACAGAAATAAGGTGATTGTTCCAGACACAGAAAAGAAATCCATAGTGGTAGTTGTTCCCTGTTAATTTAGTATGTTATTTCAGAGTATCAAAACGTCAGTGCTTCATCCTTTTATTCATATTCCTAAACCCCAGAGTTTTCAGGTAGGTGCAAACGCAGAGCAGTGCAAATGGCTTGACATTGAATGCAACTTCCATTGGTATCCATAGGCACTTTGCAGATGAATCTCTATGCACAGTGGGGAGGGCATGCAGATTCTTGTTGAGCATCACAGATCTGAAACTTCCTTAATGCCAATGCCCAATAGCACAAAAGTGTTAGCAGATTTAATACTATTTAAGAGAAGGTTTTTTTCTGTTTGTATTTAGCTCTTTGCTATAAGAGGGTTTCATTTTCAGTGAGATTAGGTCAATTAGAAAAAACAAAACTGTCTGCTTTCTCCTGCTTACACAGATTGAAACTGACTCGGCTCTGGGACGTGTTGGTTTCAGCTGGCATATTACAGGACATAAGGCCTTTTGCAATGGAAAGCTTGCCTAGAAATGGTTAGTGGTAATGTGAAGCTTCTCAAGAGATGTGTGGGGTGCACTCCAATTCCCCATTGAAGCCTATGGAAAGACTCTGGTTATGTCTACACTTGCAAGTTAGGTTGACTTAAGGAGGCTTAAGTCGACCTAACTAGTCCCCGTCCACACCAGGCTTTCATTAAGTCAATTTAATAAGAACCGTGGGGTAAGTCAACCTAACCCTTCTTCTTTAGGTTGACCTAAGCACAGTGTGGATGCTTAAGTCCACTTTAAGGACAGTTAGTCCACTTTGTTAAGTCAACCTAAGTCCACATCCATGAACATCACTTTAAGTTGACTTAAAGACGACCTTATTAAGTCGACCTAACTCTTTGTAGTGTAGACATAACCTATGTGACTTTAGTGGGAGTGGGATCAGGGCACCCCAGGGCAACCTCATTGGGTGTAGTAATTTCAGTGCAGGTTTGTATATAATAAACTGGCCCCTGGACTGTATTTTGCAGGAAAAAAAACTTAAGGCAGGGACAGTTCTTGTGTGGGGAGGTAAACACTAGAGTTGATTGAAGGTTTGCTTCAGCCATGCTGGGCAACCAAATCTCTGGCTGGATTTGTTGGTAGTCAACCATTCTGAGAATCAGCCCCTTCATTACTAAACTTGCATACGCACATTAACCAAGGAAAAGATTGGTTATAAACCATAATATTTTCTAGTTTGATGAAATCATCATTTAGTCACCCGGCTGCTTTCTCTAACAATCCAATTTGATTCTCAGTCGTGCCAATCAGAAACTTTGAAAGGCATCTGTTTTGGAGATCAGTGTGGCAAGTACCTGAGTCAGTGTTAGCTTGCAAACGAACCAAAGGGCATTAACACCTTACAAATAGCACAAGCAACAGCCAGTAGAAGGGGTGGAGATGTGGGCATAACTTTGGAATAACTTTAGCTAGTATAGTCAAATTCCAAAGGGGTAGCCGTGTTAGTCTATTGTAGAAAGACAACAGAGTCCTGTGGCACTTCTAAAGACTAACAGATTTAATCTAAATCTGTTAGTCTTTAAAAGTGCCACAGGACTCTGTTGTCTTTAGCTAGTATAGACAGGTGAAAAAATGGGCAGTCCAGAGGAAGTGAGAAGGTCTGTGTGGCACAGAGAAGATAAAGAGGTGACTGAAGTAGAGGTTAAGAGGTAGCAAGGAGAAAAGCAGTGGGAGGCCCTCTGGACAGGGCACTGGACTGGCAGTCAGGTGAGCTGAGCACTGTTCCTGATTTTGCCACTGACCAGCTCAAACCATGAGCAACTTACTTGGCCGCTTATTTCCCTTCCCAGCCTTTGTCAGTTAGACGGTAAACTCTCGTCTCTTGCTGCGTGTTTGTGTAGCACCTAACTCAAAAGGGCCCTGGTCTTGGATTGGGCCTTGGGTGCCATATTATATAAATCCTAATGTAAGTCTGAGGGCACTAGGAAGAGGCTGGAGTAGAGCTGGTGAAAGCGGGACATGGTAGTAAGGAAGCTGAGGAGAGGATGAAAGCTCTCTTTAGATACCTGCTGGAAGGGTAGCACTGCAAGAGGATCAGGACGGCCCGGTCATTTTAACTTTTAATTCTATTTCATTTCGTTTCCTAACTTCCAATGGCTGAAACCTGCAAAGACAAGTTTCTCTTTCTCTTAGCCCTTTCTAACCTGCCCTGGTGTTAATAGCAAGCAGAAGGCCTGCCCAGGGAGCAGACAATCTGTATAGAGTTTTCCTTTCTGGTTTCTAATGAAGACTTTTCAGACTGCTGGATGGGCTGAATTTCCCCCCCTCCTACAAATTTTGGAATTTTTCTTTTTTTCATTATTACTGGGAATGTAAAGACTGCAGCAGCTTTGGCCCTTGTTGTTTTGAATTGCTATCTCTTTATTTATTAATTGAGCAGATTATCATCTTTGCAAAGGGCTGCATCTGTAGACACCAGAAAAGACTTCTTCAGGGATGAGGAAGGCTGCATGCCCTGTTAGCCATATTGGCCAGATTGCTTATCAGTGTTCTTGACTCCATGTCTTTTTCTCCCTCATTAATAACCTGCTATATTCCATAAACTTTTAGTTTTGCAATGGGCTAAAATACTTTGGGGACAAACTGTTTCCTGCAGTTCAGAGGGCAGATTACATTTATTTACCAAGGCAGTGAGACTCTTCATTTAAAAAAAAAAAAAAAACCAAAAAAACCCCCAAAACAAATCTAAAGATAAATTACATCAGCTACCCACGCTAGGGTTAGCATTAGATAAAAAATCATCACTGCAACCACCCTAAACCAAGACAGCCAGATAATAAAATAACCAAGGAATAAAATAAACTGAGCAATCAAAAATGAAACAGCACAAAACATACACACAGAGCAAACCCAAACTGAAAAAAATAAATCCGCTCCACACTGTGGCCTGCGCTGGCTGCCAGACCTGTGTGCTGACAAACCGGAGACATTCCTCCCATGTATTAGTACTAATATTAATATTTAGATCCCAATCTGCAAGATAAGTATGTGCACTTAAAATCAACTTGAAATATTCACATGCTTTAAAATGAACTATCTGCTTAAGTATCTTGCTGAAATAGGGCCTAGAAGAAGGATGGCCTAGTGCTTATGGGGCTAATTTGGGAAATGGAGGAGCCAAATTCATTTCCTTGCTCTGCCACAGACTTCCTATGTGACCTTGGGCAAGGCACTTTGTCTTTCTGTACCTCAGTTCTCTATCTGTAAACTGAGGATAATAGGGCAGTGCTATCTGATGTGTTGAGGATAAATATAGTAAAACTGTGAGGCACTCAGAAAGTACTGTAATATAACCTAAAATAGGTAGGTTCATTTTTTGTATATGTGACACACGGAACAACGAGGCTCTGCTGATTCCCAGAAGAGTGTTCATGCAATCATGCGTTGTGCCACAGATGTGGTTTGGACATCTTATTAGGGCTCTGTTCAGTCCCTGTGAGGCAGAAGAATTTTCACTAATCCTGAAGAGCTACTTAGTAATATTACTTCCACTGCCTTGGGTCCTGCAGTTCAGTTGACATGAGGTTGCCCCCGAACATGACATCAATGTGAACAAAGACCAGTGCAGATGACTCGCCCTTGATTTCCCATCACAAGCTTTGATTGTCACAGTTGAGCTCACACTTGACCACTTCAAAAGGATGTTTCAGCAGCATGTGTCCTTGTTTCAAGATTTATTCACAGAAGATCTTTTTGCTTTCCTTGCTTTGCTTTAGATGCATTGTTCATTTACTTGCTGATAATTGTAACTAAGTGGAGGAAAGTTACCACCACTTGTTGTTTCTCAGCTATGCTAAGACGTAGACGTGGTGAAAGATAATGTTTAATTAGCCACATAACACTGGGCTGATAACATTATCAACTTCATATACTAACAAGCAGTAATACCTCGTTGCTTAGTTCACAAACCCTTTGATGCTGATTGAAATAGTGGCCCTGATCCTCCACTGCTGTGGATGAGTGAGAGTCCACTGAAGTCGGTGGGTCTGCTCTTGTTTACACCAGCTGAAGATCAGGCTTTTGCTATTTATCAGTATTCAGTAGACATGAAAGAAGATCCTGATCAGTTCTCGTGCAATGCTGGGTTAACAAACGAGTTTGATCAAGTATTAAGTTCAACATGTTTTTGTTACTGGCTTTGTTTTTTCATCGTCATCAGCTATTCTTTCCCCCTTTAAACAGATGCTGTCAATCTATTTCTTCTCCCCCAAATTTGATTTCCTTTAAAGATGGTAAAGCCCATGGTGTATATGAGGGGATGACTTCTGTGGTGAGTTTAATGCCTTAAATGGATTTATCATCTTTGAGTTGGTGGTGAGACTCTAAGCAGGGTGTGTGCATTCCCCTCACCAGATTATGCTTTGAGTCTGTTCTGCAAGTCAACAGCAGTTTTGGCATAGAAGACAATGGACAGCGTATCGGGTCTTATTTGTGTGTGCAAATACAACACATTATGACTAGAGAAACAAGGTGGTGAAGTTATATCTTTTAGTGGACTGACTTCTGTTGGTGAAAGATAACTTGAAGAAGATCTCCTTGTAGCTTGAAAGCTTGTTTCTTTCACCAACAGAAATTGGTTCAATAAAAGATATTACCTCACCCATTTTGTGTCTCTGGTATCCTAGAACCAGCAGTGACAATCTGGCTATAATAAAACAGCATCAGTAATTCTGATTTTAAATGCCCTACTGCCCAAGCGCCAAGGACACTATATCATAAACATGAAAAAACATTCTAAAGCACAACATAAAGTTAGGCTCATAAAATGTAATTCGAACAAGAAGAAATTGAAGGTTGATAGATATCGTTCTCCAAAAATGCTGCTGAATAAGATGTACTTTACTTTAAGGAAGTTAACTAGCAACATTTTGTGGTAAACAGGTTAATTATGTCTCTTCCGATATAGTTTTAAACTAGCTCTGATTTCTGGTTATCAGGTTGCTTGTTTTTCCATAGGTTGACTCAAGAAATGTTCATATCCAAATAAATGCAGTGTATCACTTGTTGTATTAAACAAGTTACCTAAGGAAAGGAGATTGAAATCAAAGAAAATGGATAGAATCTCCACGGGAAGTCGGTCCTGGTTGCGTTTTGTTATAATTTAATACATATTGTTTTATGGAGCTATTATTTGTTTGTCAGGTCTATTGTACTTGAATCTGCCTAAATTCCAGAACTGTCTAGATTTAGAATAGGGATTGAAGGATAAAGCCTCATCCCTGCTTTCTTAATGACAAACTCATTTAAAAAACTCTTTTAGGCCAAAACTTCTTTGCCTTCCCCATGCAAACAGCCAGTGAAGGCAGGAGGTGTGCTCACGTGAATGAGGGGCGCAGTATTTGGCTCTCTGTGATGATCCCAGCATCTCATGGTGTCCAACAGATGTTTGTTTTTCTTTTACTCCAATGGAGGCTTCTCTTGCTCTGCCTTTCCATGGCTATTCCTTGTGCTCTCAGTGGGTAAACGGGATAGATTTAAGGCTAACGAGGAAAGTGTCTTGTTAGGGAACAAGCTTCCTTATAGGCATGTTGGAGTTTAGATTGAGGATGAGAAAAGCAGTTTTTAAGGTCTTCAGAAGCCTAGCAAAGCTGAACGTGCAGAAAAGAATATTATTTCTGCATGAGTAAAAGCTGCATATTGTACAAATTGGCCATCTTTGATTAAATACTCACTTGCATGAACTTCAGAAATACAGTGAAACTTTAAAATGACTAACCAAGATACCAGCATAGACTATCTAGCAAAGAAGTTCCAAAGGGGTAGCCATGTTTGTTTTGCTGAACTAGACTAACAAGGAGTCCTGTGGCACTTTTTAAAGACTAACAAATTTATTTATTGCATCAGCTTTTGTGGGAGAAAAGCTCACGTGATAGCAAAGTGGCCTTCAAGAGACAGCTGAACAAAATTGTACTGTAATTTGAAGTGGTTGCTAAGTGAGATGGTGGTTACTGTTTGAGGCCATACTCACAGTATTGTTTTGCTGGTTGATACATAGCCCTCCTTAACAATTTCCTCCATCTTTCATGATCAAGAAGCCTAAGAAGATTTCTAAGCGACTGCATGTTTTTCATAGCAGTGCTCTGCCAGCAACAGCTGTGGATACAGCTGTTTCTGTTCAAGAGTTCAGTGATACATTTGTTTCCCCTCCTTGTGTTTGTTCCCTGCTCAAGGGATAAACTGCTCCAGAAATCACTGAGGTATAAATTTAAACTTGGAAATACCGCTGATCTGAGAATCATGCTTAAGAAATGAGGTTTGAGCAAGCAGTACCAAGGTTTTCAACAAGGAAGTGTTTCTGCTACATAAATGTTCTAGTGGAGAACTTCACTGAATGGACTTGTTGGGTTTTTTCCCTATTGTTGTCTCAGTGACCTGTACTTTGTTGAAACGGGTGTCTTGTTTTTAAAATTTTTTTAAATTAAAATCCTCTGATTTGTTTGAGCTTAATAACTGGGCTTTAAACATTCACTTCGGGCTGAATATTGCCACAGATCATTAGTTAATTAGGAGAAAAACAACATGTTTAACAAAAAACTAGTTTTTTATGTGGTTCTCAGCTTTTTTTTTTTTTTTTTTTTTTTTTTTTAAATCTTCATTGAAGGCCAAGGTGCAAAAATGTAGGTGATGGAATAGAGAAATTGGCTATTAACCAGCATGATAATTGTGAATTGGTCATCGTAATCTCATTAAAGAGGAGGAATGTATAACCCAGGCATAGTTTAGAGCAGTTTTAGGGATGCTCTAATATCCACAGGTTGGCTATGATTCTCTAAGGGGGATGGAGGGGGCAGGCTACCTGCTCTAGTTTCAGTAGAGAACCGCAAGTTTTCGACTTGCCTCTTTTCCTCAGTGAAAGTCTCCTTCATTGCAAACTGCAGGTGTGGGGTAGGAGCCGGTGCACAGGGCTCTATATTAACAGGAGATTTCTTCTATCCCAGAACAATCCTCCCCTGGTGAGGCTGAGCCAGAATATGGCCCCTCTGCAGTGGTACTGTCAGAGAGGTCATCACCAAGAGCAAATCTGGCTGCATCTCTTTTCTATGTTCTGTTAAGTGTCATGTTCAAGTACAGTGCTAGATAAATGTGTGTGAACTGAAAAAAAAAATCCCTTATCTCTTTAACATAGACGAAGAAAAACACACAACAAAAGCATACTAATGGAGTTTTTAAAGGGCAAAATCCTGCATGCCTTACTCCGGCAAGCAAAAGCCAGTACACAATATACTGGTATCCTAGGGCAGGATTTAGCCCATAGATATACAGTGCCATTGATTTAGTTAGGCACAATAATTTTCCTTGCTTCAGAAAGGATACAAACCTAAGAATGACAAGTTATCAGAAACGTTTGAATGGTGTCCTTTCATGAGTTTTGAAATATAATGTTGTTGCTACTTCCCTGAAATAGGGTTATATGTCATGATCTGTAAAAATAGAGATCCAACGGTCTAGTTGCCATGGCAACAACATTATTCTGTTTCTTGAAAAAATCATTATGGGCCCTGGATTATATCATTTTCTTACTTGAGAAATATCCTCATTGGTGTATTGCTCTTTGTTGTAAGTGCTTGCATTTGGATGATTTTGTTATAATTGTATGGCAGACTTCTGAACTGAAACTCTTCTGGAACAGTACATCCATTACTAGATGCCTCCTGTGTAAATCTAGTATGGACTAAATTGGCCTAATTTCCCCATTGTAACAAGAACAAATAACAAATGCATCCGATTCTATATATTGTATCACTATTCAGCAGTTGGCTGGAATTATCTAAATATTTTAGTGGCTCATTTTCCTGTTGAGAGAACTCTTTAAACATGATAACTTTATTCTGATTGTTACATTTGAAGAGGAAATGCTTGATGGATAAGGTTGTGCCTTGCACAGCAACCTTTATCTTGGAAAGGAGCACTAATATAATGTCCTCTTATTTTTGGCCTATGGCACCATACAGAATTTTTTAATACTACTGGTTTAAACCTCATAAGTTTTTCCAATTTTACCCCCACAAATTCCCTGCCAATCTTCCTGTATAGTCATCGGATTCACAATCAACTCCCCAGCCTTGCTACTGCCAAACAGATGGAGAGAATGTATTCAGAGCTTTCGGTACTGACTTGGAGAATACTAGCCAAAGTCTGACTCCTTGGAAAATATTATGATTGGGATTTCATGGCACAGTTAAATTTCAGAACGTTGGAAAACCCCCATGTGAAAATAAGGTATTTATCACTGATTCTGCTCTATTAGGGTTTCAGGAGACAGTTAATGTACTGTCTGGCTCTCTTGGCATCTTCCCTTTAGTTTCATCTATTGAAGGTCATTGGTAAACCGAGGTGGCCTTTGAGGATGAAGGATGCCTACGGCCACTTCATCAGTAGTACTGACAAAAGACTGGTATACAGTCCTAATGAATCACTAGTACTAAAATTCCTAGCATGACAAATTTGTCCCTCACAGCTCCCATTTTCCTCCCCACTAAGAACTGTCCAGTTCCATTAGCCTCTGAGAGCACACTGTCCAAACAGATGTTTTGCCCTGACAAGAGACCTGAATCCTCATTTCATGCCACAGGAGGTACATAGCAAAGACAAAATTTCTTTTCAATCTTCAACCCCTACCCTAGAGCGAGTGTATGTATGAACTTAGCAAATGATCCCTTGGGACAAAGTTATGGCTCTCACGACAGGTGCAATAACTCTAACACTTACACAGGTGACATATCTTGAGTTGCCCAGCACATCTTGTCTTGATAACATCAAAGTCCCTGCAGTGGAGAATGTCACCAGCTTATACAGGGACTCTGTAGTTCAGTAAAGTGTGAGAGATCCCTTGACTCCATCCTGTGGCTCACATGCAGTATTTACGTTGTATTTGATTTTCCATTTCCACAGAAGATGAATGATGTAACATAACAACCATGGGCATTTTTGGAAAATTCAGACCAACTTGCATCCATGTATTTTTCTCTGTTTAGCTTTATAAAGCCAATACTGCTGTGGGAGAGGTAACTGAATTCTATTGTTTCATGTATCCTATTAACTAAGTTCCTGTCTTTATTGCAGGTGATGCATAAACTATAAATTATGACTTGCCTTTAAGTCCTGATTTGCAGAGGTGATGAACATCTGCTTGTCGCCAGAGACAGGATAATGAGCTAGACTGACCTTTGGTCTGACCCAGTATAGTTGTTCTTGTGTGCTCTTTTCTGCAGCTCCCATTGACTTCAGTAAGAATTGCAGGCACTTAATGCCTCTGAAAATCAGACCCCATTAGAGTCCTGCATTAGTTTTCAGGGCTGGTAGATAGGAACCAACATTTTTTCCCCCTGTATATTTGAACTGAACATTATTAGACATAATCAACATGGAACCTCAAGGCACTAGTTTTCCAGATACAGCTGCACTTTAAGAATTATAGACTCATAGAGTTTAAGGTCAGAAGGGACCGGTATGATCATCTAGTCTGACCTCCGGCAAAATGCAGGCCTCAAGACCTCACCTACCCACTCCAGCAATAGGCCACCAACCTATGACTGAGTTATTTACTTCCTTAAATCATGATTTAAGGTCTTTAAGATACAGAGAGTTCACCAGTAGGTGAACCATGCCCTGTGCTACAGAGGAAGGAGTAAGTGTAAGCAGCACAGTGTTTAATTTCTAAAATGCATCTGACATCAGTGCCTCTGCCTGCCTGCCTCTCTCTCCCCCCCCCCCCCCCCCTAATCTAGGCAAGTTGATAAAAGTGGGAATGAGGAAGATGTTATGTCAGCTCTGCAGATTTATCTTTTGTGTACAAAATGGAACTCTAACCCATTATGGAAAACTAATGGAATCATTAAGCTTTTGCTTTTCTGAATCTATATATAAATGTAGCTTTTAAAAAGCACTTTTATGAACCTTTGGAATGCAACTTTAAACACAGACACTTCAGGATGAAATATTAATTAATTTAATTTTCAGCAAGCATTTTGCTGTCCTCAGCGCTATTTGTGATGCCTATGTAGAAGTTCCAAAGGGGTTGACATGTCAGTCTAGTTCAGCAAAGCAAACAAGGAGTCTTGTGGCACTTTTAAAGACTATAACCCAGTCTGTAATTGTCTGTAGCTCAAAGATGCACTTGATAGGAGTCAGAAACATCTTCCAGCATAATATCTTGCTCTTACTGCTTGGTACAGCTCGATTCCTGCCTCCCTCTTATTTGACATTGGCTAAACACCTCATGCCTTTCCAGCCTCGAAGATCCTCTTTTCCCACTGTCCTGCTACTGCATTCCTTTTCCTCTAGGTGAAGAATCCTCACTATATTCTCTCAATCCCACTTCTTTTATTTTACTTTCATGATTAATTCCACACTGGTGCTATCTTCTACCCCCTTTGTCAAACTTGGCCTCTACTAGAGACTCTCTGTTGAATTAGATTTATAAAAAATCATTATTTGCTCTAACCCTCATAACTACTGTCTGCACCCTCTTCCTCTGTCTGACCTTCATGGTCTCTTCGTGTGCTATTTAAACTGGAAGCTCTCTGAAGCAAGAGGGAGGGTTTTTTATTAAACTCTATAAAGTGTCATGCAATGTTCTGACCCCAAATAAATGTTTAACAAGAATAAAGAATGAATTTATCTGCTACAGAAAATTACTATGGATTTTATTTTGTTGGGATAGTGCAATTCTACAACAGTGGAACAAGCCAGAAATAAAACTTACAAATATAAATCATAAAAGGCCATTTTAGTAATTTTTGTCCCTGTTTTTTTTTTCTTAGTTACTGAATCTTTGTGCTATCTGCTGTACCTATTTACTCTCTAGTGGTTGGAGTTGAATTGCGCAACTATGTCGCATACTTTAGGAGTTCTAGTACAAATACATAATGTGCCTTTTAGTGAATCTAGGCTCTTGGACCTACATGTCCTTTTGACATGACTGTGAAGGGATGACATGAGTGGGTAGGATACCTTGCAGCTAGTCATGAAATAAATAAAAATGTATGCTAATGCACAGATCAGCTACTTCTGATCATAAAGTTGTAATTTACCAACAGTTATTAATTTGATCAAATAATTCTGATGTGTAGATTTGAGTGAGTGGCAGGGGGGAAGACACTGCTTTCTTTCAGCTGGTGGAGTTGATGAGGGCTTGAAAAAGGAAACACTTAAAAACAGTCAATTCAGCCTGCTCTGCACCCTTCAATTATCGTGCCTATCTGGCTCTACCATCAGTGGGCACTTCCCCACCACTACTCAGACAATCCCAGTAGGAAGAGCTGGATGCAGGGTGACTAACTGTCAAAGACCCTGTGCGGACATCGGTAAAGAGCTGAAATAACCACATGCACTTAGATTTATTACAGGACATTTATTCTGATATGCTGTCATTTCCCCCCCCCCCCCCCAAACCAGTTCTCGTAGTACTCTAGCAGCACTAAGGGTGGGTTTGGGGGGAAAGATAGGACAAAGCAAAAACAATCTTTTCTCCATTGGTTCATTAAATGATCCATGGGGGGACCTCCAATATGCATCCTTGAGGTCCTACTCCTCAGCACTAGGGAAAGCTCTGAAGAGACAGAATTATGCAAGATTCTCTTCATTGTGTTGTACAGTGTGTTTCATAAGAGTAATATCACACTGATGACCTGATTTGCATATTAAGTGGGGACAAATGTAAAGTTCCATTGCCATGACTTCATAGTGTAGAACTTAATTGCTTTGGTTGGTTATAGCCACCATGGCTGGCTTTTAAAACCCTAATGGTGCATATAATGAACTAGGAAGAATTGTGGGGCACAATTCAATACCAGTGAAGTCAATGGAAAAATTCCCATTCATTTCTGTGGGAGTTGGACCAAGCCCACATAGCTGGGATGCCCTGCAATGCTTCTGGTTCCGTCATAGTATTAAACTGGGGGTCTTGACTACCTATGTAGAGGTCCTTTGCACCCAGATACCAGATGAGGAAACTCCAAAGTCATACATGCTCTAAGTTCTGACTGTTGGACCAATCACATTATTATGGGATCCAAAAGAATTCTACTTCCTGTTTTAACTCCTACACAGTTACAAGGGTTTCTCTGAACCTTTAGGATTTTATGAGGCTCTTTCAGAGTAACGATAAATGAGTTCCTGTCTTGTCAGCTTCCTATAGAAGACCTTTAAAATGCCACTAGAGATGGCCTCTAGCTAAATCCTGCCCATCAAAGTTTGGAGGCAAGTCTGGTTCTGAAGTTTACAGTTTGGGCCTCACTCTTTAATGGGCCAGATCAGAACACGGAGGGTTCCAGTCACTTCCTCTGGTCATTCATTGCCCATGAACCAGCCTAAGGAAAAGGGACAGAGCAGCAGAACATATTGCTAGGGCAATTTGCTCTAACTTTATATTTATTTAAATTATTCATAATATAGCTTGTTTTCGTACATATTGCGTAGGCTGCAGAACCAAGACACAAAAAGGTTGTGTAATAAGCAAAGCCACATTTTGCTATTTTAAAATAGGTAAGTCAGGCTTTTAGGACTCTGAGGAATCTGCAGAGAGGCAAGATGAATGAGGTCATATTTTTTTATTAGACCAACTTCTGTTGGTGAAAGACAAGTTTGTTGGTCCTGCTTATGACTTTCCATATCAGAGAATGAAAGACTAGAAAATTGCTTGGGGGCAGAGTAAAATTGGGGTACTCTGCCAGGGAGAGCAAAGTCCCAGTTTCACTAATTTTTTTTTTCACCTGCATCCAGATCAGGCATTTGGAGGACCAACACCTCTACCACACCTTCATGTGCATCCTAGAATTATGCTATTTTTGTGGCCAACAAACGAGTGGATGATTTCTGTAATGACGAAATCTCTATTCAAGTCTGATGTACATAAATGCTTGGCTTCAAAGCAAATAAATCCAAGAGGCTTCAGATGAGAGCTCAGTATAATCATCTCAAAAGGAAGCATAGCTGTTTCTGTTCCTTCCAGAAAAAGGGATTCCAAGCTAATTCCAGGCTGGTTGGTGACAGTTGTTCCTTTCCTGCTTCCTGATATTTTAATAATTTCATTTTCTAGACCTTGCTCTCAACACTCAGCCATCTTCCAGAATTAATAAATCAACTGGGTACAGGTGGAAATAATATATTCCATGCAAAGCTGAAGCCCTTGCTTGGCCCTTCAAGGTCATGTGCAAATCATGTTGTCTTAATTAGCATCTGCTATCTCCAAAGGGAACTGTGAAATGTTCTGAGGAAGGAGAGATAATTAATCAAATTAGCTTTCACAGGAAAGTTTCCCTGGTATTTTGTGACTTATGGAGCTAGCAGCCGCTCTTATGAATCTAAGTAAATTATTATCAGTCAGAAGATAAAGCATGTAAAATATGTGTTTAATGCTAGTTAGTAGGCAGTTAAAAGTGGGTTACGTTTGCTATCATCTATCCAGTCGCAAAGGAAGGGGGTAGGATTCCCTTTTGAGACACTCAGTGCCTCTTCCGAGTGGAGAACTAAACAGATTTCCCCTTTTCATCCCCCCAAGACCTTGGCCCAGTCAGACCAGATGTGAGTGCAAATCATTGAGGCCAGGAGAGTAACACCAAGAATGAATTTGGCCCATTGCCTCTATAGTTCTCAAAAGCTAGGAAGCCAGAAACTGATTGATTTCACTTCAACTGAGTTCAGAATCTCACCCAAAGAGACGATGGCCCCCAGATAAAGAAGTGATTAGCTTAAAAAAAAAATTCTCTTCATCATCATCCATGGCAACTGGCTCTTTCCTTGACATGCTGTTCACCAGTGCAGAATAACAAGTGCTGAGATATGTCTTGTAGACTGACTGGTGCTAGCCCTTATCCTACAGCAATGGCATGTTCAGTTACATCATATTCAAGGTCTGAGTGATTTATTGTCCAAGCTAAATTTAGGATAAATTTTAATTGCAGGCTGTTTATATATCATAGGAAGTTAGTGCACATGCTACCTCATTAGCAAAAAGTGGCTTCATTGATCAAGCTGAAGTATGAATTTTAGATGAAGAGCTATTTAAAACAGAAATCATGTGTTTTGGTAAAGTTTTCCAGAGAGGCTGGGAAGTTGGTGTGCTGCTATGCACTCTGATACGGATCGAGTCAATGACCATGTGACCATGACTAATAGACAGAATAAAAGTTGATTTATTATAGGGGTACAGAGCTTACATCCCTTCAGCAGCTGGGGACCCCATAATGGCAGCAGATGAGCTCCTGGGCATTGTTTTTGAGGCACCGGCTGTAGCTTCCACGGTCATGCATTGGCCATTTCCTTGAATATATGCTAGCTGAATAGGGGTTGGGGGTTGGAGAAGACCTAAAGAATGACTAGGGATACACACATGTAGCCTTAGATTGTTACAACATACCTTCATAAAGATCACAAAATGAGCATTTGCTGGAAACAAACAAATGCGCATGTCATCATGTATTCAGAGTGTGGACAAAGCACATAGACAAGGAGCTATGCATGTCCTCAGGGACTTAACTCGTGGCCAGGGCACACAGCAGTCAGAGTGGGGGTGCCACTCTCTAGACCATACAATGATCTTCCACAGATTCCCTTACAGTTGGGGATAATTTTTAAACACAAGGGCTTTAATAGGACATCCATACTGTCCAACTGGATGCTAAGATTAACCACAAAGAGCATTAAATGGCTATTTGTACTCCAAGTGTTGTGAGCCTCCGTCCGAGGGACTGGGACATCCTATTAATCAGCCTATGCCTGAACACTGGGCTCCCTGTATAATTTTCTGATCAGCTTGCGTACTGTGGGTCTGCTTCTGTGTCACTGAAAATTGGACCAGTTAAAGGACTATTGACCCATCTCCAAGTCCTCTTGTAGCTAATGAGTCTTTTCCTTGACTTCAGTGACATTTGTATCAATTTCTATCATAGTAGACACAGCAGGGAATAACTTGTACAAACTCTCCGCACCAATCTGCCAGTTCACATCATTCACCCTGGTAATCCTCCTCTGGTCCTATCCACAACAGAGACTTCCTAGCATACTGGAGTGTGATTAATTGAATAGCAGTTTGATGTGTGGAAACAGAAGCTAGAATGGTATCATTAAAATAATTTATTTTTGTATTCAGCAAAGCCTTTAAACACCTGCTTAAGTGCATGCTTACATCCCACTGCTTTGCCACTGGTTTAACTAGGATTGTAGCTACTCAACATTGCTGGAGAAGCACAAAGAGCTTGGTGAAGGCTAGTGCATCTGACCCTGCACAACAAGTTGGGATGAGCTGTGAGACAATAGGAGTTTTACCCATAAGAATTTTGTGAGACGTTTTCAAAGACATAAAGACCAGGTAGGTGGCCTTTGCCTTTAAAAGAAAAGGACTATTAGTCATGTATCTCCTATCTCTGCCTTTGAAAATTTCCCTCTGAATATACAACAATGATATTCAGATTGGGTAGGTCCGCAAGGATCAGTCTTTTTTTTTAATTACATGATAGATACTGATCCTTTGGATCCATGCTTGGGGGAAGAGGGAAGCTTAGAAGCTGTTAGTAACTTCAAGCAAGTCTTACAAGCAGTTCTGTCAGAATATCCATTTGCATTAGGGGATGTGTTTGATCGAACAGGTAGCACACCCTCTCTAAGAAGCACTGTGCTCTGTTGTGTAGGGTAGGGTTTCCTATCCACAGGATACAGAATTACATGACTTCTGGATTAATCTGTCTGTAAACAGCAAGTCACTCCCTGAGATCGTTTATAAAAAATTCAGCACATAGTCCTGTCTGCTTACTAGCAGGAACCAGATGAGCTCAGCAGGCCCACAGTGCCATTACCACTCTAGTCTATTTTATTAAGAGACATTAATACTAATGAATCTGAGTTATGCTGGCACAGGAAATGCTTTCATTTGAATTATTTTAAACTAATCTATTTTTTAAAAAATCAATATTGAGTTTTTATGGACATCAGTTCACTGGAGTTCACCAAAGAGTTTACTGATGGAAAACATTTTTATCTCCATTTCAAACAAACAAACAAAAAGGCTTTTTTCCTTCTTTGACTTCCTTGCAGTAAACTAGGAGGTGACAGGATGCACTGATTTAAATTAAAGCAATTTAAATCACTAATTTTAATCATGATGTAAATCAGCAAGAAAGAAACCTTGATTTGATCATTTATATTAATTATGTTTTTTGCATTTGTACTTTTAATTATTTTCTAAATGGAAGTTTGATTCTCATTGATCGGTAAGCATTAAAACTTACAGTATGGATATGCAACTAAAAATAGTCCTTATGCTAAATTTGGTACTACTTCTTGCAAAATAGAAAGGTACACTATATCTATACATATTTGCTTAAGCGATTATATGTCTTGCCTTACATTTATTCAGATTCTTAATTATTTACATTTATTATGTTGGAAAATGGCAAAAGACACATTTTTTATTTTCTAGATGAGTGCTTTTCACTTATGTTTTGTTGTAAAGCTCTATTTGGATGGAAATACAAATTCAATTAGAATGCACAAAAACAACATTTTAGTTCAATTAAATAAAACTACCTTAACTATACATAAGGGATATATTTTTATTTTTAATAAATCATGTTTTTTCATTTAAAATGAATTAATTTATTAAACAAAGAAGTATCTGAATTGGTCAGTTAGAGAATTAAACTAATTGTTCTCATACTGTCCTTCAGGATTTTAGAACTAGTAGATCTCATCCTCTGACTCCTAGTTTTTATTGACAATTTAAAGAGGAACAAAAATGTTCCTTCTTTTCAGCTTCCAGTTGGTTTCTAAACTTTTAATGAGCTAGTTATTGAAATGAACTCGCTAAATACATTGAAATTAAGAAAATATTCTCTCTGTAGAAGCAGCAGAAGAGGCTACTGCCGTTGACATAGCTGCTTAAGCACTTGAACAAACTCTGGTTTCAAGTGCTTAGCTAGTAACTTCCACAAGTTCAGCGCTTGATTTTCTTTAAAGTTTGGCAGCAAACGTGTACTGCTTGTTGTTGTTACTTAGTTAGCTGGTTGAAATTATTTTCAAAAAATAAATTTAATTTTTTTTTTTTTTTTTTTAAAAACAACATGTATTTAATGGAAATTTTAAAAAATCTGATTAAAATAAAAAGTCCTGTTTTAATACACCCTGAAAAGTAGTGTCGGTGGGAACAGAATCTGGCCCAGTATTGGAATAGGAAGTGTATATCTGTTTGCAAGAGTCAGAGGGTTTGATGCCTATGGAGCTTTGCTGATTTACGCCAGCTGAGGATCTGTCCCAGAAAAAGGTGTAATGTCAAAAGAGAAGATTACTGCTTCTGAAGATTTGGGGCCTGACCATTTTGCACTGCTCTGCCCGAAAAACAGGCTTATCTAACTGCTGTCAATCTTTTTTGGCATGTCCTCAGATCATGTAGAGCTACCATAGCAGCTTCCATGACTTTCTCCTGCCTGTGACCAGTGCAGGAATGAGTGTGACTGGTTTATATCTGCTGTTTAGGCATCCCTGGCTGCATAAAAGCCTTTTGGATCCATAGACAGAGTAAATTAGAGCAGTGCTTAGATTGCTCTAATTTACAAGAAGGATCTGTAGGAGACCTGGAAAAACCAGGAGCAGAAAAGCAAAATGCACCCCCAGTTCCTCAGCTGCATCTGCAACAATGGGATATTCAATAAGGTTAAAAGGTGGGAAATTCCAACCTGATCAAAAGAAATACTTTTGGCACTCAGCCAGTGATTAAACTGTGGACTCACTGCCACAGGAGGTTGTTGAGGTTGAGAATTTAACAAGATTCAGAAGGGGATTATATGTGTATGTGGCTAAAAAGAACATTCAGAGCTGTCAATATCAATGACAAATGCTGGAAAGGATGTTGAACTGTGTGCTCCAGGAGTTAGATAAATCTGTAGTTACTGGAAAACAGGATGAGATTTAAGGTGGGCTTTATCTGTCTATTGCAGAGATCTTACACTCAGCTCTGGAGCACCCAGTACTGGCCAGTGGGACGAGACAGATGGCTATAGCAATTCCTGTGTTCCTAAGTCTTGGCCAGAACTGAGATTTGGCTCCTTTGTTTGGTTTTCACTCTTACATAGACACTAAAAAATGCTTCAGTTGTAAAAATGACCAAGTTTCTCATTTCTTGGGAAGGCCGTTATCACAATCTGAAATAAATAAATAGCTGGCCCAACCTGTCATGTTATAAGTAATAATAATAGTGCCAATGACCGAGCCTATCACCACTACATTTCTCATAATTCTTCCATCTGTATGATTTTCACTGCCCATTTCTAATGCAGTTTTGAACTATCATATGTGTATACAGTAAAACTGCTAATTAAGCAGTACGTGCACAGCTACAATGGTAAATTAGATGCATTTGTCAAAATGACTCATTAAATGCTTTTCTGAATGTGCTTACTTTTTTTAACGTTCATAAAATGATTTAGTCAAGAATCCTTAATATGGCTCAATTTAAATTGGATTTGTCCTAGACTAAATGGATTTATATTGAGGTTACATTTGAGATCTTCATTTGCTGGATTGATTGTTACTGAATTGGTGGTGATGCATGACAAATACAGCACACAGAAGAAGGTGGCTATGAACTCAGATGTGTCACAACAGATCATCCCTGAGTTGCTTCAGGAAAGAGGAAGAAGAGCTAAGCAATGTCAATAATAGACGTGTGTGCAGTGAGACCAATTAGATCTCAATTACATCAGCATAAAGAAGGAATAACTCCATTAATGTCAATAGAATTACGTCTAGGCTTGTGCCTGTGCAGCTGAGGTCAGACTCTGGGCCATCCTGCTTTTAGTGGACTCAGATATGGAGAAGAAGGTGACAAGTATTTTAAATAAAATGTTATGTGCCAAACTATGGCAATTGGCCACTGGCCTTGGAAAGAGTGGGGTGGAAAACACCAGCTTGGGGTGAGGGAAGGATTGTATCTCAGAGGTTGGGACCTCAATTGAAAGTGTGGGGGAGGATTGAGCATGTTTCAGCAATTGAATTGAGTCCACACTCAATGCAAGCAGATTTAGAAAGATATGTGTCATTTAGGTGACTGGACCTTCATGACAATGAATAAAATACCATAATTTGAGTTCCTCAGGAGCTAAGAGCCAGGAATAAATATTTCCTGTTAGAAAGTCCCCGGTCTCCCTCCACACACACATACTATATGAAAACCCTTGCTTAGGATCAAATCTCCTGGAGTTTGCCAGTAGACAGAATCATTTATGCAAATATCTTCTTCCTCGGGGTCACTTGTGGATTGAAAAGGTACTTTATTAGTACAGACCTGTTTGCCCTCACATGTAACTTCCTTATGAAAACAAGAAACTCATTTTCCAGCCTTACTTGTTTGTTGGATTTAAGAACCAAGCAACACCTGATCATCACTGAAATGTCTAATTGTTTCATACTTACTATTAGACATAAATATTGGTAGAAAGAGATGCTTTCTTTTCATTAGTATGACCTAGTGGTGGGAAAAAATAGTTTACATGACTGGACTCTCCTGGAAAAATAATTGACTTGCTGATCTGTAAAAGCAAATAATTGATTGCATGATTAATATCATGTTCCAGCCGTGCATTCCACCATCATTCCTTTTTTTTGTAGAGATAATCACTCTTTTAATAACACTAGAGTCAGAAATGAGAACTGAGGACACTCAGAGGCAGTTACATGAAAATCGCATGTTGGGTCAAGATTCTAGAAACATCATTTCCGTTGAAGAAAATGGTCCAGTGCTGTGTACAGTTGGTTTTTTTTCAGACACTCATGCTGCCATTAATAGCTATCATCATGATAGTGGTCCTTATTTACGTAGCTTTCTTCATCCCAAAGGATCCTAAAGTACCTTGCAAACATTGTCATCTGCTTGTCCAAACTACAGGCCATATGAAGAGATACAACCTGTATAGATCTACTGTACAAAAGAAAAGGGTAAGTGGAGTTATATCAATATATTTGCCTATGATGGCATTAAGGAAGTGCAATATACCCCTATCTGATATGTTCAAAAGAATTTTTATGTTGATCCACAATAAACAGCTTTAACTAATGAAGTCATGGGGTAAGAAACCATGATGGGTAGAAAACTGGTTTGAAACTTGGAAATAAAAGTTGTTATAAATGGTAACCTTCCTAAAAGAGATTATGAATAGGGAATCCTGGAGTCTGTAGTGGTTGTAATACATTGGAATGATGTGAATGAGACTATCACAAATAAGAGATTACATTACAACCATAGAAACAATAAAATCACAAGGAGCACTGTAGCTGGGTTGTGGGTGGGTGAGGACAGATCAGAACCTTCAAATGACTGGGCTAATCAGTGGGAATTTCAGTTTAACATAAGCATGTTGTGATAGAGTCAGACCTGAGGGCTACAAGAGGGTTCTGGAAGGTAGATGTATTAGTCCCAGACTTAATAAATCCCTGTTCCCAGGATAGCTAGGGCAGGGCTGCTTTTGGCCAGTTAGAGCACCTGGAGACAGCTGGAGCACCTGACACCAATTAAGACACCTGGAGTCAGCTGGAGCACCTGATACCAATTAAGGCACCAGATAAAAAGCCCCTGTTGCAGCCAGGCAGTGAGGAGTGTGTGGTGGTTGGATGAGGACTGGACTGACCAGTTGTTGCTATCTGAGAGGTACAGCCAGTCAGGGCAAGCCAACCTAGATGGACCTCAGGGCCCTGTGGAGCTGAGAATCTGACCCCTAGGGCCAGAAGGGATGGAGCCATGCCTCAGCTGGTTACGAGACCCTGAAGCGCAAGACCCACAATACCCTGACACACCCTGTTCACCACAATGTATAAAGTGAGATAAGATATTGAATCAAAATAGAGAATGAACTGGAACAGGTATGCATTTTGCTGACCAAAAAAGGGTTTTAGAGGTTGCTTTCCTGAAACAATCCTGTATGCTGGCCTAGTATACAGCTGCAGTTATTAAAAAATTCTCATGAACAATGAGAAAGTGGGGATTTATATAAGGCCCTGACACAATGGGCCCTTATTGAAGTACTTTTGTAACATACTTGATAAATAACAATGATAACAAAGGGGTGGACTTGTGATCTAAAATCAAAAGCTCCTTTCATTCTAGAGGTTTGGATCCTTTTCCTAGCTATTTTCTGGTTAAAATATTTTGTTTCTAATTGATTTTGATTACTGGGCAACCTACTTATTCTAGATTTATGTAAAAGACACAGGGCCAAATTCTGCTCTGACTTTCATTCCGTACACCTTCATTGATTTCCCTGTGATTGCAGGGTATGTAAATCAACGCAGAATCCAGCACAGCAGATTGAGGAATATTCCCATTTTAAGAATGGCAAAGTGCTGCATAAAATGTCTCATCACTAAATACACATTTAAAAAGAAAAGCCTAAAATCACTGTTATGAAATCTACTGATTGACACCAACCACCTTCTTTGTTAATACATGTCATCACAGTAAGTAACAATTTTACACTTCACACACATTCTTTATCCCCAGGCAGCTGACTTCCTGAGGGAACCCATATTTATTTGTAATCTACTCAGACACAGGAATCTCAACAGGGATTCTCTTCTGCGCACTCGCTAACTGAGAACAGATGAGCTTGTAGGGAGGCCTGTTCTTCTCAATCCTGCAGCAGTGAGATTTAAACTAATCCACAGGCAAAATGCTTGTCATCTGCAATAAGAAGGAAATCTTTGAAATATGATTAATGCTTAACATTTAAATTGTTTCCCAAAGGACCTTTTCTTAATGTATTTCTCACTTAGGGTTATATGTTCACCATAGTCTGTGTCAATAATAATAACTAGCTCTTTGCAGCACTTCTTATCAGTATATCTCAATGCACTTTACAAAGGAGGTAAGTACCATTATTCCTATTTTACAGATGGGGAACAGAGGCACAGAGCTGTTGCCTGAGGCAGGAAAAGATCCAAGTGGCAGTCCACTGCTCTAGCAGCTGTAACAAAACCTCTATTGAAAGCAGTGCCGCATTGCTTTTGGCCCTATGTAGGCACATCATGAGAAGGACCCTGCTCCAAAGAGTTTATAATCTGAACAAGCAAGATGAATAATAAATCATAGCTTCAAAGAGAAACTGCCAAACTCGAATTTATATGCAAATTTGACACAGTTGCCTTTGGGGTTAAACTACAGATTTTTCTCTCATTACAACAGGTGATTTGACCTCACCTTCCTCTATGCGCTGTTCCCTAGGGTTTGAATCCTAACATCTATATTTGATTTGCTGTTACAGCCTGACCTGATCCTATGTCATATACTCCCCCGCATTTAATTTCCTCCCATTCTGTAAGTTTCCCATCTTCAAAGCATCTGACGAAGTGGGATTTTCTCCCATGAAAGCTCATGCGATAAATAAATCTGTTTAGTCTTTAAAAGTTCCCCAGGACCCTGTTGTTTTTCTGCAATAGACTAACGTGGCTACCCCTTTGGAAGATTAAACGAGTTACCGAAAACGTCACACAGCAGTGCATCAGAGCTAGGAATGGAACCTCGTTCTCCTAATCAGGGCCCTATCTGCAAGACCCTCACTATATAGTTCTATTTCTGTTGGGCTACCTGCAGGCCCATCTGTAAATTGTGTTGACAATGGAATACAAAAATAGTTATTGCAGCACTGGTGTGGCTTGATCTAAAGATGACAATTCCTATGACTTATCAAATCAAAAGCCCAGTAAATTACAGCTGCTGGCCGTAATATCAACTCTTCTTCCTTAAGAAGGAAAGTTAGTGCCTTTCTGGTATTTACATACCTGAACCTAGGCAACATACAGTCTACACTCTGACGCCATGCAGAACGGGTACTTGCACCCTGTAGTTATCGCTTCAACTTATAATTTATAATCAATTATTTTATCCACTGGCCAGCCATGCACTGCCAATATTAAAACTGCTGTATACTAATGAATTCCAGAATCAGATTCATACGGGTGCAATACCAATTTCAATGCCTGCAGTACATTTGCTGAGGCAAAGGAGACCTAACACTGTTATTGTTACATTAGCCTAATTTGGAATATGTAATTCTCAAGTGTAATATTTTTTCATTAATTCAGACAAGATGTCCTAAAGTACTTATCAAGAAAATGAAGTGTCTGCCAATGTAAGCAAATTCAGAAAGACATCGTGCTATGCATTTTGCAAGAGAAAGCAACAAAAAAATTGCATTTCTTTTGTAGTCAGACTGCTGTAATGGTCAGTGGTGGTTGTACCCTAGCAATAATACTGATGTCATGATGAATGTGACAGGCAAATCCATCCTTAATATAAGTGGGTACAGATCCATCAGAGTCCAAGAAGTTTCAGTCTTTAACCTCAGCATTCTGATTGTCCCTACAGCACTTCATGTGTGGACAGAAGGGTGAATAAAATGAAGAATTAGACATTAACTTGCCATTTTCCATCACACCCATTGAACTAAAACTGACAACATGACAAGAATAAAACATTTATAATCCAGGAAAAAGGAAAGCTGTAGTTTCTGGCTAATCCGCATGAGCCACCATTCATTCATTTGGTTATAGGTAATGAGGCTGATTATTTGCTATGCTGATGCAACTGAATATTGTAATAGTGCTTTGGAGGAAGATAAGCAGAGCTGGGATCATAACACTGCTCTAGTTGTCTGCAGAACGTGTACATAGTACTTAACCAGGCTGTCAAATGCTATTTCCTAAGTGGTACTGATGTTGTATCATTCATCTACATGTCCTTGATCCATCTCCAGTAGTTTCCGACATTTCCTAGGCGGCTTTTGTGTGTTGCATTCATCAGATTGGCAGACCATTCAGAAAAGTTAATTGGCTGTAAATCCTTGTTTGTTTGTTTGTTTGTTTGTTGTGGGAGGAGAAACTCTTAAAGGAGAAATGGAGAAATGTTGTCTGAATGAATTAGTTGTCTTTGCTCCTCAGAGAGGGAAGAGGGAGACTGATGCAAATCAATGTACTGGAAGGGAAACAGAGGGAATATAAATCCCACCAGCATTTGGACTAGTCTTCACTGGGCTAGCCTTCACTGATGGCAGCAGAATCATTGCTGTCAGATCAACTTTTCCCGATCCACTGATCGGGTCTGTGAAGACCCACTTACTCAATCAGGAAGCCAATCTATTAAGACCATCCCGGCAACTGGAGTAGGCCCTTCCCTTCAACTCAGCGCAGTGGACGTGCCAGGCATAGTCCAGTCAAACTGAGATATGCAAGTTATTTTAAGTAACTTGCGTATCTCCCGAAATGGTGGGCAGTGTGTAGGCCAGACCTATGTGAAAGATTGAGAAGCAGATCCTGACCAATGGGCAGTATTTAGCAGTGGTAGCTGCTACAGAGAGCAAAGGAGAACTTAGCTGCTGAAAGAAGGGGAAAGTTTTATTGAGAAAAGAGAGGCGAGGCAGAATCCAGGCCAATGAAAAGAAAAGCCATTGCATCCAAGTATATTCATAGGCAGATATGTGATCTTGCCCCAACCTACATTAATAAAGTGAAGTTTCAAGAGCTGCCAGAATGGCAGAAGGGATAAAACTGTGGGAAACCCCAATTATTTTGTAAAAGTGAAACACCTGGCAATGCTGAGAGTTGTTCTTTGATGGTATTGTCTAAAAGGCATGGCCATTTGTTAGACTCCACTCATGGCCTGTTCTTAAACTGTTCAAGGGACGAAATAACTGAATTTAGCTAAATTTATTGTGTAAAGACAAAGCAGTACAATCTGAAAAGAAGAAATATACATTCTTCTTCCAGAAAGCAAATTCTCACAGTGTATTTACCTTGTATACAAGGTGTGCCTCAAAGATGTAGGTTTCCGCTAGTAGTATTTATAATATGATTAAGTTACAAAACTCTTCACGTCACTCAAATCCAAATGCCAGTTCATAACAGCCCCTTAACTTAACTTTCTTTTGTTCTGTACTTGTCTGATCTCTATTTTGGATATCGTATTTCAAACCAGTTGGACATAGAAGTACACCCCAGCCTATGCTAGGGCACATCATTCATGTATCTTGACTTTGGCTGGCTTCCTATTTTCTAAAGTCAAAGCCTGACTTCAGCTTTGCAGAGTTTTGTGGGATATTTGATATTGGTAAGTGCAATTTTGGGGAGAGCATAATGCATTGTTAATGTAACTTCCCAATATGTACACGTGTATTTAGTAATATGTGTGAATACCCATTAATGAGGTGTATGCTACACCTAACATGTATGTACTGGCTAAGGGATGGGTACTACACTTCGTATATGCACTTTGACATTCTTTTGTGAATCTCTTCTGGGTTCTGCATTTATTTGATCTTTAGACCAAAATCATAGGCTTTTGTCATTTATGCTGTACTAAGTTTGCTCCCTAAGTCAGCAATAATAGTAGGCTGTTATTTTATATGCTGGACTATAGCAAGACATGGACACACACTAAACAAGTGTGTTAGATTATTCCACTTCATACTTTTCTCTTTTCTTCATCCCTGACCTATTATTGCTTCTATTTTCCCCATAGCCCTCCACTCACTTTCTTAGGGTTTTATCCATTCATTTTTACTGGGTAAAACTTCCACTGACTGAAAAGTTCAATTTAGAGGATGTTCTGACATTTTATATTCTACTTCACTCACATTTAGTCCTTGTTTCACCACTAGCATTTGTCTAGAAGCTTTTCTTAATTTATAACTGTTAATTAACTTTTCCAAATACAAGAAATGTCTTGAAGCTTTTAAGAAATCTTGTAACAGAAATTACTCTCCAGTTTGAAATATGGAAGAAAAAACACTGAACAAGAATGTTGTGTGTGTATGCTTTTCCGCTATTGGTTGTTTTTGAGAGAGATCTAAACCAAAATCCCAGATTTCACATTCCCTCTCTTTGAAAAGCTTGGATCTGAACTTTTCAATCCAGGTCTGTCTCTGTTTGAATGAGCGTAGTAGACAGAAAGGGTGGAGTGGTGCTAACGTAGCCATGTGGAAAAAAGTACAAGGTGAGGCAATTTTCTCCATATTAAGGAAAACATTCAATGACTTTTTCTTTAACAAAGGGAACATCTCCAGTTCAGTTGCTGAGATACTGGCTCTTGGGACAGTACTAAAAAGATTTTGAGGCGGCACACATACTAAGCTTATCATGGGTCCAGGTTATCCATCTCACTTGATAGATGAGCACCACACAGAGAGATTCTGCTTGAAGACTAAGCTGTCTTGTCATTGGCGGCTGAAATTCCATGGGTGCAGGAGCATAGGCAGTTATGCTGTGATAACCTTCCACCCTTAAACCCTTTTTCTGCTGCAGCCCAAACAGTGAAGTGCAATACTTAAATCCAAATGAAGGACCAGAGAGGTCATTCTTTGAAAACAGGATCTTATGCTAGATTCAGATATTTTTAGACTACTGTTAGGTTCTGTATCAGAGAAACCCCTGTCTGGGGAACCATTTGAATACTGTGATACGTAATGAGCTTATTTTAGTCTGATTGGGGGCAGCATGAAGCCACAGGGCTTTGGGATAGCTCAGTGGGGTATTCTGTTCAGGGTGCATACAGATGTCTCAGACACACAGAAGGAACACACCTGTTGCAATAGCTCTTAAAATGCTGCTGTATGTTCCCCTCTGTTTGCGTGCCTGGCTCCGCTGTTTGGTGCAGAGCGGACTTAGGATCATAGCCCTACTGCCTCCTGGACGTATCTGGGGAGTGCATGGGTGGAATTTGGGGAGATATATGATGGCATTCCACACACCCCAAACTTTGCTTCAGGACTGGCCAGGTGAGCAGCTGCAGCTGCTATTGCCAGGGTCCCGACTTTATGCTGGGACCAGCTGGGAGGCAAATGGCTGCAGTCTGCCTGCTTGCGTCCTGGCTGAGAGCGGGACTGGTGAGAGGCAGGGAGATGCAGCCTGCTTGCTCACCTCTTGGCTGGGAGCGGGGACCTGATGGGAGGCAGACAGCAGCTGCCAGGGTCCCAGCAAGCTGGGAGCATGCACTGGCCAGAAATACGGGCCCTCCCAAAGTGTGGAGGCACAACGGTTGCTCTGACTTGATGTTGCACTGTAATATACTTAAATACCACTAATAATCATTAGATCTGGAAGTAAGACATATATCTCTAACCTCCCTACCTCTTCCCCCCCTGCAATTATGCAGCCAAGCTCCGCCCGTGCCGGAGTGGCTGGCATCTCTGCCAGGGCACAGGAGAAGCAATCCCATGCTCAGGAGAGTTCAGAGACCAGAAGCTCGCAAGCTTATGTTAGAAGGGCCTTGTACCATTGTAGAAAACCAAGTAAGGGCCAGGCACAGATTAACTTTGTAGCTGACAAGCAAGTTCCTTTCCTCTCTTGTTCCCTTTGCAAAACAATTCAGCAGGGACTTGTGATAAGGGGATGGTAGAAGATGGTGAAAGTTAAGTGTGAGAAATATGGATCTGTGGACTTCAGGTGTCATAAATTAGTTTCCGTCTTGGATGCTTTCCAGCCTTGATTTTCCCATGCGCTCTGCAATAATGCATTGGATGCTGTAATTTGATTTGAACATGAGAGGACCCATGCTTAGCAGAGCCTACTGAGAGAGGCTAAAGAAAGAATGAAGAAGAATATGTGCCCTCATCTTAAACAATGGAAAAAGCGTTGATGTACGTCGGTCTTGTTGTCTAATCAGACATCACTTTTTAACAAGGTTATTCTCTCTCGAAATCATTATAGTTTAAAAAAAAATCCTATTGGTTTTTCAAATATAAACCTTTGTCCCTTTTCACATAAATGCTCTAAAGGTGGATATGGGCTCACTCCCATCATACATGCCTCATGCAGGGGCCGAGCCCACCCAAAACAAGTGATCAGTGGAATTCCATTATTCATAGTTCTCCTCTAGCCAAGTCCTGTAACCTGATGTGTGCAAGGGAAGTGCTGTGCATTGACCTGGGACTCCCTAGGGGAGCGGCAGCCTGCCTGCCTGTGTGCTACACACTGTAGGATCAATACCTTTAGGCAGCAGCAGGGCTCTGGGAACTCCCTGACACTTGAAACAAAGCGTATTTGAAAGGCAGCTTAAAGCTACTTACTCCCCTTATTGTTCCTGTTGTATAGCTATCCTCTAGGGGCCTGTGAAACAAAATCTGAAATGACTTATGTAGAGCGAGAAAATCAAAACAGGAGAATAGGAGCCTAATGTAGCTAATAAAATGCAGATGTGCCCCATGAGAACTCTGGCCCTGTCCTGCAGTTGTTCCTCACAGTTAGAAGCATGCAGTTAGTCCCCCTGGAAGTTGGTAGAAGAACACATGTGACTAGGGGATACCTAAGGGAAGGGTTGAAATTAATTGGCCCTAAATTTCCTGACCACTGCTCTTTGTGCAGGTCCCTTAAGTGGTTACA
The DNA here is from genome assembly GCA_007922175.1 of Pelusios castaneus. Classification (NCBI taxonomy): domain Eukaryota; kingdom Metazoa; phylum Chordata; order Testudines; family Pelomedusidae; genus Pelusios; species Pelusios castaneus. The sequence continues at coordinate 14,981,043 of ML685786.1, forward strand.
TTCCCTCCAGAATTCAAGAACAATTAATCTTCCTCTTATTGGGTACTAACTCCCAGAAGCAGGTCCCCAATACAATGCTACAATAGGTGTATCTCACCCTGATTGCTACAATCTGGAGTAGAATTTTAAATAAATCCTCTGTTGAATTAGGCACGGTCTACACTGAAATCTTAGCAAAATATCAGAGCAGATACTTGAAATAATGGTGGTAGTTCTACAAGGAACGACCTGAAACAGCGGAAGGGTGGTCTTGTCCTCATGGTACTGGGCTGGGCCTCAGGAGATTTCTGTTCCTCTACTGGCTTGAGCCCAGACTTTCTCTGAGACCTTGGGCAAGGCACTCTGTGTCACCCTCTTCGTGAAAGGGGGACCATGCCTCCCAAATCCCCTTCTATCTGCCTTTGTCTTTAGGACCTGACCCAAACTTTAAGTGGCATCAGTGGTACTATTCATTTATTTAAAGTTAAGCATGTGAGTAAATATCTGCAGGATCCGGGCCATCAGCAGTGAACCCCTTACCATGTGTTTATATGGCAGCGGGGCCTTGATCTCAGGTTAGGCCTCTGTGCTACTGTAATATAAATAACAATAAAGCCCTCGTTGGGTCTCCGCAGCTGACCCAGCAGTAGTCCCAGAGGAAGCTTTTTGCCTCCCCCACCCCTCAGCCGTGCTCTTGGGATTGAATGTATCCTAAACCCAGAGATTGAGGGTTTGTCTGCACAGCAGGGTAAAGCACTCTCTAGGCGAGTGATTTCAAAAGCACACTAATCTCTTGCGTGTTAATTGGTCTCTGGTGGTGCACTCTGACAGTTCCCCAGTCCACTTAAATGGAGTGCTGTTCAAAACAGTACTGTGTTAAGTGCGCTAGGGAATCTTTACTACGGGCCAGGAGAGTCTACACAGGACAATGAAATGAGCATCATGTTAATGTGATTTTTAGACATCACTCCCTTCCCTCCCCACTGCAGTCATTGCTACTCTGTATAGACAAGCCCTGAGTTCCATGGGAAAGGAAAAGAGAGTTTTGTCTCATTTAATTCCGCTCTGCAGTAGCTGAATCATAAGAGCCTCTGTAGCATCCTCCACCGTGAGCATAGTATTCAGAGTTTCTGCTAAATAGACTCACTCAGCTCTGACTTGGACCTTAATGTACCATAGATATGATTATCTTAACACAACATGCTCTTATTGTGCCATTATCCCATGTTGTAGATAAGAGTCTTAATATAAACAACTTCAGATATCAGGCTGAGCTTCCCATTGACCTATCTACATTACCTACAGTAATGCTCTCCGGTCAACAATATGCTATTTTCATGTCATGTGTAGAAAATGTGTTTGTTGCATACAGCTGTCAAGCTTTTTCCCTGTAAAATGAGTACAATATGGCTGCATTGCCATTCAAACTCTGAATTCCTTGCAACTCTTCCTGTTTCCTGCTTGCTTTTATTTTGTGTTCAACTTTCTAATTATATCAGCCATTTCTGTCACATCTCTTTCTGATGGATTATATCATGGCATCAAGGAACTTTGTGAGCTGAGAAAAACATGGAAAGGGAGACAATGTATTTTGGGAGCAGAATAGATAGCATGGGGCCCACAAGAATGTGAATTTTTAATACTCACACATCATGTTTCTACTTTCTAGTACAAAGGAGTCATACCAGGGATTAGTATGTTCCACTGTATTTTTAAAAAATACAAGACAGAAGTATCTATTTAGTGTTTCCAGATCAGCGTCCTTAAAGCCAAAAGGCAGAGTTACCTAAAAGAACATCTAAAAGGATGGTTGCAGCGCCTCTGAGATGATAGATCTCAGTTGTTGAGCCATGTGTGATTCCCTTCATTATACATTTGCTTTTGTTTCTGAGGGTGGCTGATAGGAACAGCTGTGAACCTATGTGGCTTACTCTGATTTTAAGAGTGACATTTTCCAAGCATCCCAACAACATATCCTAAAAGAAAAATGGACCCACTTTGTTCACACCAGCAGTCTAAATGTTCAGAAGGGAAGAAGCCCTTTTCACTGTGAATCAGCTGTCAAATGTGTCTGAAAATAAATGATTCCTCCTGGCATTTCTGACCCTCCAGCCATTTTACTGAAAGATGGCATCCTTCCACATCAGCATTAGTGCAGTTCCATGAAAAAGAATGAAATTCACTTTTTTCATTTTGCTTTCCTGATGGCTTTTTTTTTTTTTTTTTTAAAGTACCGGTAATATTGAAAAACTGTGCTTAGGAATTAAACATTAAGGGCTCAGTCCTGCAAAATTCTGAGCACTCTCCATTCTGATCTCAATGGGAGTTCTGCATGCTTAGCTCTTAAAGGATTGGACCATATTATTCAAGAAATACGAGAAATACTTTTCAGTTTCTTACACTGGATTCCTACACACTAGAGTCATAAATGGCATCACATTTCAGTAAGATGGCGGCTGCTCCTATAGCCATTATGGAAATTCCAATTACAGCTAAAAAGCTTAACTTAAAGTTTACAAATTCCAAAGGGGTAGCCATGTTAGTCTATTGTAGAAAGACAACAGAGTCCTGTGGCATTTTTAAAGACTAACAGATTTATTTATGAGCTTTCGTGGGAGAAAATCCCACTTCGTCAGACGCTTTGAAGATGGGAAACTTACAGAATGGGAGGAAATTAAATGCAAGGGAGTATATGACAGGTCAGGTCAGGTCAGGCTGTAACAGCAAATCAAAATAGATGTTAGGATTCAAACACTGGGGAACAGCGCATAGAGGAGGGTGAGGTCAAATCACATGTTGTAATGAGAGAAAAATCCATAGTCCCTGTTTAAACCCAAGACAACTGAGTCAAATTTGCATATAAGTTCGAGTTCTGCAGTTTCTCTTTGAAGCTGTGATTTGTTATTCATCTGTTTCAACACAGCTATTAACAAGTCGTCAAGGGAGTGAGCAGGGAGATTCAAGTGTTCCTCTATTGGTTTTGTGGTGTTGCAATTTCTGATGTCAGATTTGTGTCCATTTATTCTTTGGCGCAGAGACTGTCCTGTTTGTCCAATATATAAGGCAGAGGGGCATTTCCGGCACATGATGGCATAAATCACATTGGTGGATGAGCAGGTGAATGAGCCCTTGATGGAGTAGGTGGCTTGATTAGGCCCTGTGATGGTGTCTTCAGTGTAGATATGAAGGCAAAGTTGGCAGCGTGGTCTGTTGCAGGGATATGTTCCTGCTTTAGTGTTTCTGTTGTATGATCTGTAGTTGCTGGTAAGTATCCTTTTAAGGTTAGGGGGCTGTCTGAAAGCAAGGAGAGGTCTGTCTCCCAAGGCTTGAGAGAGTGAGGGATCATCTTGTAAAATAGGCTTTGATGATGTGTTGAAGAGGTCTGGCTTGGGGGTTCTAGGTGGTGACCAGTGGTGTTCTGTTGTTGTTTTTCATGGGCTTCTCCTGCAGTAGTTGACTTCTGGGTACCTGTCTGACTCTGTCAATTTGTTTCTTCACTTCTGCGGGTGGGTACTGTAGTTTTAAGAATGCTTGGTAGAGATCCTGAAGGTGTCTGTCTCTGTCTAAAGGGTCAGAGCAAATGCGATTATATCTTAGGGCTTGACTGTACACAATGGATCGTGTGGTGTGTCAAGGATGAAAGCTCGAGGGATATAGGTAACTATACCGATCAGTAGGTTTGCGGTATAGGGAGGTCTTTATGTGCCCATCGCTAATTTGCACTGTAGTGTCCAGAAAGTGGATCTCTTGTGTGGAGTATTCCAGGCTAAGTTTGATTGTGTTGTGGAAATTGTTGAAATCTCTATGGAAATCTTCAAGGGCATCTTTACCATGGGTCCAGATGATGAGGATGTCATCAATATAGCGTAGGTAAAGTAGAGGTGCTTTGGGATGAGACGTGAGGAAACGTTGTTCTAAATTGGCCATAAAGATGTTGGCATATTGTGGGGCCATGCGGGTACCCATAGCAGTACCACTGACTTGAAGGTATAAATTATCTTCAAATATGAAATGGTTGTGGGTGAGTACAAAGTCACAGAGGTCAGCCACAAGTTTAGCTGTGTCATCATCTTGGATAGTTCTTCTAATAGCTTGTAATCCATCCTTGTGTGGGATATTAGTGTAAAGAGCCTCTATGTCCATAGTGGCCAGGATGGTATTTTCTGGAAGACCGTCAATGGATTGAATTTTTCTCAGGAAATCTCAGTGTCTCTCAGATAGCTAGGTGTGTTGATAGCATAGGGTCTTAGGAGAGAGTCCACATAGCCAGATAATCCTGCTGTAAGCGTGCCAATACCTGAGATGATGGGGCGTCTGGGGTTTCCTCTTTTATGTATTTTTGGTAGTAGATAGAATATCCCTGGACGGGGTTCTGGTGGTGTGTCTGTCTTGATTTGTTCTTGTGCTGCTTTGGGGAGTTTCTTGAGTAGGTGTTGTAGTTCCTTTTGGTATTCCTCAGTGGGGTCAGAGAGGAGTGGTTTGTAGAACGTTCTATTGGACAGCTGTTTATAAGCTTCCTGATTGTAATCCGATTTATTCATGATGACGACGGCACCTCCCTTGTCAGCCTCCTTAATAATAATGTCAGAGTTGTTTCTGAGGCTCTGGAGGGCATTATGCTCTGCATGGCTGAGGTTATGGTGTAAGTGATGTTGTTTGTCCACAATTTCAGCCTTTGCCCGGTGGCAGAGACAATCTATATAGAAGTCTAGTCTGTTGTTCTGACCGTCAAGAGGAGTCCATGTTGAATACTTTTTCTTGCAATGTTGGGAGGAAGGTATCTGAGGGCCATTGCATTCTACATTGGTGGTGGCGAAATACTCCTTGAGTCTGAGACGGCGAAAGTAGTTCTCCAGGTCACCGCAGAATTGTATCTTATGTGTGGGGGTGGAGGGGCAAAAAGAAAGTCCAGTTTGTTTTGCAATAATTGCTTCTTCACTTTTGCAACTGCTTGTGGAATTGCTTCTTTTCTTTTTTTTTTTTTTCCCTCTGATCCAGCTTGATGAGACTGAATTAGTCAAAATAGAAGTGGAACAAACTGCTGACCTCACTCCTTTCATGACTGTACATCAGTTGATGATCTGGTAATTGAAAAGGATTAACTATGGAATGTTTTCTCTTGTAGGTGATGGAGTAGGAAATCATTCAGTTTTGCTGAGTTGGAAAAAGTTATCAGGTATGGGGAGGAGTGATTGTGGTGGTGTGTGGAGGGGATTGGTTGTCTTGTACATTGTTATGCCTTGGCTATAAAGGACATAACTGTTTTTAGACCAAATTAATTTATGTCCATCCTAATTCTCCACTGCTTCTAGCGCAGTCATCTACACCAGTGCAAAATGGGTGTAAACACAACTAAACCCAGGTGGTAGCATTTTCACATCGCTTTGCGTAAGTGAAAGTAACTGCACAAGGCGCAGGCTAATACTCCATTGCTATGCATTTGATTCCCATATGCTCAGTATGTATGACTTTGGAGCCCAGATTGTGGTATAAATAGACAGACATATATAGGTATTATGGAAAGCTACTGGTTACATAATGTTAAAGCTATATTTTCAGTACTGAAATTTTGATCTGATAGAAGACTGTTCCGCAATACTAAGGAGAGGTTATATGAGCTATTGCATACTTCTGGGAATGTTAGGGATGACTGCCTGAGGTGTAGGTGCAAGTTCAAGGAGGAAAAGGCTGCCTTATTTACCAACTCACACCTTCCTCGAAGGCCTTGTCGAAGTACAGAAATGGCACCAGCTTAATTAAAATAATATCTTTGAAATGATGTAGCAAAACCAGTGCATACCTCTCTGTTGACATGCCAAGATCAGTTTAGCTTGTGTTTTAAACTGATTATTAGTAAATGGGTTTAACTTTTGTATTTAGACAAGGTCTTGATCATTTACACTGTTGAAATGGGACACACCCTTCTTTCAATAGGACCATCTGTACCTTCTCCTCCACTAGCCCCATGAAGTGAAGCCACTGTTCTTTTCCACAGCTGATGGATTCCAAATTTATCCAGGTTAGGATACTTTGGCAGTTCCTCTACTTTCCTGAGGAGCTTGCATATAAATGATGTTACAAGTTTAAAACTTCCTTGATTATAACCCATGTGGTTTATACCATCCATCCTGGATAGATCTCTGTCAGTGGATGTGCTCACGTTCTTCTGATGATTTAGGGCTCAAGTAGTCAGTCGACTATTAAACTTGACAACAAATGGGACGGTGAAAGGGAGGAACAAATGATCATTCCTTTAGCACAAAATCAAGATGTCAAGAACCAAATTAATTGAGATGCTAAGGGACATGAAGAGAAGAAATTCTTTAATTGCCTATACACTAATGCAAGGAGCCTGGGTAATGAACAAGAGGAATTGGAATTGCATGTTTATGAGCACAAATTCTGACCTTGTTGATATTCTTTAAACCTGATTGGAAGATTGTCATGGCTGGAATGTTAAAGTCATTGATTACAAGCTATTTAAGAAGACTGGAATGGGCAAAAGAGGATGAAGAACAGAATTCTGTCAAAAATGGCATTATCTGTTCCATGTCACTGACAGCTGGGAAGCAAATAATCTTGAATGCTTTGGGATCAATGTTATATGGGTAAAAGCACGAGATGCAGTGCTAATTGGTGTCTACTGCAGACCACCAAATCACACTACAGAACAGGATGACTGGCTCTTTAAGCATCTATCTAAAAATGTGTGTGGGGGGGATGACTATCTTTGAGTGAAATAGGTTGGCTGTGGCATGCCACCAGCACTAAAAAATCCTTGGAATTTCTAAGCATTATATTTGACAACTTCCTAATGCCAAACAGTTTCATCCAACGTAGGGGAATTCTGTATTAGACCTTGTTCTGACAGACAGAGAAACTGATCACTGAATTAAAGGTTACTGAGTGCTTAGGTACAAGATATCATGACTTGATCACATTGGCTACGTGCATACACAATGAAGTCCCAACTGGTAATGTATATCTCTGGTGCTTGAAAAGTGATAGTTTCACAAAGCTGGTAACACTTATAAGCCAAGTTGTCTGAGCGAAAGAACTTAAACAGAAAAATGTGAATGAGTGGAAGCAGACAATAAATGCGAATGATAATGTTTAAGAATATTTTTTAGATGTTCAAAAATCACATTCCTACAATCGAAAAAGAAGGTGTAATGGGGTGCATAGATTCCCCACAGGCTCAGAAGGAGTTAAAGGCAGCCAGGGAGCTCTATAATCCTATTAGATAGTCCTGCAGGACTTGATTGACTTTATCTGTTGCAAGGCAGGTTGAAGGGGGAAGATAAAATAGTGTTAAGATCTGAGAGGAGAGGCAGCTTGGGAAGCTGCCTTTCTCAGGAGAACTGAAAGCAGCAATAATAAAAAGAGAAATAAAAAGACAAAAAAGGGTAGCTGAGAGCAATGAACATACATTAGATTGCAGAAAACTGATAAGGGAAGCTTCATGTTATTCTGTCTGATGGTGCTGGTGTTTGAATAATGCTAGTAGCACTCCTCTGGCTTTGATCTCCACCTGCTTTACAAAGATAGATCCATGGCACTATCCCCATCTTTCAGGTAGGGACAGTGAGGCACAGAGGTGAAGAGCCTTGTCTAAGGTCACCCAGCAGGTCAGTGGCAGATTTAGGAACAGAACCCAGCTCAGCTGACTCCCTCTCCAGTGCCCTAGTCACTGGACCACGTAATCTAGGGCTAATGGTGTGATTTCTAGTCCACATGGGCAGCAGCAGTGGCCGTGGGGGCTAAGCTGAGCCATTCCGAAAAGGGTGTTAGTGCAGGAAAGGCTACAGCATAACATGTAGGAAAAATGGCCTAATGATAAAGATTAACACTGTCGTGTGTGTCGTAGGCACGACTGGCTGTGGAGGTTAGCAGAGCTTTCTCTGTTGCTCAGCTGGTAGAAGCTGTGCTCCAGGGCCAGGGTGCTGTTGTGGGAAGCTCCAGTCAGCTGTGGTGTGTGCAGCCAAGTGATGCCTAAAGTTTCCAGCAGACAATGACTGCGACTTTGCTTTTCCTAGTAAAGGTGCTTCACAAACTTTTTAACAGCAGGCACCCTCCAGGCACCCCACACTAGTTTAGATAACATGGTCCGCATCCCAGAAGAGGCTCTTGAATCTACAGCCTGTTGCTTCAGAAAATACACGCCTGCAGATCAGAAACAGGGAGGAGGTGTGCAGAGTGGGGTGCTCAGCTGGTGCCAAGACGTTGGAGTAGATGTAACCAACCTTTCCTCTCCTGTGACCAGAACTGCTGTGCGTCTGCAGCTGCAATTCAAAGTAGGAGCCCTGTGCTACGCTGGCAGCTGGCTGCACTCCCAAGTGAGTGTAAAGGGAACTTCCCTCTGCCTAGGTAAGCAGATGCTACACTGAGCTTGTCAGAGCTGAGAGCTGCTCTTCTCACTCGTTTCAAGGGAGAAATCCTGGGAAGTGGCACACTCCACAGTCTTGGCAAAAGGCAGTTGCTCTGAAGAGAACTTGGTGAAACGCAGTGGGGATGAGGAAAGGAATCTTCCGCCCCAGCAATTGTATCAGGGTACTCAGACTTATGCAGCCTTCATACTCAGTGTTTGGATATCGTGAGTTCACACTAGATACTAGCTCACTAGTCAGGCCCTTGTTACACACATCACTCACTCAATCAGGCACTATAGAACCAGCTGGATTTTTCTTTGCTTTCTAGCCTCTGCCTGGCTCTCTGCTCCCCAGCTTGACTATGCAATAGAAATGCTTTGCTTTCACTACAGACAGGCCTAACCAAAAGCTAACTCTGTGTATAAGCAAAACAGAGCTGGTACTGACCAAGGACGTACCTTGCTCCCACCAAGTAGCAGACATAACTTGCAAGCTCTGTAAAACAATAAGATGAGACTGGGGCAAAGGAATGTTGTAAATAAGTGTGGAAAATAGCCAGATGTGCCTGTCATTTACCACCTTAGCAAGCAAGGGTATAAAAGCCGATGGCTAAGCCCCCACAATTTGGAACCTCGTCATCGGGGCAACTGCTATGTTTGCCGCCACAACTCATCACTCCCCTGCTCCACGCCCACAGTCATTTAACTGGGGTTCCCGTCTGCTAAAGGGGCATAAGCATTGGTGCTTTCCTATTTCTTTTCTTTCTTGTCTGTGTTTTTCAATAATACTGTTTTGCTTTTACCTTGTCTCCTGGCATTGTGCTTACCGGACTCATAGAACCCTAGGACCTGAGCTATAGTTGGTAGCTAGTGTCTTGTAACACTAGTCACAGTCATTTTCAAAATTGAACTTTAGAAAACATAATGTCTGTTTGTTTTCTGGTGAGCGTCATGTTGTGAGCTAAGCACAATGGCTCATAGTACTGGTCTGGCACATCCATCTGTCAATAGGCATAGTCAGGAAAAAATACCAGCTTGATTCCTCACAAAATAAAAAATGGATTCTGTTTTGACAGTTCCAGGGTGCCAGCCAGCAAGGTGATCTACACCAATACAGAAACATTTCTTTTTCACTTGCATAGTTCTGAAAAGGTTTGTCTACAAGGGTTTCCTTTTTAAAAGGGGAAATGAAATAGAAAATGTTAGGAGAATAAAACAAATAGAGATTTGTGAACTAAATCAAGAGATATGCACAATTAGTTTTGATAAGCAGGCTGCAATATACAGGCTTATAGGGAAACACCAGGTGTCCTTTGTAGGCCGAGGGTTTGTCAATAGAGATTATTAAATTCTTCAGTTATTTTAGATCTATTAGTTAGCTGTTTCTGTTTTGCTATTTATGGATATTTTTTCTCCACGATCTTGAAGACAAGAACTGTTCAGTTTTGAAATATTGTCAAAAAGTGAAATGCTGACAGTACTTCTAGGGGGAAAATAATGAACAGCAGAATCCAGTCTAGTCTTCAGATGGGGAAAGAAAACCCATTTGAGTCTAGTTAGGTAGAAGACTAGGAACTGGGTGATATGGGTTCAAATCCAGGCTCTGGCACAGATCCATTGAATGTCCTTAGACAAGGTATGTACTTCTCTGCGTATCACCTTCCCATTTACAATGTATCCCTATTTTCTATCTATCCACACTTGTAAAAATTTTTATAAGTGTTTGACGCATGCAGTCCTTATGGATTACGTTAAGGCATAAATAAAGAACCGAAAAATGTACTAATATCACACTTGAAATAATGCTACTTTGAAGTCTGATTTTTTTTTTTCAACCTTAACACATTTTGAGTAGCATTTACTCCAGTGAGTAGTTTTGTGGAAGCTCCCTTCAGCAGTGGCTGTGGATTTGTTACCAGACTTAGCTCTCATTTGGTGCTTAATCTAATCAAGATGCTTCCCAAACTTCGGACATCTCATATGAGTAACTGCTCACCAGTGTTCTACAACTGGCCTCTCAACCTACCTAGTATTATTCAAAGTAATTTATCCCAAAATATTTTACCAGCCTGGTCCTGCAAACACATATTGGCATCTTTAATGTAAGCTCATGAATAGTCCATTGATTTCATTAGGGCTACTTAGAATTAAGCAGACGCGTATCTGCAGAGAAATTGGCCATCATTATTAATGCAGGACTTAAGTATTATTCCTCTGTGTAAAGAAGTGAATTTTACCCATCCGGTGTGTGGGGAATCAGACCCCAAGGAATTGAGAACTATGGTTTTGGTTCAGTTTGCTCTAGAAATAGGATCTGGGTCTGAACATTTCCAGAGCTTGGAGGTGCTTTGGATGGTTTGAGCCCATCTGTCTGGATTGAGTCCTTCTGTATTTAAAAATAGACATTTATCTGAAAGGTTGCACATCAGCCTTGTCAACAAGTTATCTGCACTCACACTTAGATGCTATGGTTCTACCAACCATTTTTTAAAGAGAGGCACAGGGAAAAAAGAAAAGAGAAATGTGCTAAACAAATATGGAATGCAAGCAGCTGTGATGTCACCCAGTTACTATAGTAACTCCAGTCTTTATTGAAGAATAATAGTACTGGAATGGGTCTTGCTTCAATGTGTGTTTTGAACAGGGTAGGTTTATTCAGGCACAGTATTTTTACTATGCTACTTCTTGAAGGAAAAATAACAGGCACCTGAAAAATCATTTTAAAGGAGTCAATATTTAATTTTGCTGGTTGATGGAATTTATTTTGATTGTTACAAGGCTCATGAGAATTGTGGTTGCTACTGGGAGTAATGGTTTCAGAGGGACTTCTGCCTGCATAAGGACTTAAGGATAAGGATGCAACTGAACAAATATGATGTAGGATCTCAAGGGAAGTGAACGATTCCCTGGCTGGGAGAGAAAGGGAAGTTTTAAGTCAATGCCACAGTCAGATGCCAATAGCCGTTTTCATCCTATTATTTTTATGAAATGTTAGATTTTTATTTCTGCATATGCACCAGCCCACCTGTTAAACGGCAGAGTAGCTGTGACTTGAACTAGAATACAACATTTTTAATCCAAAGAAAATTTGTTTGTCCTTTCTTTGGTATGTTCTCTGGGCTGACAAATCCTGAGCTGTAGACGTTGTGGCACAGCCGACATCTTCGGCTGCGCCTAACAATGACAGATGTTGTGCCACGCATTTTGTTTGTGGCTGTTCAGTTTGAGTGGGGCATCTTTGGTAAGAGACTGTGGCATTTTCTCTTCTGAACAACAACTTTGTGGGGCAGTCCTATCCCTGGGAGTCTCCTTTGGTGCAAGAGGACTGGTTCCACACCTCTGTGCAGCAATCAGGTGGTGGGGAGGTTCCGTGGAGGGTGTGTGGTGCTGTGAAGTGGCAGGCAGGGAATGGCAAGCTGTTGGCCCGGGGGGGGTATGGGTTGGCCTGGAAGTGATCCCTCTTGAGAGTTTTCCAGGGGGAGTGAAAAGCCTCCACACCCCCTGGGAAAGCTGCTTCTGCCATTCACCCAGGGAGCTGACTGACCACTGGATGTAGGGCTTAGCATTAGGAAGGATGCAATAGTCGGGAGAAGCAATACGTCAGCCCTGAAAAGCTGCTGTGAACAATCACCAACTAGGGTACCAAATCTACTTGTCCATCTTCCGATGGCGATTCACAGTGATGGAAAAACCAAGCCTGTGCATCTATCCTAGTAAAGTATGTCATGGGGGTGGGTATGAGGGATGTAGTTGATTGGAATATGACATCTACAACTGTCCCTTACCTCTGCAGCAGCCTGGGGCACAAGGAACATTCTCAGAAGTAGCAGACACAGGATGGAGTGGACAAGAGGAAAGAGTGGCACTACCAGGGCTGAAGGGAATGTGGTAGAGGCAGACCTGTATGACTCCAGCTGTTCTGCACCCCTGCAAAGCTCCTACATGCGACACTGCAATAAAAGTGCAAATTAGTATGTGTCTGAGGGCTGCTATAGCCTGCACCAGTCCCTAAATAGTAGAGGCATAGGCACATAAAGATTGCCATACATATTGTATCAGACCATAGAGTCCATGCAGTTCAGTTTTTGTTCTCCCTTAGGGATGACCTGCCCGGTGTCTATAGAATCAATCAAAGCAGCTGAAAGGTGTTTTTCTTTTCAGAGAAAATAAGCAAGGCAAGATTTATTTCCTGAAATCCTGTGGCAGTCGTGTGATTGACTTTCTTGTGCAGAACGTGGATAGAATTGGAACCCAGCCTCTGATCACTGCGCCAGGAAAACTAGGATTTTTATGGCATGTGCTGTGAAACATTGCAAGGCCTGTACCAGCTGTCAGGGTCTGCCTGTGATGACTCAGCGCCAGTCAGCTATGCAAAGGCAGGAACACAGCTCATTCAACACTCTGATTTGAAATGATAACGACCTTCTCTCAGAAAGGGCCGTTTATTTCTGTTCTTTGGATTTCAGCATCCCAGCCACTTTATTTTTCCTCTACTAGGGAAGCAACATGTTGCATAATATTGATTTATGCCACTCTGGACACTGGAGAGATGCCCTGTGGCCACTTGTCTGCAGCCTAGTTCAGCTGCCCAAAGGCTCTATAGCACAGTGCTGAATCTGGCCCAGATTGCTGCCACTGAAAACAGCAAAATTTCTATCGACTTTCACGGAAAGATTGGGCCCCTTGTGATGTGTTTCCATTCTTATTGAGGACTAAAAGCAAAGGAGGTTTGGATGACAGTGGGTCAAGGAACTTCTTAGCGCTAGGTTACCTGTTGCCATTCAGCAGGAGTTAGTAATGACTCTTTGCCATCTATGATGGGGGGTATGTATAATTTATAATAAACCCCACACTGGGATAGTAGGAGTTAACGGCCCATTCTGGGCCCAAGTTGCTATGCCTTGCTGCACCTGCCTCGCTCCAGCTGGAGGAGGAGTTTAAAGAGAGCTGGAGGAGAAAATAAAAGGTTAAAATAGAAAGACAAGTAGAAGTGCTTAGGTGCTGGTCCAAGGCCTAACAAAGTAATCCAAAACAGTGGGCCTGAACTGAAGGTACTGACAAGAGACAGGTTGTGAAAGTCCGACTTCACTGAAATTGGCAAGAAACAAGCTGAGATTGCAATAATAAGTATAAAAATCAGAATGTGCCGTGAGGAAGGTGGTGTTGGGTTGATCTAATACCAAAGAGATAAGAAAAGATTTATTGCATGGTTTGGCCTGTGCAAAGGGAAGGTTTGGCCAAACCGTGACACCTTGATGGACGGAGATGCCCAGTAATGTGTGGACCAATCAATACGTGAATCAATCAGAATATGGACCAATCAATGTAAAGTCAGATGAGAGTACAAAATTAGGAGATCAGACCCCGTGCAGCCGAAAGGGGTGACAGGAAGTCCTACTGTCAGTTGAGCTGTTCTGTTGCATTGAGAGCACGAATGCTGCCAACAGATCTATTGATACAGATCGTTTGCCATTGTGCCAAATTGCAATAAAGCCTAGCCTGGCACCTTCGTTTCTATGAAGATCCGTGGTCGTATTGGTTTCTTCAATCATGAGCGTTGCCTCGGTTTACCTCTTGCACATAGGGTACGCCTAGGCTCCAAATCACTGAGCTAACTGAGTTCTCACTAGAGAGTTGAGCCAAAGGTTAGCCAAAGCGTTAACCAAAGGAGCACTTTGGCTTAGGATCATCAGGCTAACTCAGTCCCTGTTTAAAGATCCAAACCAGGCTCTAGATAACTGGGCTAACTGAGTCCCCACTTATAGATCTGAGCCAGGGTAATCCTGAGGGAGCACACCTTCAGAGATTCACTCATGCATTCACACATGCAGCCAAACTGATATCGGCGCCGGACACAGAGCAACACTGATACGAACACTGCTCGCCTGACGCTCATGAAAAACACTGCTCTTAACACACTGAATCACAAGAGCCAGGCAGCTCAGAAGAGGGAGACAGGATAGCAGAATGCACTTCTCTTGGGAGCTCCCATCCTCAGTAAGAGTCCAGCTGGAGCCCTGCTGGCGGCTTCAGGAGAAAGGGGGCTGCAAACAACAGCTCCCCCAGGCCCTAGAGGAGGAACTGGTCTTTTCCTAGGACTAGGGATCCCTTCTCTCCCTCTTCTGGTGGATTATTTGTAAGGCTTTTGATCACATCCTAGCCCAGCGGATCTCAACCACTAGGTCGGGACACAGAAGGTAGTGACTCAGCTCTTTGGCCAGGGAGTGCCATGAAAATAGTTGCATTGGCATTTCCTGCAACATCAGATCTTGTTTATCCCATTGTTTCCTTGATGCAGAGTTGGAAAGGTTGGAGTAAATTTAGCTCCTATGACCAACACGTTTCATCACGCCTTCTGTATTCTTAGGCTGTAAGCACCTGGAAAAGGGTTACTGCAACTCAGTGTCCCTGCTGCTGGCAAACCCCCACTGCATGATCATTTCAACCTTTGAAGGTAAAGCAATCTCCCCAGGCACCCAAACCTGCCTTTGCAGTAAATCTATTGGCTGAGAAAATGACATCATTGTTGCCATTTGTGCCATCTCACAAGTTTTCAGAGATTGGTCTTGGAAAATTTCTTTCTCTAGTTTCTTTTAACAAAAAATTCAAAGATATAAGAATATTATTAAGATTTTAAGAATATTATCTTGCTGTTAGAATGATACGTTGGTCTTGCATAGCTCTTTTCATCTCTACATTTCAAAGTACCTGAAAAAGAAAAAGCTAATACTACTAACCTATTTCACAATTGAGGAAACTGAGGCATAGAGAGGTTAAACTGACTGCTTACGGTCACACAAGTGAACCATACATCATAATTTCTAAACTTTAGAAACAATACAGGGGTACAGTCAGCCTCACTGGACCATAAATCTGATATCCCCAACCTTGAGCCTGCTGTTCACCACACATGCACAAATGGCTGGCTTGCCTTGATACACTCCAAGAAGGTCTCATTTACATCAATGGGAGTTCCACAACTGACTCCCGTCTATGACCAAGATGTGGGTAAAGGCCCACTCCTTCACTAATTTGTAGCTATCTTGGTGTTCAGGTGTCCAGCTTGAAACATCCCAAGGAAATCTAACTGCGCCCTGGAAAATGGAGGCGTTGATCCAGATCCAGCTAGAAATCTTTTGGCTCTGTCTCTGTAAAGGGCTGAACTAGAATGCTGTGTCTGAATGCCTCAGATCTGTGAAGGTCCTGTTCATATCCAAATCCGACTCAGCTCAACTGTACGACGCAGGCATCACTAATAGTTCATCATATTGCCGTATAGAAAGGTGTCACTGCTTTAGGGGAGAGGGCGGAGAGCAGCCCTTGATCCAAAGACAGGCCTAGACCTCATTAGAGCCAGAGGATGTGCCAAATGCACACACTTATGCTCAGTGGAAAGAGCAGTTAAATTTATGTAATTACGACCTGATGCAGACAGGAGAGAGCTACTGCCTCAGCCAGTGGGCTGATGGTAGATCAGAGCTAAATAGTGTGGACTGAGAGGTTTCCCCCAGTGACTATGATATTGTTTTGCTGGCTGTGGGAGCAAGAGGCAGAAAATCTACAGGTCTTGGGAGTGTGACTGAGGGGGAACAGAAAACAAGTTTCTTGGACCCAGAGCTTGCTGGAGGGGCCCTAGTAGGGATTTCTGAGCCAGGAAACCTGCCTGCTGTTTGTCTCTTGTGTTCAAGGAAACAGGGGTCTTTGTGTTTGTTTGTTTTATTTATGTAAATGAACAATATTACTACACCAAAGGATGCACCTGACTTGTATCAACAATTTCTCTTCCTGATGGAAAAAGCTCTACAAAGCCTTGAATTTCAGCTAGCCGCTCAGACCAAAGGGGCCTTGATATCTTAAAAAAACATATCGCAGAGTGTGGTCTTGTGGATTTAGCAAGTGTAGGCTAGTCATAGGCTTTTAAAAGTCTTGTATGCCTGTCCCTAGTTTACTCATTCTTGTACATTTCCTTCTGAATTACTGGAGCTGTGTGCATTGAATGGAACAGAAACTCATGTGGAAAAGGCAATTTAATTAATACTTAAATCTGAATGTCAGCCTGTGAGCTAAACCTTGTTCCTAGTGACACCGAGGTAAATCTGAAGTCCAACTAGATCAGTGGAGTTACTTCAGATGGAAAGCAGAGTTTGGTCCTACATGGGAGAAGGAGGAATCTCTCTTGTGTGCAGTGCTGGAAAGGGAAACAAATGTATTTTTAATGCCTGTGTGGCATTTATTGCTCCTTCTCCACCAAACAAATGAGGCAGTGGGGAGGAGGGTAATATTTATTGCAGTTTCAGCCTACTTATCTCAGCCTAATTAAAGCCCAGCTATTAGATATCCCCAGTGTTGCTTTTTCCCTAATGTTTGACATGGAGACCTCTTAGTTGTAGAGGCTGAAACAGAGGTTATTTTAAATTCATTCTAAAATTAATTTAGTGTGTGTCTGCTGGGACTGGGTGAGTCAGAGTGCTGTGATCTGACTGTGAATGTGCTGCAGTTATTTACACTGAACTTTAAATAAGATTGACCAGGCAAAATTTACTGAAGAAACATCATAATGGAGCGTGGCCAAAAATCCACTAGCTCTTGGTGTTTCTTTTTGCTCACCTCAACATTGTGCTCCTCATTTTCTGAAAAGAGGACCTCCAAGAATACATGGGGAGAAGGAAAGATGGCTCCATGTCCCTGTGGATAGCAGGGTCCCCCTTCACAGAGAGCATCACCTAGATGAAGATGGAAATCCTGCAACCTGTGCCCCCTGCCCCTTGCGTTGGCTAATTGTTTTTCAGAGTTCGGCAAACTGATTTTTCAGTTTGCTGGCAACTAAAAAAAATCTTCGGGGGTCAAACCAAAACCAAAAGTTTTCTACATTTTTTGGCAAATCAGAAAGGTAAAGTTATTTAGGTCGAAGTAAATATTCTATTCAACTCAAAACTGAACATGGCACAACAGGGTGTGTGTGTGATTCATGTTCAGTTTTTATCTGCCTCCTTGCCTGACCATTGTCTTTTCTGATTCTGAGATCCTGGGAAGGACGGTGCTGTGGATTGTTGGCCACACATAGAAAAGGCACTTGCAACAATTTTTTTACCTCGTTAGCTGCTTAGCAAATGTCATCTGGATTGCCAGGGCTGGCATAGTGCAGGCACAAAGGAAGAAGAGAGGGAGGCAAAGAGCAATTCATGCATATATCCCACATGCTTCTGTGCAGGGTTTCCTCAAAGGCTACCCCAGGAAGCCAGCCAGCCACCGAGGGGAAGTGCACGATGAATCCATTTAAAGAGCATATGCTTCTTCGGTGCCTCCTCCCCCACCTGCATCTTTAAGGCATAGCCTAACTCTCAATATCTACCTTACTTCCTTTGAAATCCACCCTGATGACCATGTAGTTGGTTAAAAAAGCAACTGTTTTTAACGGAGTCAAATTCAATTACAAGAACAGGAGGGAGTTCACAGCAGTTCTCATAGCCTCTTGTCTCTACCCATACAACTCTCTGAGCAGGATACTAAGAGCCAGTACTCCCCGCTAATGCAACAGGCTGAAGGTCCCCTAACGACAGGACCTAGCAACCAGTGTGAGCTGACTGAGCCTTAGGTGGATACTCATAAATACATCATTGTGTTTATCTGAATCCCCAGTGTAAAGTCTGCCCTAAAATATTATTGGGTGCACAGGAGCTGGAGCTATTGATGTGGAGGGTACTGTCACACCCCATGGCTTGTCATGGTTTCCATTATATACAAGATTTACAGTTTGGTTCAATGGCTCTCAGCACCCCCAATATACAAATTGTTCCAGCACCCTTGATTAGGTTGGATGTGTTTTGGCTGAAACCTCACATAGACCACAGAAGGAGAAACTGTGAGCCATATGGTCTGAAAAGTGGCTGTTGTCTTTAGTTTTCAATTTCTAATATGGCAGAAGCACTTTTTTTTTTTTTTTTTTTGAACTGGGCTTCACCTGCATTCATTTTTCATTCTGCTTGGTTCTCTCCTCAATGCTGCTGAAAAGATTGTTTTCTGCTGTTGACTCTCCAGCTACCCCTTCCACAACAATATTTTAAAAACATTAGCCTCCACAGAAAGACCAAAGTTTGAATGTAGTTGAAGATGACCCCTAAGGTCAAGACTGAAGGATGGTGATGAGGAAGTGGGCACTTCCTTTCTGTGAAAAACTTCAGTATTTCTACTTTGACCTCCCAACACCTATTTTGATTTGCTGTTACAGCCTGACCTGATCCTGTGTCATACATTTCCCTGCATTTAATTTCCTCCCATTCTGTAAGGTCCCCATCTTCAAAGCATCTGACGAAGTGGGATTTTCTCCCACAAAAACTCATGCGATAAATAAATTTGTTAGTCTTTAAAAGTGCCACAGGACTCCTTGTTTGTTTTGCTGACCTAGACTAACACGGCTGCCCCTTTGGAACTTTGACCTGATGCAATATGTAAATAAATTTTAAAAAATTCTAATAGTTCACAACAGAAAATCTGACTTTTGACCAACTGTAGAGGTACCATAGGGTAATGAGTCTTTTATTTTGATGCTCGTATTTTGCATAATAAACTAATGTGTTGTTAAAAAGGATAAGAATCCTCATTCAGACCTCTTCCCCTTTGAAATGTTTGAGACATCTGTTCCAGGAAGAGATCCCAAAAACTATAGGGTTTCTAACTTGCATATTTCTCTTATTGCTCAATAAAAGGGATTGAAGCATAATCCTTCGAAGCAATTCAAACTCTTCTTTGGAAATCTGTAATATGAGTCACTATGTTGACACATACACATTTCATTTAAATGTGGTATTTAGTTCACTAACAGTGTCTATGCATAAAAGTCATTGGAAATAAGTGCTGTACATTAAACCTCAATTACTTTTGACTCCCACTGAAAACAGTGTTGGTATTTTGAAGGCGTACGTGTGCCCACGTCCTTGCCACTCTGGGAAATGTATGTACTTCCCCGCAGCTGCTTACAGACCATTTGTTCTGTAATGAACCTGAAACTTTAGTTTGGAGCTTTGCAGTTTTCTCCATCTGAGCAAATCCGCATATTTATCTAAAAAGAAATTATAGGAAAGAAGACAAAATATATCTGCATTGCAAAAGGGCGTGTTCTACTTAAGAGACATTGTAGTTCACATGCCGTGATGAAAAACTTGTTACTTCAAGAATAGAAAAATTAGTCATATCCTCAGCTAGTGTAACTGTAGTAGCTGGAATTGCACCAGCTGAAGATCTGACACTCTGGATCCCATTTGATCTCACTAACACCAGTGTAAATAAAATAAATTTAAAATAAAAACCCTCCCTTGAAGTTACTTCAGTGCAAAAGTGGTACAAAACCAGAATCCGATTCTATGATTCTAAAAAATGGGACAAATATCTTCTAAAATCTCTAAGTTGTGTGATTAATGAGAAGGAATCCGCCATGCAAGAATGGGATATGAGCATGTTTTCTTTGGTCAACAGAGGCAGTGAGTAAGCTGTGTGGTTTGCTTTTTATACAATGTCATCAAAGCACTGATCCTGCATTCTGTCTGGACTGATGTCAATGGGCACTCCTGTGATCTAGACACCTCTTGGTGGTGATTGGCAGAAGGCACAGGGCTGCATAGGGGTCTCGAGGAGTCCCTGGGTTTGGTCTCTACAGAACAATGTAACATAAAGGCTCTGCTGTAAACCTATGTCTCTGCTATGAACACTAGGGGAAATGATAATGTAGGAGAAGCAATGAACCTGATCAGGTAAAAGTGCTGGCAAATTCCCAAAGCAAACTGGAAAAACACAGAGGAATATATTTTTTTTGTCTGTAATCACTTCCATTTATTGTAAGTTTAGACACTAGTTATAAATGAACAATTTTCAGACCGATGAGTGATCTTTGTTTCTTGTAGCCCTTTAATTTTAGACATCTATATAGCCTCACCACTGTTCCTTCCTCTTCCTCTGGCTTTCAGGAAGAAGACTTTGCATTGGTGAGAGTTGCTTCTTCGAGCTGTCTGCAGAGAGAAAATGTTTCAATGGTGCCTGCTGCCAGGTAAGAAAATCTGTAGTGAGGAAAGGGATGCCAGGTTTGCTGGCACAGGGATCACAGCTGGACGAGATGAGAGACAGACAGACAGACAGAGTACTCCTGGGAAACTCAAGGTCAGCATCTGAGAGATGAGCTCATCTCCTAAGTCTCCAGGCCCATTCTGAGCTCTTCTCTACAGAACTGGATTTAGGGGCAGGAGACCCAGGCAAGGCCACCATCTGGGGTACCAGGCTTGGGGGGCATTGGGCTTACAGGGCTGTTTTTATGTTAATGACAAAATGGAAAATAGATTGTTTGAAGTAAAGTGTTTCAGGTGTTCATATGTGGGTTCATTTTTCATTAACCTAGGACGTTCCGAACCTTTACAGAACCTTGTGGAATCATTGCATTGTCTTAGGTGACAGGGCTAAATCATGCATGAAAATCGGGCATCAAAGTCATGAAATGGGCTACAAACGCAATAAAAGATAAGGTATTCAAAAGTTTGATAAATGGAAGGGGGAGGGTGTCGTTTGGTCATGGGTGGGTCTTACTCCCCTAATTGCCCTTCCTGCTGCTGCCATGAGAGGTGTAGTTGAATGGCCGTTTACTGAGTCTCCCTCGTGGCCAAGGATCGCTTCCTTTACAGGTACCCTCGCCCTTTTAGCCTCTCATGCAGGATCCTTAAAACCTGCACACAGGTTTTCATGTGGATAACAAGGCGCCCTGCCTAGACTTGGTTTAGTAACAGAAACAGTTCTGAACAATGCTTGGGATCCCAACAGAAAGTCCATCACCACACAACAATCCACACTCAGTTCTGGTGTCCTCTTTCATCACCAGAACATTTCTGTCTCAATCTGTTCTCACAGCCCATCCTCTCCAGCTCTGCCTAGCAGGAGCTTAGCCTTCTGGCACTGGCTTCTAGGCCCCCAAACTTCTAGGCCCAAAGTCCATCTGGTTTCCCCACAGGAACTTCCTGCTCCCTGGACTCCTTTCTGTCACACCTTCCTTGATCTCAGGAACTTCCGTGCAGGAGCTCTTCACACACAGTGGAGTTTCTCTACAGTTTCTTGAGCTTCCTCGCTTCACTGCAGCCTCCTGCTGCTCTTTGTAGGGCAATCACCCTGCTCTTTCCTACTGTGTGATTCATTCTGTACCCACCCATGTGCTAGGAGGAAATAGGACCTACTTGCCTTCATCTTCTCAAAAGGCAGGTGAATTGCTCCTGGAATAGAAAAGAAGGGATTTCCTGGAGAGGCACAACTCTTCCATTCTCCTCCTTCCTAGCGGTAGTAGAACCCCATGTCAGTGTGTTATACCATCCTCCCCTGTGCAATGTCCAGAGAGCATATGCAATAGCTATAGCTCTTAGCTACCTGCCACATCAGCAAATGGCTGCACCAGCAGCTGCAACCATCCTCAGTTACTGAATGTTCGCGGGCCTGCTCTGCAAGGTTGACCCAACTGAGCCAGGCTATCCTTGTGAAACCACCCAGTGTTTTCACAAGGTTGCAAAAAATCCATAAGAAACAACACATCATGCCTTTTGAGGATGAATTCATCTTGCGCGTCCTTTCTCTAGTTTTAGTATGATTTTGAAAGTGATTCTCCTGTGTTTTAGTTGCTTAGCAGCTACCTCTTGACCTGTGTGATTAGTCTGGGAGCAGGCACTTGCTAATGCCCTCCTGCAGAGATGACAGTGCATTTTCTAATCAGTGACTGATCAAAATTGAAATGGCTTTCAGACGGGCCAGGTCTTGGGTCTGTTTTGTTTTTAGGCTGCACAGCTGCAATCCAGAGTGCAGGAAATGAAAATAACTACATTCAATACAAACTGGAAATAGGAAAATAGGAATTGTCGTATTGGATCTGCGTTACAGTTTACCAAATCCAGCATCCTGTTTTCAGCAGGGGCCAGATTTTTAACATGTGCAAACATGACAACCCTCTCCACTCTTCGCCTTGCACCTTATTGTGCCACATCGTTAGGATCTGGATCCTCATCCGACCAGCACTGCAGCACAAACATCTAACAGTTAAGCTAAATGACTAAATACAAATAAATAAATAGAACTGAGATTTCCCCAATTCACTAATTACTCTTTGTGCGTGTAAAATGTACAGTCTAAGCACCTAATCGCACTATGTGCTGAGTATAATAAAGATGGGACACATGGGACTGATTCCTCTGTAATCACAAGGGTCTCTTGAGTTGAATGAGAACTCAACTCTCTCTCAGTTCCATGGGAAGTTGAGGGCACTTTGCAGGATCAGGCTCATAACAATAAAAGTTATTTGCACTGCTCCAAATAGCGCATGGAGAGCTGTTCTGCCTATATTCTGTCATTTTCAAATGAAACATGAAACACAGTTAAATTGATTAATGGGGAATCAATACAAAAAACGAAAAGCAAAGTGATGGGGAGAAGTATAATGAATTTGCTAGTCATTGCCATAATGTATTCTGCTATCTGTACAAATTGCTACTAATCACACACAGCGCTACTCAGCGCTACTCCAGTTGCCGGGATGGTCTTAACAGATCGGCTTCCTGATCGACTGCGTGGGTATTCACAAAAAGGTCAATCTGACAGTGGCGATTCTGCGGCCATAGGAGAAGACTAGCCCTAAGTCTGCTGCTTAAACTGGATGGGATGGAACTACTCTAGCTAAGAGGAGAATTTGGTCTGTTATTTAACTGAAGTGCCTGTTCTCTGGAGTTTTGGTATATTTGGGAACTGGCACCAGTAAGTGCAGAGGATCAAAATATTCTTAAGGATGTGCCAAGAAAATGCAGCCCATAAAAGATTGGCAGTGCACTTTGTTTACTCTTTAGTGAGCCATTTTACTTTGAGATAATCTGTTTTCTCTGACGTATATAGAACGAAACATTTCAAAAACTGTCTTTAAGGGCTGCTAGTGTCTCTGTGGGGAATTACATTTGCCATAAAGTCAGCAATTGTCTTAGTTATGAGGGCTCCCAGAAGACCCTCTCCCCCCCACCCCAGTGTTTTTTCTTAAATTGAATAGTTTACTACTTAAATTAGAGCCACTCAGATTGCTCAAATCAAATTGCTTGAGTTACAAATACTTCTATAAATAAATTAGGCTGAATAACAATTCTTTTAAGGTTCCATACTCTGACAAATTTCTTTTAAATCAGGAAAGAGTTTTAAAAGTGACCTGCAATGCCTGAGGTAAATTTCCGAAGGCCCAGAAGTTCCAGGTTAATGCTCGGTTTTAAATGCAATTAACACAGCTGCAAATGCAGATATTTCTATGTGTAAGTAGCCAATTAAGCTTCTGGAGCTTTTCTGCTATGCAGCTGTCTAGTCCTGTGAATCATTCATTACAGTGCATTATATAGATTTCAGGTTTGTCAGGCTGTCTTCTACCTTGTGTTTGTAAGTCTCTCACCCTATTTAAAATCTGATTGAGGGCCTCTCAATGCTATAATAATATAAATAGTCAGAATTTTGCCAACTGACTGAATCCAAAGCAACCGAAAATGGATGTCACACAATTTTATTAAGCTGGTTTGCATAAAACCAATAGTGCATGGATGGCAAAAGGGCACACATCACACCGAGAATCTCCTGGGATAATGTCTTAATTCTCTCCTTGATCACAAGAAACTTTTGTCTTATTCTGGCACCCATTCTGTCTTTCAGTAATCCTTTTTGTGTTATGCTATAAGGAAAACTAAAATCCAGCACGGCACAGGCAATTTTAATCTGGGGGAAGCAAGCAACTGAATAGTGTATAGTGGGCAAAACTGAAGGTCAAGGGAAAGGAAAAACAGTAAGTTAGAGCAGAATTAGGCCCATTCTAATAAATAAAATAGATCAGAGAGTGTCCAGGTCAAACAAATCCTGAGATCTTTGCAAGATTCCAGCTCTGAGTACATAGACCAGAAGACCTCAAAGGTGTTCGTAAGGTCTGCTAGAGGGGTGTTGGTAGAATTCCCATGTGGCACAGGAATGTTCATGGGGAGATGGAGTGTTGCTTGTTCCATCTGGCAGAGGAGGTTTATTGGGGAATTGAAGGCTGCCATTGTTGACTGTCATCATTCAGGAACACTGGTGTCTAGTTCTCAGTGTTGGTTTAGTCTCTAGAATAACGGACATTTTGTTCATGTAAGGTTCAGGAGCTCAATGTCCTCTGCAGGCACTGGGTTGAATTCAGACCTGCCGTACAAGGGTACACCCCATTGCCTACTAAACATCAATAAATGTCTGGGAATGGATAAATCTTCAGGCAGCTACAAAAATAGTGGCCTGGACTGGGTCCCTTGTGGCCAAGGAAAGCAAGCTTGTTGAGGATTCTTTCTGGGTGTTCCTCCCCAGTTGTTTGACTGAAGGTGGACTTCACAGCCCACATGTCTTGCATATTTCTACTTCTAAATCTGGAAGATCCCCATAGGTCCATGTGGGTTTTAGGGCATGAATATCTGCACAGAGGCCCTGTGCCTGCATGCCAGGTCTTTGCCCCGACAGCCTTCCCTGCTTCTTGGTAGCGTAGAGTAAAGCATCTGCATGTTGTATATTAAGATGCATCTTTTTGATTAGTTGATTTTAAAATGGAACATTGAGAGCATCTAGGAATTCAACCTTTTTCTCCCTCTTGATTCCACAAATTTGAACCTATAAATTTTAAGTCATCATAATCTGTGCATAAAGAACAGTTATTTGTTTTTCATTCATAACAGATGAAAATACCAGGGAATTCCTCTGACTGTCTCTGAGCAGGGATCTTGTAATTTCTTCCCGAAACTGAATTGGGTAGACTCCTAGACTTTAAGGTGAGAAGGGACCATCGTGGGCAATAGCTGTGTAATAACAATTCCATGGATCCACTTTAATACATCTAAAGTATTAGATGTATTACTAATACATCTATTAGATGTATTTTTATTTTTATTACCTAGCTAGCTGGCAAGCTGAGTTGAAATAACCTAATGCGGAATGAAAGAAAATCATTTTTTTTTAAAGACAGAACCATTCCTGACTGGTAATGATTGGGTTTACTGTGTGACCTTTAACCAACAGGAGGTTGAATGCTAGGCTATGGGAAACCTAGAAAGACTGGTTCCTGAGCCAGCTGTCCACAGCCATGTGTTGCTTGCTTAGAGGAAGAGAGGCAAATAGCTGCTAAATTGCTCTTTTGACTGACCTGAGGAAGAATAAAGCTACCAGCCAAGAAGTATACAGGCTCAGAGTGCTGGCCACTGGAAAAAGTCGCAGAGGTTTGTTTCTCTCATGTCACTGGAAAGGCAATTGATAAAGTGTTATTGTATTAGACACATGAGAGACATGGACAGAGTCATACTTAAGGGTTCCCAACTAGATTTATTTTAGTGTGGGAATATAATGTCTAAGATAAAGCACCAATTCAGCAATGTACTTAACCTCATGCTTCAATTGCATGGGCTGTATTTTATCTGTCTTTGAACAAATGGTCTGTCTTTTTACAATCAGTCTGAGGGGTTAAGGAGCAAGAGTCCTGCTGAAGGTCAGTGAGTAATTAATCTCCTTCAGAGGTGAGAAGTTAATGGGCCTTGGGCTCCTAAATGGCTTAGGTGCTTTAGAAACTCTCTTCTTAGATTACCAAATGAACATCTTCCTCCTCACTTTATCGGGAGATGAAGATGCTGATTTCAAGCCAACTACTGACGATGGGGGGAAAATACTGACACAGACAAAGCTAAATTCTGAGTGTCAACATTCATTCTGTGGGAATAGCACAGTAAGTCACACTTAATATTAAGGTACTATGTAAAAATAGTTTATAAATGATTAACGAGAGATGATTAGCATGTTAGACACGAGCAGTGTGTGTTATAAATAGTTAGAAAAAGGTTGCTGGAAAGTGTTGTGGGTTTGGTATAAGCAGTCTGTTGACATGCCAAGTTCTCTAACAACTGATTAACCATTTAGCAAGTATTAACCATTTAGAAATGGAACCTTAGCATAAAGTGTGCCCCCCATTCTGAATGGGATTAATACTATGTAATATTTATACTCTGATAGCACCCAGAATCCCATCACCTTAATACCCCAGAGTCTAGTAACAGCCCTCAAAGCATCTTAAAATCACTCAGGGAATTGTGAGAGTGCAGCAACATTCCAGCCATGTCTCCATCCCATCCCCAGTGCTGGAGGCTGGTGAGATGAGGTGGTGCCAAGCCAGCTAACTGCCCAGCATTCTCTACACTGAAGAAAAGCTCACATGGCTGATTAAACTAGTATTGTAGCCCCTTCACAGAGACAGGTACAAAGGTGCTGAAACAGGGATCATGCTCAAGGTGGGTTAATAGTATATAACAGTCTCTAATGCTCTTTGCCCTTTCTTAGGCTGTCTACACTTGTTAAGTCGACTCTGTTAAGTCGACGTAACAGAGCCTGTAGTGTAGACATACCCATCTACACTGGCTTTAAGTCGACTTAATAAGGTTGACTGAAGCCTTAAGTCGACCTTCAGAGGTGGTGTTATTAAGTCGACTTAAGGAAGCACTTAAGTCGACTTAACAAGTGCCCAGTGTGGACGCAGAGTTCTGTGGGTCGACTTGTGTCCTTAAGTCAACCGAAGGTGCCAGTGTAGATGCACCCTTAGAGAGGAAGTAGTTCTTCCTTCATCCCTCTCTTTAAGGAATGCTTGCTCAACAAAATATGCCTTAGCTACTTACACAGCAGAGTCTGCTGGAGCTAAACTGCTATGGAGAATATCTCCTCTCTGTGACTCTCGAGTCTCAATGCTCCTGTCCTTGGTTATCTTCATGGGATGAGTCACACCTTTTAGCTGTTCTTTTCTTTCTACAAAGCGAAAACTCCAAATCCATTACTTACAAGTTTGCTTTCAGAAGGATTAACAACAGAAAAGCCGATACAAGAAGAGGCATTTTAAGGACTGGCTTGAAAAGGACTTTGAATGTCATGCATGTATTCAGCGCCTTTCATCCCAGGGGAAAAATCCAGAAATTACTCCATCCACCACTGACATTTAGCCACCTCTGGAATAA
>ML685786.1:15008436-15185989 GCA_007922175.1 Pelusios castaneus
CAGAAATTACTCCATCCACCACTGACATTTAGCCACCTCTGGAATAATACACAGAAACTTATTAAATAATACACAGCAATACACAAAATCTTGAGACAGAAATGGAGAATTCTCTATCCATGTGAAACTGCAAAGGGAATTGAAGGAGGAAGAATGAAATTTCTCAAATTGGAATCAGCCTAGGACACCAACATTATTAATGCTATTCTTGTGAGAAATACATAAGGATCTTTCCACTGGGAGCAATGGTCTTAGATAACATTTTGAAAAAGTGTCTAAGTTATTTAGGCTGCTCTTAGGTGACTTAGGTTCTCTAAAAATGTTACCTCCTTGGCTTTATGTACACATCAGTTGTATAAGTTATCATTTCAGCATTTATGTGCTAAAAAGTTTTGCAACATTAAAACAGAATACATAGAGCAGTGCAATACTAGAGTGAAATTTCAGGCTTTTACTTTAAAAGGGGAAGACTATGAAACTGAGTGTTTGTGTAAAGAAAATTTGCCAGGTAATTCAACTAGTGCAAAACATTTCATTTTTATATAAAACATTTTATTAATTCAATGTCTATTGAATCTGTACTGGAAGAACTCGCATTCTGTTCTGCCACCTAGTGATAGTAAATGAGAATGTTGGTTTAATGACGTGGAGGTAGGTAGTCAGATATTGTCGATATTTCTCGATTATTTTTATCAGAAACATTTGAAATGAGAAATGACATTTATCTCTTTAAAAGGTCTAGCTTTATTATAGCATCCTGCAGGTCAATATATTGACCTATACTTTGGTGAG
Organism: Pelusios castaneus; assembly: GCA_007922175.1. Classification (NCBI taxonomy): domain Eukaryota; kingdom Metazoa; phylum Chordata; order Testudines; family Pelomedusidae; genus Pelusios; species Pelusios castaneus. Next base: position 15,009,229 of record ML685786.1, read on the forward strand.
CAAGTAAGGATTTTTCCTGGAAGGAACAGAAGTTATATAACTCTTGATGCATTTTGCAATGTTGTTTATTTAAAAAATAGTAAATGTCAAATATGTACATAACATTTCTTATATATATATTTCTGGCAATGCTTAGAGTTTTTCCCCAACACTATGCTGCCTTTTCTCTGTAAAGTATAAATGTTATGAATACATGGTAAAATTGGGCCATCTGCTGGTGTTAATAAGAATTGCATTATAACTAGAGAGAAGCGTGCTTATTTCATATTCAATCATTAGTGTAGAGATTTACAAAAAGATGCCTTTCTTCACTTAGGCCCTGGAACTGACTCTATGCAGAAAGACTTGTGCTCCAAGGAGAGCTACTGAAGTGTCACACTACAGAATTATGGTCCTGCAAAAACCAAACCCTGCCAGGATGGACTTCTGCAGTAGTCCCTCACTCACACCTCCATTGCACATTGAAAACTTGATAGGGTTTCGAAGTTCTGTCAAGGATGGACAACATGGAGGCACAGTTCCCAGAAGAGTCACACCACTCTGAGGAGCATGATACTGGGACGCAATGCAAAAGTCCTGGAATTCCACAGATCCTGGGCTGCAAAGTACTATGTAAAGTATGAGAAGGCCCATGAATTTGCATGCCCCCCTCTCACACACACACACACTTGACCTTCCTTTTCCCTTCCCAGGTGCCCTCCCCCCGCCACCAGCTTGACCATTCTGGCCCAGGAGTCCCTATTCCCTTCCCCTCCAAATTTGAGTGAGTGGCAGCCTGTTGAAAAGTTGAATGGAGCTGTATCGCTATGTGCCAGGCTGCAGTGTCACTGGCTCAGATATGGCCTGGGCACATGTCTCTCATGACAGAACAACAATGACCTGAGGTCCAAGGCCCAGATGGTCCCCCAGCTTTGTGGCCAATGCCACGGATGCTTTGAGACCTGCTGGTTTTCACTGCATCCTTGAGGGAACAATCATCTTAGAGGGAGGGACCCACTGCCCAAATCTCTGATGGGGCAGCAGAAGGAAAATACTGCAAGGAACATCTCTCACACAGCTTCCAGCAGGATGCATCTCTCATGGAGGGTTTCTCCTCAGGCAATGACAGGGTTACAACTAAACAGAGCAAATGTGCAGCACAGAAAATGCTCTGATTCCTTGCACACTGAATGGAGGGTCTGGAAAGATCCAATATGCGCATTTCTTTCCTGGACCTCTGCTAGGCCTCTTGAAGGAGCAGCATTGTTAACTAGCATATGAGGAAATGCAGCAGAGCAGCAATCTGGCGTCTAAAATTTAATGCTGTTTCATTTTGTACTTTCAGCATGTTTAATAGGAACAAGAATTGCCACTGCTGATACTATTTTAAGGGATGAGCAAATGCCAGACAACCTGAACCTTCTAGCCAAAGTAGTCAAACTTAGCCTCAATCTTATTTGGAGTCCATGAGGTTGGTTAAATGTTTGTGTTTTAGCTGCTGTGACTCCCTATTTTCCCATGTGGACATAGACTAGAAACTCTGAGGCTGAGTCTACACTTGTAAATTAAGTCAACTTAAGCTTGCTTAAGTCGACTTAATTTACCCTGCGTCTACACTACAGTTTCCTTAAGTCGACTTAATGAAAATTAAGTCGACTTTATTAAACCTCCTTTAAATTTGACTTAAGGCTTAAGTCGACTCCCTAGAGTCGACTTAAGCCAGTGTAGACATGGGGTAGCCCTAAGTTGACTTAGGGCTACCCCAGGACTACACCAATGCCCTCCCAGCGGGGGAAGCACAGGGGGAGCCTGGCATGCCCCCCCACAGGGCAGGGCAGAGCCCTGCCCACCCTACCCCTATGCCCTGCCAGGGTCCCTGTCCCCCATTGTACCAAGATACAATGGGGCAAAGGCTGAGCCCCCTGGCAGTGGGCAAGGGGTGTCCCCTACCCCCTAGAAGTCGACCTAGCGTCCAGTGTGGACGCTCTAGGTCGACTTTGTAAGTTCCCCCCAAAGTCAACTTTAATTTTAAGTGTAGACTCACTAAGTCGACTTACCTAAGTCGACTTAGTTAAAGTCGACTTAAAATTACAAGTGTAGACATAGCCTAAGATTCTGGAGTACTTACGCTGTGGCAGAACCCGCGAAGTATGGAAATCACACAGGGAAATCTGATTTTACTGACTTTCCAACTCAAAGCAGCTCAGATGAGCTTTGATAAGAATCTGATCTTTGGCTTATCCGCTCCAGTTCTCCCAGTCCTTTTGCCTCTCCCACAACAACAGCTCTCCATTCTCTGTCTTTCCCCATGGTTCTGTTCCGAAGAGCCCTAAGCCTTTTGGTTATAATCTAAGGGGACAGTGGCAGGGAGGAGCTCACAGAACATATCCTCTCTAGTAATTTTCCTTCTCCATCTGATCAGGCCCAGATATTCAATGGGCGTGGCGGCACTCCTCAAGGCCCTCATGTCTTGATAACCACCGATAACCACAAGCAGATTCATCATTAGATGTATAGTCATACTGCAAAGGGACAGATCAGTTTCAAAATTACTTTCTTCCTCCCATAAATATCCTTCATGAGCAATTCTTATTGACACTTTAGCTTTGGAGCGCCTCTCTACTGAACTGAACTGAAGCTCAAACCAGGGTGAGTATGGCCTGGCTGGGAGGAGGCAGGGATGCGCCATTGCACTTAGTAATGCCCAAGCCTACTAATGGGGGAGATGGATGAAGAGGGCAATTGCTCAGGGGCCTGACGATTTAAAAGGGCTCAGTGGATGGGAGGATAGATGCACATCCTCCTTTCTTTCATGCTCCCTTCCCCCAAGACTCCACTGCTCATGCTCTTCACCCTTCCCCGATCCGAGCTTACTTATTCACCATACTGGTCCCTGGGCGGCTGAGGTGGTGGTATCTGCTACCTAGCTTCATGAATTCATTAGTAATCTCTTTGGGGAGCCCAAAGGATCCAGGAAGCTGAGTAGCAGATACTATTTCCTCATCTGCCCAGGAACCTGCGTGGGTAAAGACTTCAGATGGAAGCCCACTCAGACCTCAGCCATCCGTTTCTAAGGGGGCCAGTGACTATTCTGCCTTGGGTCCCAGAATTGCTGTCAGCGGGCCTGGCTATGCCATTTGCCTCCCCTTCTGGGTACGGGTACCAGGAAATGGCGGTGACTATATTGGCACTATTTTCACAGGCAGTAATTTTAGCTGATAGCTCACTGGTGGGGGTGACAAAGGCACACAGAATCCAGCTGCTACTGGCATCCTGAAGCCAGCCAGGACGATATATATCTTTATTGCAATGGTACCAAATGACACCTTCATAGAGTGGTGTGGGGAAATGTCCTATTGGGCCCACAAGGGAGCCTTGCTGTGTTGCAACTGGCTGGGAACCCTCCCAGGTGTGTCACAACCCAGGAACGGTTGAGAACCCCTGCCTTAGTTTACTAAAATCACCAACCACATTTAGAAGGTCAGAATTGTGCTGTCTGTGTCACTTCTATTGTGTGGACCCACTATTTAGCAAATTGGTTAGTATGTTTAATTGCGTGTCCTGATTTTTAATCCCTGTTGAGAGTATATTTATTTATCTTCACCCTTCTTCCCATTTTTCTGGTTTTTAAAAATATATATCTAAATTTGAAAAAAGAAGAAAAAGCCATTTACATAGACTTCCGGATCAAATTTGGACATGGATCAAATTTTTCCAGTCTATAATTCCCTGAATCCTGCTTGTCTGCAACACTGTAGGTTTTTTGCATTGAATTCTGTGGGACTATGGCCATTGACTTCATTGGGAAGTATTTGGCTACTGGGGGGGCTTGAATAGAAGCCCCTGTAGTTTTGACTGGACAAGGCATTCACTCTACCCTGATCTGGTGTAGAGTATTGCCATGCAATATAAAGTCTGATGCCTTCCATTCAAGAGGTGACTGCCTTTCAGTAATGGATAAAGCAATCACAGTTCTGTGTTAGAGGACTGATAGATTAAGTACAAACTCACATAGGGATCACTTCACAGATGGCAAATGGGACAACCTATATAAGGCAGATATGTGAGATCTAGCCCAATTTGTCAAGTCTGTCAGTTTGGATTTGTGGATGAAAGACACTACAGTGATCCCAGGTATTATTGTTTTGGAAGTGTGTTGCCTCGCCTTGGTTTGCCTTCTTGCAGTGTTCATATTTTCATATTCCATTCATTTTGAAACTCTCCCCAAGTGATACATATTAATTGGCATCACGGGCACCCTATGTAATATAGTGTCTTCTTGGCAGACTGTCTGCAAACTATTTTCTCCATTGTTCTTTTTCATCCAGCAGGTAATTGTCTGTACATGCCATCCAGAATAATGAGGGATGTGTTACCAGTGAGATCATGACCATTCTAAAAGAGCGTCTCCCTTCAGCAGCAGGCACTATAGGTGCGGCATTCTGATGACTCTACAGCTAATCTCAATTTTTCTTGTGGAAGAAGAAAAAATGTGAGTAGAAAGATAAACAGGATTAAACAATGTTCTGTCCTGTGGAAGGTGATATGATCCACTATGCCAAATGAAGGAAATATAAAAACGATATTGACATAACCATGCTTTACATTGTATCTGACAGAAAATTATGGTCAAAGAGGGCCTTTGGTTTTGGAGTGTCTAATTTGGACCCCATTTTTTTCCAGAAGTGCTCATTACCTGCAATCCCCAGCATAGACATCTTGGCAGCTCTTATTAAAATGCTCATTTCTGCCTTGGAGTGGGCAGGTTACAATACGTAAAGTCTGAACTTTCACAGTTTACCCAGCATCTGTTCTACTGATTTAGGTAGCTCCTCAGAAGGCATAATATCTTTTCAAAAATTCATTTTAAGGTAATGTCTGCTTTAGGATTACAAAGTGCTGGGAGCCAGTTTCTTTATCAGCAAGTTAATTCCATGGTTTAGCAGCTCTTTCTTCAGACCCACTATGGATTGAAATTGACTAAAAGATTTTTCCAGTGTCTCCAGGCACCTGGCTGAGGTGGTGATGTGCTGTCAGAACTACTGGGCAATATGAGTGCTCCTGGAGATTGGAGAGATGACACCGCTTCCTTTACCTGCCTCGGGATTACCTAGTGAATTGTCTGAACCCTGGTTATGGGGCCTATCATAGGACCTTCAGGTAAAATTACCATTTACGACTCATCACATTCACTGGTTCAGGAATGATTTATTGGTCTCAGAGCTAACATCACACCATGCTCCTTCTCAGTATATGTGCAATATGTCTCAGGTGGCACATGACCAGGATTCTTCATGGAATTTGTTCCACTGGTTGGACCATTGGCTTCCCAGGCCTGGGCTGGGTACTGACAAGGAACGTGACATAAACACTGATCCATGGAAGAACATAAATTAAGCAACATAGTTGGTTTCGAAGTCTCTTCAGTACTTAGACTGACATTTTCAAAAGCAGCCTCTGATTTTGGATATCTAAGTTTTTGGGTGCTCAATCTGAGCCTGCTTTCAGAACTTCTGAGCACTTCCAGACCTAAATAAATCAATGCCAAAATGGCCTAGTCAGCACCAGAAAATGAAATTCACATTTTCATCCTGGCGTCTAAAATGGAGGATTAGTTTTTCCATTTGAAAATAGTGATGGGGACAGGTCAAGTGGGACAGGGAGCAGGAATGAGGTCTTTTTTACTAATTAAATTTTAATTTTTCAAAGCCAGTGGGAGTTTTCAGTTCAAATCAGGTCTCGGTTCTAGAGTAGAGGCTAATTCATGTCTGGAACACGCAGATTCAGATCTATTGACTTCAGTGCAGTGAAACTAGCTTACACCAGACCTGAGTTCAACCCTATGTCTTCTTTGAAGTGTGTTCCATGAGGTACCCATATAACAATCCCAATGAGTTCTCGCTGGATTCCCTGGTAACAATCTCACTGATTTCCTGGGGTCTTCCTTGTTTTCCGGTGCTGCTTCAGGAAATGTTGTATTTCAGCTGGGCTCTACTGGCCTGGAGAACACTGTTCAGAATTGCAAGTGTGTCCATCATCTTTCCTGTGAGATTCACATACTTCAGTTAATAAGTCAACTAAACTTAATTATGGTGCCTTAAATTGCCTAAACAATTAAAGAGCAATTACATTTTTTAATGCAAAAAGCTCAAAAGAATCTAGAGAACTTAATTTCAATAAGATCTAATTCAAACAACTCAGAAGACAGGATTTTTTTTTTTCTGCCAAAACAGCTGAACTTCCTGCCTTGTTTTACTGTAAGTGCTGGTGTAACCCATATGCCTAAAATAGGCTGGCCCTTTAGGAGACCCATTGAGGGTGGGTTACTGTTGCTGGGCAGATTAGCTGACCACAACCAGAAATTTCTGGAAACAGGGAGTGGTCCATTTTGAGCATGCTGTACAGGGTTTCCTGCTGGTGTGGTCAGATCTCATGAGAGCAGCAGAATATGCAGATAGAGAGAATAAATAAATAAATCTGTTAGTCTTTAAAAGTGCCACAGGACTCTGTTGTTTTTCAGACAGTGTGTGTGGCAGGCAGGAGCTGCAGTGAGAAGAGTCCCTGTGCTCAGTGTTCAGGAAAGAAGCTGAACCAGGAGTGAACATCAAGATGTTTTCTCCCTCCTACGGAGTCTTCTGCAACAGAGTTTGTGCACATGCATATGGGACTGAGGGCTGGTTAACCAGTAAGCTGACTGAATGGTGCGGCTCCAGAGGAGAAAGAGAAGTCTGCATGGAATTCTGTTGAAGATTCCTGAAATCAAAGAAGAAGAGGACGGCTACTTCTTTCCATTGAAGCCTTTGGACTTGAACAAAGATTGTAGCTGAGAGTTGGGTGAACCTGGATTTCAAGACTCCTGGGGATCTTTCTCACAGTGTTTTTGTGGGGACTTTTCTGTTTAATTTCATTTTGTTTTGTTAGGATAAGATTGATTTAGTTAATAGTTAATGAAGTTCATTGTTATGTTTGTTCTTAGTAGTATTTTAATGTGAGATGGTATCTCTGAGCAATCTTTGGTGTGAGTCCCTTACAGACTGGATCCTGGGTCTCCAGGTGCTTTCTCCATAGGGATTGGGGTTTATTTCTGTTAGGCACTGGAGAAGGGCAATTGAATGAATTTTAGCTCACCAGAAGGTTACACCAGCGTTATTTATTTTCACTGTTAAGTGATAAATGGTATTCCATTTCATTATTTACAACAGAGTGAGCATGCTCTGCACATAACTGAGGAACAAAACTGGAGCCTCTTCTCTGATCTTTCATTTTTGCCCTGGACTAGTTCTGCAAGTTACTGAATGCCCTCCATTCCAAAGGTTGCTGGGTGTACTCAGCTCTATGTTGGCTCAAGTCCAATTCATGTCAGTTTTATTTATTATTTGTTTTATAGAATGCAAAAGTGTTCAGGTCACTTCTGCAGAACATGCAGGAGACCTAGTCTCTGTCCCACAGTTTAGGATCTAAATGAGACTCTGACATAGCAAATGAGTACCAGAAAAATGAGAGGAAAGGGAAAATAACTATAGTTACCTTGTGAGCTAGATATATAAATAGAAAGTGAAAGGAAGAACATGGTTGAGAGCAAGAATGTGTAGAGTTGCTTAGAGGAACATGTACAGCTTAATGACTTACTGATTCGAGGGTATTTTGTCCTGTTTCCTGATTTTGTCTTTGTAGATAGAGTATGTTTTTAGCTAATGTCTTATTTATTTTGGGCCAGAGTCTGACAGCATTATTTTAGTTTAGTAGAAGCTTACTCCATGGGTTGTCTCATTAAATTTACTGTGACTACCCTTGCAGTTAGTCGTATGCAAATTAAATATTATTTGGCTCTTTTTAAATACAGACAGTGTTGGAAGGTGTGTTCTTGGGGAACTGGCACATGAAATTGCGAGTCCATTAGCAAGGATTTTTAACTAATCTGTAAACTCAGAGGTTGTACATATGACTGGAAAATTGCTACCACAATTTCTATTTTTAAGAAAGAGGAAAAAAGTGATCTGGGTAACTAGAGGCCTGTTAGTTTGACCTCAGCAGAATGCAAGGTCTTGAACAAATTTTGAAAGAGAAAGTAGTTAAGGACATTGAGTTTAATGGAAATTGGGACAAAATACGACACAGCTTTACGAAAGGTGTATAATGTCAGACCAACTTGATTTCCTTTTTTGGGAAGATTGCAGACAAAGGGCATGCAATGGATCCAATTTACCGGTACCTAGATTTCAGTAAGACATTTGATACAGTTCCACATGGGTTCTGAATTGGTGCAGAGAATTCTTTTTTCAGCGTCTGACTGGTGAGTTTTGCCAATATGCTCAGGGATTAGCTGATCACCATATCTGGGGTCAGCAGGGGATTTTCCCCCAGGGCAGACTGCCAGAGGCTCTTGGGGGTTTTTCAACCTTCCCCTGTAATGTAGGGCAAGAGTCACTTGCTGGTGGTTTCTCTGTACCTTGGAGTCTTTAAACCATGATTTGGGGACCTCAGTGACTCAATCATAGATTAGGAATCTTTGCAGGAGGCTTTTTGCAGGAGGTTGCCCAAGCAGTCTTAATTCTAGCATTGCCTACCTTCTGAGTGCTTGACTTTGCAATGGTAGGTATTTTCTGTGCAATAATACATACATAAATATATATGTGCATATAGATAGACACATATTTACAGTCCATTTAAAATGTGTATAGTTTCATCTTCAATAAAATGTTTCCTTGTGTTGTTTGTTACTTGTATTTAGTGTAGTCATTTTATGACATATAAGTCACCTTACCTGCAGAGGATGCAAGGGATCTAGCTTTAGATTTTCTGTGAAGCTCTTTAGTCCTACGCCTCTGTTGCTGTTAAGGAGACATATCTCTGGCTTATATCTTCTGTGTGGTTTCTCTTATTGGTATGCTTTTCCATTGCCATGGAGACTATCAGAAACTCATTTAGCAACTCCCAGTGCCCCACTATGAATGTGTATTTCATAGCTCACTTTCTCAGAATGAAGCATGCTGTTTTACTTCTACTTTCTCACCTGCACTGAATGCTAAGCACATTAAAGGGATTGTCTACACTGGGAATTTTTTTAACGGATGTAGCTAAACTTATTGGTGCAAACTCCTGTAAATGCACTGCAGGGATGTGAAAAGTGACTTGTATGAGAGCAACTTAATGCAGTTTCAAACTCTGGTAAACCATATCTATGTGCATCACTTTTTACATTGGTGCAGAGCTTTCACAATATGGTGCAGCTACACCAGTGCAAAAAACTGCACTGTAAACAAGCCCTTTAACTTTCAAATCTTCAGTTATTATTCTGCTGAGTTTTTCAGTGACATTCCTGGGCTAACACTACTGATATATCACCCACGATCAGTTAAAACAACAATTTCTGCAAACACATGGGTCAAATTAAAATTGATTAGGATAAACTGCATATTAAAACACCGTTAGCCATGTGGTCCTCAGTCTTCTGGGGTGCAATTCTCTTAAGTAGAGGAGCAATATGCGCTACAGTCATTAAGTGCTGCCATTAGCTCAGAGAAGATTGGGGCTGCATGTAACCCCCAATGAATACACAGAGGGCCAGTTTCAGAGCTGTCTTAAGAGGGCTGTCCTGCCCTTGGAGGGGGCTCCATGGAACAGATAATTCAGCTTCCTTCTGGCTGTCTTTCCTCTCATAAGAGCCATCATGGGCATGAGTGGTGATGACGTGTTCTCCCTGTCCCACGCCAATATAGGCAGCCCCACGGCCTGCTCCCCACCCACCATACTCTGCCCTACCTCTATGGGGTCCACATTTCAGCACAGGTGGCAAACCCCCTTTCTGCACTGGAGGGGACAGATCCATGTGGAGAGTTCTCTTCAGGCACTGACTCTGGGTTTAGAAACTGACATGGAATGTGGCGGGAAGAGATTGGGGGAGGCACCAGCCATTCAGTCTGCGTGCGTGTGTCCAAGCGTGTGCGTGTGCGGGAGCTGGGCTGCTAAATGCAGTGGCAGCACCTCTGTAGCCAGCTCTCTGAATAAAGGGTCAATTTATTTTTAGAAACATGAAGTCCTCTCATGTTATTACCCAGCACACAGCATATGATACATGGTGTCAGCGGTCAGTCCGGGGAAACCTCTAGCAAGGATGAGAGTGTGATTAACAGGAGAACAAAGCAGCACCTAGGCATGGAACAAATTGGCAAACAATATCATGAGCTAATTTGTGTATTTCTAAACCGTATGCCTTTGACCAAAATGCTCTGTTTATGGTCAGCACCCTCGCCTAAGCAACCGCAAGGGAAGCACACAGAATTGCAGCAAATTTGGCAGTTCTGGCAAGGGTGGATGGCAGGGGTCTTCAGGATTGTTCGAAGAGATGGCTGGTTCAGGCCAGTCGGGTGCTGAGGCTGTGGCGTTGAGTGTGTGCGCGTCTGGCAGCATTAAGGTGTCTGAAGGTAGGAGAGGGCTGGAAGGTGCCTGGTGTGATAAGTAGAAGGGTGGGTGCTGGAGCGAGTCAGGAATTGCTGAAGGACGTCTGGGGTGCTGAGAATCTGGCTGCCACTAGATAGGCAGTTGGAAGCTGAGTGGGGAGATCGGCAGGGGGACACTGGTGGCTCGGAGGGATGTCAGGGGGGGAAGTCAAATGTCTGGTGAGTAAGCTGTGGGGCTGAGGGAGTCTCTGCAAGGGCGGAGGGCTGAGTGGGTAAAGCTATAGACTGGATGGCTGGTGGGTAAACTGGTCCCTGACGTATTTGGGGGGGCGGCTGTGTGGGATGTTGACGATTAAAGTGGAGGTTACGATGTGCTCAGCTGAATGTCTAAAGCAGAAGCTGGGGAGGAGCCTGAGGTGGTGAGGCAGGCCGATTGGGAGGACGCTGTGGGAACATTTTGGCTGCTGCTCTTGGTGCCGTTTGTGCTTCCAGACTGCTGCTTCCCCACGATGATCCCTCCGCGCAGCAAAAAATGTGGCACAGGGCTGCCAGATGAGTGAGTGATGCACAACATGAGACACCTGGCTGCCCTGACTCTGGCCCATCAGCCATCCTTTTGCGGTAACTCGAACCCAGCTTAGCGTAATGCCTGGGCTTGCTCCATTCCCCTCTTGTCTCTGCTCATATGGCATCTTTTCAATCTCTGAGCAGAGTCACCTGCAGTGAACTGCAGTCAGTTCGTGCTTCTGTGCATGGCTCTTGGGGGACTTTCAGCTGGTGCAGGGTAGAAAGACACAGATTGAATTGGGCTCTGGCTCTGAGTCTGATCTTATACTAATGTCCATGATTGAAGTGAAGAAAAAGGGATAGATAATATCCCAGACCTCTGTAGGATAACCAGAGTCTCATAGAGTAGTTAAGTTCCAGAGGGGTAGCTGTGTTAATCTAGTTCAGCAAAACAAACAAGGAGTCCTGTGGCACTTTTAAAGACTAACAAATTTATTTATTGCATGAGTTTCGTGGGAGAGTAGATAAGTACTCATAACTTTTGTAGGTGCTTGTTCAGGTTCATTTTGGTTGCCTTCCCTGACCACTCACTTGTAGTGTCTTTTTCCAAATGAGGTCTTTATCCGAGGGACAGTAACAGGGAATGTTTTTATATAGAGAACCTACTGCTATGAAGTTGGGACATTCTTGGAGTCTGAGGAGAGTGGACAAACACTTTACTTTTTTGACTATTTGTGGTTGAATTGTCCTGCTTCACTGTGAACTGGATTTAATTGACCTGGGCAGATTCTGCATTATTTTGCTGTGATAAAAGGGTTGAGCCTAATCCTGTACCTGTAAACATGAATAGCAAAATTTCCACTGAGGTCCTTGGGAGCAGGAGCAGATCTTTTGTTATTAAACACAATGGGTCTAGACTCTAGATTCTCCTCTCAGTTTGGAGTAAAGCAGGGAGTAATTCCACTGAAGTCAGTGGAGCCACCCTACTGCAGAACAAGTAAGAGGAGAAACAGATATGTTATTACAAAGAAATGTATCCATTTAAAAACAACTGGTGCTCCACTAAGTTAAAAAGAGTTAAGAAGGTCGTTTTAGAATTCAGTATACTTTATGATCTGAGACTCTGGGTTCTAAATTTCAACCTGGAGAGAATCTGAATAGCTGAGGAACAAAAACTGGGCCACAAACTGTAAAACCAATCTCAATACAACAAGGCTGATTTACACCAGCTGGGGATTTGCCTTTCTGTAATACGAACAGAAGAGAGGCCCTTAAACAATCAAATGCATCTTATTGCAGGTAAGAAAAGTTAAGTAATTAATCATAGCTGGCATTTTTAAAAAAGTCTTATTTACATATTTTACCCAGGCATCAGATTTGCAATGAAGCTGAAGAAACAGAAAAAAACATTAAATACGACCTGTCACTTATGTAAATAGCCCTGTGTTCACTGATAAAGAAATTAATTAGCTATGCGTGAGGGTGCTTTAACATTCTGATGTGTTCTGAACAGACATTTATTTAGTGTTATTTATATAGCCCTGCCTTGTACTATTTTATTTACAGCTCAGAATGGTGCTGAGATGCATTGTTTCAGGTGGCATTATCTCCTGAAACTATACACACTATTGTAGCCTATTGTCCTCTATGTGTTAGTCGCATTGCTTTCTGCCTTCTTGAAGGACCAGAGACAGAGCAATGTAGGGGCTATGGGCTGTGCTTAAAGGCAGGGGAAGGCTCCCCCACACCTCGTTCACATGAGCACCTGTGTTAATTGATTTTTATTCCATTGTTTTTATCTCATTGTGATTTTGTCTGTTCATTGTTTAAACACCTCAGTTGTTCTTCTGCATATCTGCATGCATGCATCCAGGATTTATAGCTATAATAATGTGTCATTTTGAGCTGGAGGATGGGGTCAGAACATCTCAATCTGAATTCCATTTTATCCAGAAAGTAGGTTTCAACAAATAGACACGTTCAGTGTTGAACAACTGCAATGCAATTTATTGTCTCAGTGTTTCACATATACATCTGAATTAGTGGGAAGGAATCAAAATAATGCTTCAGTGTTATGCTCAGTGAACAGAGGCAGTGAGAAAAAGCAATATGCTGAAAGAAACAGCTTGTGGGTGATCTATCATTGCAAGGTTAATATTATTTATGTGGACAATCTCTGTAGGAATAAATGAAACTAGGAAAATTGTGATTCCATACTATATTCTAAAAACCATCTGTTTCATATAAGCATTTAACATGCAGAAAGGCAGTAAATATGTCACTTATTAATTACTTTCTAACTGCATGATAGACTGTTTACTAAAAAGGTCATTTGTAGCTAGAATACTGTTCTGCAGTTTAGCTACAGAAAGAGTGGCTTCAAGGAGGACATCTGCATGACATTTGGGACAGAGAAATATAAAATAAAGCCTAGTAAAGAAGGAAAAAAGATGACCTGAGCCTACTTTTTTTTTACTTCAACGGATTAGTATTAGGATCCTTTAGAGTAAAATTATTATCATTACTAAGTCAAAGGTTTGTTAGACATTTGAGTTAAATAGGTGTTAACAAACACCAATCCCCATCCCTAAAACAGAACCAAAGGGCCGAAGTCAATGAAGTTATGCTGTTTATACCAGCTGAGAAGCTGGTCCAAAGAGTTTTAAATAGGATGCATAAACATTACTGCTTTTTCCAAATAATCCGGTTTTACTTCTTGGTATACATAATGTCATAAACCAACTAATTCTTCTGTTGTCCATAGAATTTTCAAAGCAAAACAAGAGTAGACAAGACCCGAATTTCTAATGTAAACAAAACAGATATATAGTCAGAATGCCCAACAGGCCAAGAAGGTTTGGACACTTGAACTGATTTATTTCCTAGCTGAAAATGTAAAAAGAGTGGGGACAAAGGATATTTTACTCAAAGTTACATTTATTTAAAACGTTTACAAGTCCTGTCGAATACGTTTGTGAATAGGAATATTAGATAAAAACAACACAGCGCAGTTAACAAATCCCATCAATCCCAAAAATCACTGTATGTCTGACACTTTTAGGTAGGTTAGAGATTTTTTTGTTGCAGTGGCAAACTTCCTTCTTTTGATCAAGTAGGCTGACCAATGCCCTAAAATGGCCATAACAATTAAGGGTCTAAAGGGTGATTTTGTAAAGTGTCGTCATCTTCTTCTTTTTTTTTTTTTAATCGCCCATCAAAACATTAGTCTGTCATTATCTGTTAGTTTTATACCTCCTTGCTTTGCTTTGAAGGCATATACACTGTGATTTTTAATTTTAAGACCTAAATTGTAACTCTGAAATAATTAATTGTGAGGGTATTCCCTAGCATGAGAGGACTGATGTTAAATTCTTTGTACCGATTATATACTGTAAGAAGAGACCAATTATTATCTGATCCTGTTCAACTGTATTGTTTGTTATTATTTATACACTGACCGTGCACTTCTCACTAAGATAAAGTGAATAACTATTATATAAATTAAGTTTCGCAAAGTTACATAAATGGCTCAAATTATCAGTGTGGAGAACTTTAACTCTCATTACAACTTTTCTAATTTATGGCAGCTGGCTAGGGCCTACAGAAGCCACTCAACAGCCAAGTTTAGCTAGAATGTAGCAACCTCCACCCAGTCCAACTTTCCTCACATAGCCTCACCAAATGATGGTGAGTAGTGGTAGCAAAAGAACTGGTTTGGTGGTTCAACGCCCGCAAGGGAGACATGGCCAGTTTTTGCCCCTAGGCTAGAGAATGTGGGTCAGTATGTATGACCACTTTGTTCCATGTGTGAAGATTCTTCCTCCCTTCTCTACTAACATTCCAAACCTTCCTTCAGCACAGATTATTAGTTCACTTATGAGATAAATGAAGCAAGTATAGATGGCTTAGTCAGTCAGACCAGATCCCAAAGCATAAAGAAGTCAATAGGAATCTTTCCACTGACTTCAGTGAGCTTGTCGCTTGACCCTAGCTTCTTCCAGCCACCATGAAGGAAATGGTTCTTCAGGAGACATGTGAAAGCGGAAAGAGTAATGGCCCTGCAGACCAGTTCAGGAAGGGCTTTCCTTGGATTGTGGGTAATGTGGAAAAAAGAGAAGGAGATGGTTGTAGGGGAAACAAAGTATCAAGGCTGCCATTATTGATGCAGTGGAGGGGACAGGTTATAGTATAAGAGATATGACACCTGAAAATGATCTTTATAAAGATGTTCCTGTTAAAGGATTTTCCCCATTTTTGAGGGTGTGAAGAGGTTTATTTCCTTGTTGACCTTTGTTTTATGTAAAGAAGCCACTTAATAGATAATTTACCATGGAGGTCTGCATTGAAACTTATTATTAATCATTTAAAGTCCCTAAAGAAATTCTCATAATTTTCACAGGGGTAGGATTGTCTCCTGAAAAAAATGCTTACAAATAAGGGTGCAGTTTGAAGAACTTCTAATCACTGAGGTGTTTTTAATGGTCATATCCATAGACTCCTTAAATGTTTGTTCAATAAGTAATGTGTATGTTTTGTTCCTCTTAGTCTTTCGCACTGCTGTGGAGTTAATTCTTCTGAACACTATTTAAACAGGTACATATTTATGATTGCTTCATTGATTAAGAGTGATATAGTGAATCAGTGGATCATTTGTAGGCATTCTTGGTTCTCAGTTTTTTACTTTAACCACTATACCATAAGCCTTGTAAAAATTATCGTATTTCAATAGTATGTGGAGGGCCGACTTGGATGGAGGCCAACTGATCTACTGTAGAGATACATTGTAAGAGACAATCCCTACCCAAAAGAGTGTATATACTAAAAATACAAAGCAGACTAAGGCTGTGGGAAGAAGCAAACATAGGGAAGTGATGTAACATATCCAAGGTCACACAGCAGATAGGTGGCAAAAAAAATCCAGGTTTTCTGAGTCCCAGGTGAGTGCCCTATCAGTGCCTATACAGGGATGTTGCTCAGTGTCTCTGCATTTAGATGATCGGTCTCTAGGGGCCGTTGGCAGCTGGCAGAGGAACATCTGATGCTGAACACCCCTCTTCCTTGCCTGCACCATGTGTAAATTGGCTATAGCTGAATATTGGGCCTGGAGCCTTTATGGTGATTGCTTTTTTTTTTTCACCCTGAAATCCATTAACCATAAATTTTGCAAATGGTGGGACTAGAAGGGAAAATGGAATTGATCAATGAATAAGAACAATTATTTGTTTTTAAATGAAAAAAACAAGCAAAAACAAAACAAAGATCCACAGAGGGAATGAAGGTAATTGACTATGGAGGGACAAACGTAGCTCTTCACTTTTCTGGGGAATTGTAGGTAGTTTTCCTTGTATATTTTAATCATAGCAGGATAAGGTAGATTGCATAAAATACTAAATGGATATATATTCTGACACACTTGGAAGAAAATAGAGTGATCAGGAACAGTCAGCATGGATTCACCAAGGGCAAATCGTGCCTGACCAACCTGATTGCCTTCTATGATGAGATGACTGGATTTGTGGATGCAGGAATAGCCATCGACGTGATATACTTTGACTTTAGCAAAGCTTTTGATACGGTTTCCCACAGCTTTCTTGTCAGCAAGTTAAGGAAGTATGGGTTGGTTGGCTGGATGAATGGACTGTAAGGTGGACAGAAAACTGGCTAGATCATCAGGCTCAGCAGGTAGGAATCAATGACTCAATGTCTAGTTGGCAACCAGTAATGAGTGGAGTGCCCCAAGGGGCAGTCCTGGGGCTGGTTCTACTCAACATCTTCATTAATGAACTGGATGATGGGATAGATTGCACGCTCAGTAAGTTTGCAGATGATGCCAAGCTGGGGGGAATGGTAGACACACTGGAGTGCAGGGACAGGATTCAGGGAGACCTAGACAAATTGGAGCATTGGGCCAAAAGATTGCACTTGTCCTTGTTGAACCTCATGAGAAAAGTCCTGCACTTAGGATGGAAAAAATCCCATGTACAGCTAAAGGCTGGGGACTGATCAGCTAGGTAGCAGTGCTGTCGAAAAGGACGTGAGGGTTATGGTGGACGGGAAGATGAATATGAGTCAACAGTGTGCTCTTGTTGCCAAAAAGGCCAATGGCATATTGGGCTGCATCAGTAGGAGTGTTGCCAGCAGACTGAGGGATGTGATTATTCCCCTCTATTCAGCACTGGTGAGGCCACATCTGGAATACTGTATCCAGTTTTGGGCTCCCCACTACAGGAAGGATGTTGACAAATTAGAAAGAGTCCAGTGGAGGGCAATGAAAATGATTAGGGGGCTGGAGCATATGACTTACGAGGAGAGACTGAAGGAACTAGGCTTATTTAGTCTACAGAAGAGAAGACTGAGGAGGGATTTGATAGCAACCTTCAACTACTTGAAGGGGTGCTCCGAAGAGGAGGGAGCTAGGCTATTCTCCGTAGTAACAGAGGACAGAACAAGGAGCAATGGTTTCAAGTTGCAGCTGGGGAGGTTGAGGTTGGATATTAGGCAAAACTTTCTCACTAGTGGAGTGGTGAAGCATTGGAATGGGTTACCTAGGGAGGTGGTGGAATCTCCATCTTTGGAAACATTTAAGACCTGGTTAGACAAAACCCTGGCTGGGATGATTTAGTGGGAGTGGTCCTGCTTTTAGCAGGGGGTTGGACTAGATGACCTCCTGAGGTCCCTTCCAATTCTAAGATTCTATGATTCTATATTTTTACTGGGTGCTTATTCTGGGCCTTCTTTGTCAAGAGCTTTGGGTGATGAAAGATATAAGATATTAAGAATGATAAGTAAAACAGTACCCAAAATATAGATCAATTAAAATGTAAACTAATGTAAACAAAATCAAATCCTCAGAGATTAGCATCTGTTTTGTTTGGTTTTGTTTGTTTGTAGACCATGAGAACATGATCAGACCTCCTGTGATATGACCCATTCAACATTTTTCAGGAAATCATTGCAAATGCACACTTTTGTCCACAAATTCAGCACAAGCTGGCAATACCACTCAGGGTTTGACTACACTGGAAAATTGCACTGATTTAGAATACCACTTCTGGGCGTTATGGTAATTAACCTGATGTTAAACATTCAGTGCAGAGGGCCTATCACATTTAGCATTTTGTCAACTCACTGTGGCTAACGATAGGATTAGCACTGAATTCAAGGTCATATTTAATATTTTATTAGTTACTAAGGCTCCTCAAGGTTGTGTTCTAACACAATATAATTTCCCATTGTATATAACCATAGGAAATAGGGAGAGAACTGTAAATTATGACTCATGTGACATCACTATTCAGGAAATTATTGAGATTTTTTTAAACAAATATTCAAAATAAGTAGCAAAAGGCCTGCTAGAAGAAAAAAATAGGGGATCACCCTTATTGCAGGAAGGAAGGACACATAATTGTTTGGTTCTTCACAGTTCACTTTTCATTGACTGGACAAGTTGAAGAGATTCTTCTTTGAGTTTCCACAGAACTGGAGCTCCAGCAGGACATCAACAAGCAGTAATGTATGATAACTAAGCAAGTAAGAATCGCTACAGCACCAGAACAATCCCTCATTCGCTCACTCTACCCTCAGGACTTTAGAAAGCTGATTCTTTCAAATTAACCCTTTCACAAGTGTGACAGAGACCATAATCTGAGTCTGCAAAACACACAGGCAGACTGGCCATCTGGCAGTTCTGGCAAATGCCAGAGGAGCTGGTGCACGTAAGGGCTGATGGGCCCGTCTTCTTGGAAAAAAAAATCTAATTATGGCCTACCGCAGGAGCCTTTCCTCAAGTCCTCCAGCTGGGCATGGCTAAGTGCATCAGCCTCTCCCCTTCTGGCCCCACTCCTTCCTCCCACCCCTTTCCCATCACGGGGCTCAGTGGCATCCTGGCCAGAATGCAGCAGCTACTCTTCCCTCCCTGGGCTCTGGCATCTGACCTCTGACCCTGGACCTGGGTTTCAACTCCTGGTTCATGACTCCCACTCTGACCCTTGGTTCTGACATCTGGTCTCTGACTCTTGGTCTGATAGTAGGCTCTGGCTCCTTACTCCGGCTGTCATGCTTTGGCTCTGTCACCTGCCTCTGACTCCAGATCTCACCCTGGGCTCTGATTCTTGGCTACTGACTCTTGTTCTAACCACTAAGCTTGACTCTTGCTCCATTCTGTAGGTACAACCGAACCACATCCTGGTCATATGACATTTCAGAGGATGGGGTGTCCATCAATGGCACCTATATACCAATACTTTGCCTGCCAAAAGGAACAAGTGAGTATGTGAACCCAAAAGTTTACTCTTCACTCTTTCTGCATGGCTTTAGAGGACGATAGAGGCATATTCAAAAATAAAAACATGGGAAACATTGGAGAAGTTCATAATGCCAGTGTGTTGAGGAGATTGGGACTGTGCTTGAAGAGGGAAGAAGGGACTATATTCTCCAGAAATTATACTATTCTTTGTGGTGTGCCAGCCGTTATTTTGGGTGCCCCATATACCTGCACGTAACTTGGCTCATGGAAGGGCCTGGCAAAAAAGAATTCAGTTACAAACTCTGGCTTGTTTACACTTACAGAGCTGCAGTAGCTCAGCAGCTGTGCTGCTGTAGCACTTGGTGACAACGCTGTCTACACTGACAGGAGAGCATCTCCTATCGGCATAAGTATTCCATCTTCCTGACAGGTGGTAGTTATGTTGGTGGGATTTTCCACATCCCTGAGCAACACTGTTACACCAACGTAAGTTTGTAGTGTAGACCAGGGCACAGTACCTGCAGAACGGTCATGGCGTGCATGTTTGGCAGCCTGAAATCTCGTTGGGGCTGCCTGTGCACGCTTGTGGGTGGCAGTGTGGAAAACACCAACTGTGTATTGCTACTTCTACCATTGCCACCTTACAAATGGGATCCTCACAGAATGGGGGAAAGCGTTGATGAGGAGAAGGGCTAGATCCAGGCATGGGAAGTGAGCACTTTGGTTTTCTGAGAAAAAGTTAGTCAAAACAATCCTCTCTCCCTTGGAATATTACAACATTTTTACCACTCCTATCCCTAAGGTCTGACCTCTACCCGCACGGAGCCATGCTGCACAAACTGGAGAAAATAGGAATGGGAGAAGGATCCGGATTGGCTGATGGATACACAATGCAGTGTCCCTGTACAGTGGAGAAGGAAAGGAACTTGTGGTGCTGATCTGAAACTTCAGGAAACCAAATAAAGTTGCAGTGTTTCTCTTTCTTTCCCCGTACACAGTTTTGTGGTGGCTGTGTTGGTTCCAGGCTACAATGCGGGTGAAGTAATATTTTTTACTGGATCAACTTCTGTAGGCAAGAGAGACAAGTTTTTGAGCTTCCACAGAACTCCTATTCAGACTGAAGATAACACATCATCCATCTTGTCTTTCTTTTGCTGCCCATTAGGCAAACATAGAGGCAGAATTTTCTGGTGATGCCAGCAGGGTGGGCAATTTGTGTGATTCACATCTTCCTTTGCATGGAAACTCTGTATGCTATCTGAGAATAGAGTCAATTTCTAGTCAAGTTGCCTCCCATCCTGTAAGCATAAAAGGCACCTCAGGTTGGAGAACTGAGGGCACAATGCTGTCTGACAGTCCAGATTGCACCCTGGGGAATGTCACCAATTTTCTTACCATCAGAAGCCTCTGCTCTTTCCTCATGGGCTGCAAAAATTGCCTGAGAACTAAGGATAGTCTAACAGTGAGTGGATGCCCTTCAGCCAAGACCCTTCCTCCAGTGCTCCTTCATTGTGGATAACAAACAAGGAGTCCTGTGGCACTTTAAAAGACTAACAAATGTATTTATCACATGAGCTTTCAGGAGGAGATTGGCTGAAGGGCATCCACTCCATAAGACTGCAAAAGAACATGTGGTGAGAAAGACCCTTTTGCTTTAAGTTCACTTAGCTTGTTAAGGTAGTTATTACTTACATTCTGCCTTTTATTTTCTCGTAATCAAATTCTGACTTTTATGCCTCATTACTTGTAATCACTTAAAATCTATTTTTCTGTGGTTAATATACTTGTTTTATTGTTTTTGTTTTATAAAAGTCAGTATGTTTGGTGTGGCGTGTTTGGGGAACTCCATTTGAGATGATAAGGTTTGTGCATGTCATTTTCTATTAATGAAATAACAGACTTTATATGAGCTTGTGTGCGTGGGGATGGGGAGGGGGGGAACAATGAGCCTACAGGAGTCCCTGAACCTTATCAAATGCTTGCCTCTCCCAAATCTCATCCTGGATACTTCCCTGTTTGTCCAAAAACAGTCTTCCCCTGTTGTTCCCCCTTGTCGAGAAGAAGTGGACAAGGAGACAGCCTTAGCAGTAATTAGTGCTCCATAACAGCCACTAACTCCAGTGAGCACTGCTGACAAAGAACAGTTTAAAAAAAAATTGATACACCCTCCCCAAAACAAATGTTGATAAGGTCATTAAGATATACTGAGTACTCCCAACAGCAGAGATGCTCAGGGTGGTCCCCCTGAAAGAAGTTGTGGATGCAGGTTTCTCCCAGGCACTCGGGGTCATGAGGTTGGGTCCTCTGGCACAGCAGCGTCATGGGAACATGCTGTAGGAGGGAGCAGGTGGTGGTTCATAGACAGGCTCAATGAGTCTATCCGTTCCCTATGGCATGCCTTCTGCTCCGTGAGCCTGTTAATCAGAATCTGTTGCTGCTGAAGAGCCCAATCCTCCAATGTTTTAATAACATAACTTTGCTGGAGAAGGCCACAATTTTAATATCTTTCAATATTCCACCGCTGACCTCCATCCAACCTGTATGCTTGGACAGGTATAGAGCTGTGTCTGAAGACATGTATTAATCCACTCTTTTCAAGTGTGCTAGTTTACTCATCTTAAGACAAGCTTCTGGAGTTTAAATGTGGATTCTGGCACAACCACATGCACACCTTTGCATGGACACATGTAGTCGCCAGTTTGAACAAAGCAAAGAATTCAGTTGGGATCCCCAGTGATGTTTGAACAGAACTAAAAAACAATCACAAGAAAGAAGGTGCTGTGCAATCGATTAACTGTGTAATACTTTGTTAGTCTATAATGTCTTTCATCTAGTGATCTTATGTGCTTTGCAAATAATTACAAAAGTGCTGCTGGAGTATGTGCTCCCCTGAGATCGTGGTGGAATCCTAGCTGAGTCTGCTATTGTGGTACTATCCCTTTCTAGCACTTTTGCAGGCTGAAGTTTAACAAGCACAATATGGCCCATTATATAGTATTAATTATAATTTCACTGTTCTGCATATTTTTTCAAGGCATGTTATTTAATCTCCTAAACCTATACCTGTTCTTAGAGACATTATTATCAAATAAAAGTAACTCCACTGAGTACTTACTTATTCAGAAACCACTTTAATGGAGTTATTCAACTTTAGGCCAATGTAATTACTGGATGTGGCCCCTTGGTGTAGTGCATTTAAAGTAATCTGCATTTAAGGAACAGATTATATGGAAGTATAGTTTATATTTTTAGGCAGGCCCCATGTATTCCATAGCATACACCCAAGTTCTGTTGCAAAAACCCATAAATTTAACTTATATTGAATAACTTGTATTGCAGATCTGCCATATCCATTTTTAATAGAATGTTTTTTAAAAATATTCTATAAAGTGAAAATATAAATGGCAACACAACTGATACAATTACTTTCTTTCCATTGAATCAGTGGAATACTGTTCCCCTCTAAACAACAGCAGGAAATTGCCCTCTAAACAACCATGATGCCAAAGGTTAATTTCCCACATACTGTATCAACTGTACTCAAATAATTTTTAAAATTAGTAAACAGTGGAAGATTTGTTAGAAATTGGTACTGATTAGTGTGTATGTAAAATATCTTTTCTTCTTGTTATCCACATCAACGGGTGGTTACTAGATGCTATTTTTGTTAGTAGTGTTAAATTTACTATATATTTACCATATCATTTAAAGAAGCTATTGTATGATTTCCTGGCACTAAACGAACAAAATCTGCAATGACAAAAAAAATCTAGAATGTATGATTTTGTCATCTTGTGAGGTCCATTGTTTGTTTGTTTAAATGTTAATGTAAAAAAGGTTGTGTAAATACTGATTTTGGATGCAGCGCAGATAAATTGTGCAGTGATGCACAATCATCTTTGCATAGCAGTGTTATCTTCATAGGGAATCCCTATTCTAGGAATCCTTTGTGAGTTTTAGAAGACACTCACAATACTCAAACTGCAGAATCTTGGTGGGTTGTGTTTCTCTGCTCTAGTCAAATATTTTTTTTTTCTTTGGCCTCACTCCTGTTTCCAAACTAGGAAATGGTTAGCATCTCTTTCCCTCCCTCACAATGGTGATTTGTTTTTCTTTCAATATATGGCTTTGTTAGTGGTATACATGGAGTCAAGAAAAAGACTTTCGTCTTGCCTTGTACGCTTCAGCATAAGCAGATTTTTAGAAAAGCCAAGCTGGGTAAGGCAGCAAACTGGGGAAGACTGGAAGATGTAATGTGTTTTGTTATTTAAGCACAGTGGACATATAAAAATTGCTCTTTTCTACAACACTCAGATTAATAGATTTTCTTTTTACTTTACATATTAAGTCAGTAAATCATCAGGATAAATTGGAAATCAGTAAAGAATTAGTTTCAATCAGTTCCAAAATTCTGCATTATAAAGAAAATCGGCAGTGTGGTCTAGTGGACTGAACACATGGCTGGGAGTCAAAAAAACAGAACCCCATTTCCAACAGTCCCACTAACTTATTCTGTGACACTGGACAAGTGACATAAGCCTACATTTTAAAAAATGGTCTACAATTTTGGGTGCCTCAATTTTTGGATATACAGTTTTACACAGTTACGGCTTGATTTTCAGAGGTGCAGAGCATCTGTAGCTCCCATTGCCATCGATCCTAGACCCAAGATATCTAAATCTGGGACTCAAAAACTGAGGAAACAAACTTAAAAGCCAATTTAAAAAATGCAGGCCTTGACTTCCCTGTGCTTCAACTACCTCTTCTGTAAAATGGGGACTGAATGTTTTTATTCACTTTAGAAAAGCACCTTGAGATCTACAGATGAAAAAGTGCTATGTGACAAGTATTATTATTATATCTCATGGATCATGATGAAAAGTTTAATTTCTACTTAAAAGACTATCAGAATTTCAAAATGTAGTTATTAGAAGCAGAAATAGATCAATTACATATTTAATAGTGCTTGGCACTTAAATAGCACTTTAATGTTTGTACAGTGATTTCAAAATATAATCAACCATTATTATCTGTTTTACAAAAGAAGGAAATGAGATTAAAAAAGACTGTTATTTGCACAAGGCCACACAGATTCATGACTAGAACACAGTTCTTATACAATGCTCCCTTCTCTAACCACTAAATCAGCAATGCTCAAACTGTGGTGGTCTACAGACCTGTTGATCACATGGTGCTACTGGTTCTCTTTCTTGTGTCCAGCTGTTAAATCACATTAAAAGGCAGCTAAAAATACATCCTTAATATTACTTCGTCCCCCTAGGCAACTGCTATAGTTGCTGCAAGGATGTTACAACATCATGAATATGAAGGGAGAAGATCTGCTCCATTATCAATGAGTGGTGAACTGATCCTGAATTATTCTCCTTTTGAGAGTTAGCCAGACAGGACTAGGCAGCACTAGATTTAGCTGCCACTCCCACTAAAATCTGATTTTCGACTCCACTGTTCTAAATATATTTGTACAACTTGCAGAACTTCAAATGCTACTGATTAACTTCCTCATTTTCAATACCAAAAGTAGAAATAAGTCAGCAAATGGAAGGATTTATAACTCTCTGTACAGTGGGTTATTTCTGTAAAACTGAAGTATTTAAGAGTTGCAACTCAGGTGACCAGACAGCAAGTGTGAAAAATTGGGATGGGAGTAAGGGGTAATAGGTGCCTATAAAAGAAAAAGCCCTTCATCTCAGACTGTCCCTCCAAAATCATGACATCTGTTACTCTAGTTGCAACTTAACCAAAATGATTTACACTATTGCTCTCAAAATGCTAAGCACTTGAAAACTACGAGGTAGAAGAAACACATGCTGGGTCTACCCAAGGTTATTATTTATGACACTGTCAGAATGTTGGGATGCATTATGACGATACTGGGTCACAGCACATCAAAATACAATTATGTTGTAATTCAGCCTCGTAATGTGATGTCTCTAAGCCCTGAAACTTGTTTTGGAATCTGTGGGTGTCCTGCAAGCCTTGCTTGAGGAATGCAAGACCAGAAGTTCATGACTGTACAAAAAAAGGCAGGATAGGTGTCAACATGCCATTGACTCAGCTCATTCACAAACACAACTGCAGGTTATTGTCTGATATTAACAAGGCCCCTAGTGACGCTATTGTGATGGATTATAGTAATAGATCAGAGCAGTTAGGATTATGAGCATCTTTGCTAAACCTCTCACTCGAGGGTATTAGATTTTATAAAAACTTTAGGTTGAGTAACAAGAAAACATATTTAGGAAGCAGGGTGGCCAAATAAGCCAATGCAAAGCATACATTTCTTGAAGGAAAAAAATGCTAAAGTCAGTATTGTAGGCTATGTCTGCACTTAAAACGGCTGCAGATGCACTGCTGTAGTGCTTCACACTCACTACTGTGCTGGGTTCTACTGTCTCCGGAGTTAATCGACCTCCTCAAGAGGTGGTAGTTAGTTCAACAGAAGAATTCTTCCATCAACCTAGTGCTGTTTACACTGGGATGAGGTTGGCTTAACCCCATTCCTCAGGTTGTGAATTATTCACACCATGACCCAGCTACCTTCACTTAACTTTTTAGTGTAACACTCACCTTAGTATCTTCCTTGAAAATGTATGGTACAGGTACAGCACAAGCTCTCACATTCTTTCAACTGTGGAGCACATTATAGTAGTTACAGCAGACATTTTCTTGCAGATTGGTCTTCCCTCCCCTTTTCAATCACATCCTTGTTGGAAACAACAGGGGTTGCTTTCTTAGAAAAGTACCATTACAAAAGTGTTATGCATTTTTTAGCTCTTTTAAAATGCAGGTTAGCAGCTGCAAATTAAAAGGAGAATCCTGCACAATGGCACAGCCAGCTCCAGTCTCTGCTGACCACCCCCAAATACCCTGTGGCACCCTGACCTGTCAACTTCTGTCCTACATGTGGGAGAAATAAGCTCAGTGTAGATTGGTTCAGGTAGGCAGCATACCCTCATGGTACATGGAAGGTAGGAAAGTGTTATCTGGGGAGCAGCCCGTGCAGTATGGGGGGGAGGCCAGGAAACTCTATGCTGATGAGGATAGGAGATGCCCTCAGCAGAGGTCCAAAGGGGTAGTTGTGTTAGTCTATTGCAGAGAAACAAACAAAGAGTCCTGTGGCACTTTTAAAGACTAACAGATTTATTCTTTGCATCAGCTTTCATGGGAGAAAATCCCACTTCTTAAAGGCTTTGAAGAACAGCAGAGTATGACACCCCTGGGGTTAAAGTAAGGGGGAATGTACCAGAACGCAGTTCCAGGGCCCACAAATTTGAGGGGCCAGTTTCAGGGTCCCTAAAAATAGAAAAATCCAGCGGAACGCATGTTCCACCCTGCCCTGGCTGCTGGCAGGTCCTATATCCCACTGTTGTTAATCACGGTACGTATTGTGTTGTGCAGTGTTTGCTAGTTTGTGACAATAATTGCTATAGACATAAACACCATATAAAATTATAAATATTTTTATGGAGCGATAACCAGTGCATGTGGTACTGAGAAGTGTTTGCAAACGCCTACCTGGGCTGGGGCCCCGCACATGCATGAAGGGGGCCCAGACAATACGGGAAGGGAGCTGTCAAATTGTATTTTAACCACTGGACACCCCCCCACCCCATAGAGCCTGCTGAGGATTAAACCCTGCTCAGGGCACTGGGGCCAGCAAGCTCCCCTCCATCCACAGCATAGGAGGAGACCCCCTCCTGAAGGAAACGCGACGGCTGATCCCCCTCCTCCCCCTGTGGGTGAGGGCCCTCCCGACGTCATGGCGTGTTGCAGAAGGGGACCCCGTGGCGCTGCCCTGGCCCTATGCAGGGAGCACTGTGTGCAGCGCGCGCGGCGGGGGTGAATGACCCCGCTCGGATGACCCCGCTCGCTCGCTGCTGTCCCATGGTGCCCCGCGGAGGGCGGGCGAGCGCCGGGGCGGCCCCATGGGCCGCGATCCCGGCATGCCGTTCGGCTCAGCAGCAGCAGCGCTCAGCAGCCGCAGGCGGAGCCGCAGCCGTCGTCGTTTCTTCTCCTCCCTCAGCGTGAGGCGGCAGCAGCCGTGAGGAGAGCGAGCGAGGAGCCGCCGCCCCTGCCCCGCGCCCCTGCCCGGCCGGCCATGCCCTCTTGGGCAAGGTAATGAGCCGCAGAGCCCCGGGGTCTCGGCTGAGCGGCACCGGCACCAGGCAGCACTATCACCCGCGGAGCTGGAATGACTGGCAACCCAGGTGGGCTGGGCTCGGCTCGGGCAAGGGGAGGCGCGGCCTAGGCGGCTTCCGGGGGGGGGGTCTGGCCTGTCCCCGGGCTGGGGCCTACGGAGGTTGGAGGGAAATGGGGCGGGGGAGGGCAGGCAGGCCGGCCAGCCCGGCTTTCTACGTAGGAAGGCCCAGCTTCCTGAGTGCTGGGGCCTAGAGGGGAAAGGAGTGGGGGGCTGAGAGAGGCCCATCCCCTGACTGTGGGGACCTAGAGGGGCCACAGGGTTTGGGCGACACACTGGGGGCCTAGGTGTGACCGTGCTGGGCCCTGGGCGAGGGAGCGAGTGACCCACCCCTGGACTGTGGAGGCCTTCACACGGGGTTGGGGGGGTGTGGTGAATGGCCAAGCGGGATTTTCTCCCAGGAAAGCTCAGGTGATAAATAAACATGTTAGTCTTTAAAAGTGCCTCAGGACTCCTTGTTTGTTTTGCCTCTCCAGTGTGGCCTAGACAATTTGGGGGGGACCTCAGGGCACCTCTGTTATAAAGGAGCCAGACTTCGCCGTGTACTGGAAAGAACTGTGCTAGGGGGTGTGGACAGTGGAGGGTATTTCCTGCTATATAAGTAATTCCTTATCTCTTGGTGGCTACAGAAAGAAAATGCTTCCTGATCACACCATAACATAACTTTGTAGGTTCCTAGTTCAGTTGGATTTATGCTGATTTAGCCCAGGCTCTGGATCTATTATTTATGATGATTTTAAGATGTTTCAGTTAAGCTGTTGCTGGCCCCCGTTCAAACTATTATAGGTAACAACTCTGTTGCTTGGTGACTTATTTTATGGTAGGAAACACTTTCCTTTAGTAGCAAATGGAAGTTTTGAGTTGCTTATATTGAGACAGAGAATTTAGGGATGCTTCAGTAAGTGCATTTTTGTTCCATCTTCTTGTTTTTTAATTGGATGTTAATTGAGTGGAGGCCTCAAATATACCTGTTATCTTTCAAGGACCAATAAAATAATACCCAAATCATGTATAAATGTTGTTCTTTAATCAGGAAAAATAGTCCAGAGTTGTAAGTAAACTAATGTGGTTTTTGTATGTGATGTGTTGCAGTTCTTACATTTCAGCAAGGTATTCTGCACTGCAACTTTTCTGACCAATAGCAAATCAGTAGATACTTTCTTTCATTCAAGTACTGAAAGTATATTTTGCATCTTAGCTATTTCTAACACTTCCTGTCATCAGTGTAGTTGCTAAAATACTTTAGGGTCTACTGTATTTATTTTGAAAGACTTTGTTAAACTTCTGTAATTTGACCCACTGTATCTAAGTGCTTTGACTTCATTATTGTTTCTATGTGGAACTTTTTTGGCTGTATTTTAATACTATAATTTAGGTTGGCAGAGAAAGGGACTGTAGTTCTAAAGTTTGCTGTCAGTATCATGAGGTTTATGAAATTGATGAGAACGTCACCTTTATGCGTATTGGAATGAGGAGATTGGATGGATAGAAAAGTGGATTTTGCTATTGTAGGGGTATAACATTAGTTCTGTATATGTGAAAGAAACTTTTGTTTTTATTAAGTAATTAGTGTTCCACTAATGTATTATGTTCCATTAATGTAGGGGTGTTGAGTACGCAAAAAGCATGCAACATTTAAATGATCAGAAGGTCACACCTCACTAAATTCTGCTCTCTTCATTTATTGAAGTATATTAAACTGCAAATTTAAAACGTAGAAATTTGCATGCCATCTTTGTGATGTCCTCTTGGAGCATCCTATTTCTTCAATAACAATGGAGTGCTTCCAGTGACCTACAATCTGGTACCTCCCTTATCCCCTAAATGATTACCTGCAGAGGAAAGTTCCAATTCCTGGACTCTATACTTGAAGACAGATATTTTTAAGCTCTTGAGGAGAGTTTTCCCCTGAAGGGAAAGAAGTGGATATACAGTTTGCATCCCTGCTGATATGGTGACAGCTGTGATAACAGCATTCTGATAAGACATGTTAATTTACCACAAGTCCCTTCTTATTTTCACATAGCAAATGTTCTTTACTGACACTGAAGCACTGTATATGCTAGGAAATTGACTTACTGCAGAAAATGATTGAACTGGAGGAGGTGAAAATGGTTTAACTGCTAGCACAGTCAGAACAAAACTGCATTCAACAGTATTACAGAAAGTGTGACTGAGAGAAGGTGAACAATTGTCACGGACAAGTTAGTTTCCTAGTGTGAATGGGGCCTGGTCCTCTGGCTCCAAGAGATCATGATATTGGGGCTTTTGTAAAGGAATAAATGAGATCTTTAAAGTGTTTTGGGAGCAACCAAAACTTTCAGCAACTAGCTTTACCTCTTAGTTTATCTACCTCTATCAACCAGGCACTCTAAAGAGTACAAAAATGTGCACAATGAGAGTTCTGAGCTACTTCTACATTTTATATATCTAAAATTGTTAACATTTTTAGACTTCATGAAGACCATATGAATCAATGTACAGATGTTTAGTTGAGGCTGCAGCAAGAAGAAAATCTTTGCAAAGGTATAGACAAGACCTGTGTGTGTGTTGCAGAACTTTGATCAGGAGACTCAATCAGATTTGGCAGATTTGACTTGCTACCTTTCTAAACTTCCAGACCTTTGCCGCCTTAGTTTTCCTTTCAAGTTTCCACTTCCTTTAGCTTTGGCTTTTTAGAAATAAGAAAAAAAAATAGCTGTGTAGCTCCTGCAAGTTTCAGTCCACTGTTAATCTGTAGAATTGTGCTGAATTAACTGCAACACATGGTACTTCTTCATATTGACAGGAAAGCAGGCATTGTGCAACACAGTAGCATTAAGCAAACTGATGTCTACTGGTGCAGAATAGTGGTAAGAACTAGAACGTGGTTTTAACATTCACATTTTCAGCATATAGTGAGAAAGGATAAATGGATTTTTAATCATCCCCTCCTATAATCGGTAGTTCTGGAATAACTACAGTTCTCTTTATGAACAGAAAAAGACACAAACATATGGTAGCACAGGATGTATGTGGAGAAGTAAGAAACAGCTCTGGTAAAAGTTCCAAAATTACTCTGATAGTTACCAGTTCAGTACTGGAATTTAATTTTTGAAAATGGAATTTTTCCTGCTCATTCAATGTGAGTTAGCGTTATGAATTATTATGATTATTTATTAATTTGTACTGCTGCAGCACCTACAAGCCCTGGTCAAGAACTAGGATCCCCTTGTGCTAGAAGCTGTACAGATACAGAACAAAAACTTCGTTTCTCCCTTGAAGTGCTTAGTCTAAGTATATGGTCTGGGCTACATTAGAAAACTTGAGTCTGCCCGACTATTGCTCAGGGCTGTGAAAAATCCATGTCCTTGAGTAATGTTGTTAAGCTGAGTTAACCTCTGGGTAGACAGTCCTACATCGATGGAAGAATTCTTCTGTCAACCAAGCGTATTGCTTCTCAGGCAGGTGGATTGCCTACCTTGATGGGAGAACCCCTTCCATTGGTGTAGTGTCTACACTTAAGCACTGCCTTGGCAGTGGAAAAATTCACACAGAGATATAGCTATGCCAATGTAAGTTTTGAATGTAGACCAGCCCTGAGAAGATGATTTTTGCAGCAGCATTCTGAATAGACTTAAGCAGTACAACAGTGCATTTCTCAAGGACAGAGAAAAAGATATTGCAGTAATTGAGACATGAGATGAGTCCATACAACAGTTTTAACTGTGTGAATGGATAGAGAAGGCTGTATCTTAGTTGCTAAGCAGAAAGAATCAACAAGATTTAGACATAGGTTGGAGATGAGGACAGATCCAAGGTGAAAAGGACACCCAGGTTACAGACCTAAATGAGATGCAGCAAGGTGGTGGTTTGTTGTCCATAGTGGTTTGGAACGGGAGTAGTGAAAGGGTTTGGTGGGAAAGGTTAAGAGCTCTGTTTTCGCTTTATTCTGCTTGAGCAGACAGCCATGAAGGATATGTCAGAGAGAGTTTGGGATTTTAGTTTGGACAGAAGGAGACATATCTGGAGTGAAGATATCAACCTGTGAACATAGAGATGCTAATTTAATTTGTCTTTGTGGATGATATTGCCAAAGATAAGGTGTAGAGAGAAGAGAAGGGGGCCAAGCCCCCCATAGAAAATTGAACAGAGGAGGATGAGAATCTGGCAGAGGATATGCTGAAGTAGCAGTTAAACAGATAAGAGGAGAATCAAGAGAGGTCAGAATCATGAAAGGCAAAGGAAGACAAACCTCCCCCCCTTTTCTTTTTAAAGAGCATGGTTGAATATGTTGAAGATGGCTGACAGGTTAAGAGGGGTGAGGATGTAATGTTGGCTTCCAAACTTTGATTAGGAAGAGGACATTAAGAAATTTTGATGAGTGCGATTTCAACGGCATGCAAGGGACAGAAGCCAGGTTGAAGAAGATGAAGGATGGAGTTGGAGAAGAGGAAACAATTATAAACAGAGTGTTAATGAACTTAAACTACAGATAAATGGGAGAAGGGGTGATAGTTGAAGAGGCAAGTGTGGTCAAGTTTTATTCATTCCTTTATTTTTAGCTAAAGCAGGCTTGTTTTGTGAGGGGAAAGAGCTAGAGGAGAATGACTGGTTGAGGATAAGAGGAAAGGAGGGAATGATAATGAATGTGAGGAGATTGAGAAATGGTATGGGATGTGGTCACAGTGGCAAGTGGAGGGGTTAGAGAAGAGCAGGCAAGAAATGTCTATATCTCTGACTGGAGAAGAGGGGAGGGGGGAAAGGAAGGACACCAGGGGAGCGGGAAAGTTGTCATATTTTGCCTAACTTTTTCAGCAGCATCCTGTGCACAGAAAGAAATGGAGGCAGGAGGAGGGGAGAGTTTTGAAAGGAGGCCAAGATTGAGGACATGACATTCAAATTGGAAAAGTAGAGTTTAGCTAGGAAGATGGCAGAAGTGAATGAGAGAATGGATTTGTAGTGAAGGAATTAGCCTGATTACAGGCTTTTTGCTAGCCATGTTCTGCAGTGTGAGAGCAGGAGCAGAAGAAAGTGGATGTTCTGGGTGAGCAAAAGGAAATAGGAGCAAAAGAGATAAATAGGAGCAAGTTGTGGAACTATGAAGAGAATTGTCCATCAGGTCAGTGGATAAAAGGGAAGGAGGTGGCTGAGAGCAGATGAAAAATGTTAAAAGTGATAGACTGGAAGTCATGGACTACTCTTGAGTGTTTTAGTGTTGGCGATTTTATGTGGCAAAGAATTGAAGCATATTATAGTTAATTTGATCAGCATCTCTTATTTGGTATGACATTCTGTAATCATAGAACAGTTTCTCTTTTGCAATCTGTAAGCATTTGTTTTTCTGTAAGTTAAAAGTTCTTGTTTGTCACTGTTTCTATTCCTTTTCAGTTGTGGCATATGGATTTCAAATCCTTCTGTTCTAATATACAGGGCTTTTTAGCTAATTATGTCAAAGATTCAAATTTGTAATGTGAACATGTAGTGTAGTGTATAGAGAAGTTACCTGTACAACTCGGTTTACTGTGTATGTAATTTATTGCCTTTTTGGTGCCACGTTGGGAGTCATTGCACTGAAAAGATAACTGGAGTGAGAGCTGATGTTTGTGGTTCCTGTTGTGAACAGAGAATCTGCAAAGAACTTATTAGAATGTTTTTTGTAGTACAGAAACCCTTTAAAAAAATTCTAATACATTGGATTCCTATTCAGCTCAGAATGAAGAAATTACAAAGAGCTCAGACACTTTTTCAAATTCATACAGTTTTACTGTTGTATTAGGATTGTATTTTAATTTTAATTGTGTGACATGAAAGAGCAGTAAGGCATGATGTGTAAAAATAAAGGTAGAAAGTACTGAGAGGTGACAAAGCATGAATATCCTTCATATGATGAATATTTACCCATAATGACTTGTACCACTTGTTGCTGCTGGCTTCCCTGAAGTATTCTTTTATAAGCAGTCTGTTTCTAGTCTTTGTATTTTGAATCCGTTTCAGTAGTTTGTCCCAAATGCAATGTTTTTCTAATCTTGAAATCAGTCTGTTGTCCACTGAAAGCCGTACAGAAATCTGGGTGACTGACAAGTAATATTTCATCCATATTAGTACTGCTATGCAAGCATTTAGGGAAACTTGTGAATAATTTTCCTCATCAATCTGACTAATCTTTAAAGGTGACCTGCAATGGATTTTTTAAAGTATTATGTGTTGTTTATTCTATATAAAAATGGCCTATAAGATGGTAAGGGAGGATGTGGGGGGGGGGAAGGAGGGGTGTGGAGTGCATGGACAGGGATGTTGTTTTTTATTCCTTTTTAATAACTGTATAGATAACTGTAGTATCAAATCGGGGGGGTGGCTTTTGCTGGAAAACCTTTTCCAGGCCTCAGAGCAAATGTATTGTGATCTCTAATGTCATGGCTGAGTGGTCAGTGGAGTTGAATCTTTAGTAAAAATACCCTTTCTTCGGAACATTCTGTCATCATCACTGGTACTACATTTCGAGACCCAAATCAATTTTATCTTCTTGTGTTAGACACTGTATAAATACAGATGTAGACAGTCTTCCTGCCATAGGGACGATTCTTTTGACCACAACAACTAGAACTGGCTATAAATGGGCGTGAGCAAACCCACAGTTTTAAACATTTTGACTAAAAATCCCTTTTCTGTTACTTCGCAGAAGTCAAGAGACAAAGCTAAGCAAAAATTGGGGGACAAAGTGGAATGATCTTTCTTTTCAGTTCTCTTCTATTTTCCTTCCAATGTGGGGGTGGAACAGGAGTGGAAATTTCTCCTACTTCCCAGGGTTATGGACTTTAGTTTCAAGAAGCAGGAGCTTGCTTTCAAAAAACAGCCTTGGCAAACAGGGAACAAGGAAACCCAGAACAGAGTCTGGCAATTTTTTTATTTTTTTTAACTGGATTTCAGTGCCAATTTCTTTCCCCATGTTTTGGAGAAAATAGAGTAGTTCTGTGATTCATAGGGATTCATTCCAGGACTGTACCTTAACATAACATTTCAGACATGTTTTCAATTTCATATATTACCTTAAGGTAAAATATATACTAAGTAGTGTGTAACTCCTCTGCCAGTGTTTCTATCTTGAAGCAGTTATTACAAAAAGGTCAGTTGCTAATGTCACTTCATTTGTTATCTTCACATCATTCTACCCTTCATTTGTTCCTTGTGGACCAAGCAGTTTGGAGGCCACACTGTCGCCAGCCGAATAAAGATTTTTGTCATTGTTTATTGGTCTAGTATGAAACTGACCAGAATCACACAATGCTGATGCTGGCACTATGGTGGATGGTGGGTGGTTATAATGTCAATGATTGAATTTGAATTGTAGTTTGCCAAAGGTTGTGTGAAGATGCTCAATGTTTTGTATTCCTTTGACTAATTCAAATCAATGAACATACTAGATTGTTCAGTCATAGTCATTCACCTGTGCTGTTGCAGGTTCTAAAATCTCTGCCAGGAGAGAATATTGTAAAAATTCATTTTCTCTGGAATAAGTGCCCACCTTGCAGAGTGGATAAAAATTTGATTTTTTTGCGGGGGTAGGGCCAAAGAGGAGGGAGATTTATTTTATTTAAACTGTTTTTTCTTTTTAAAAATAAACCTATTTAAAATGAATAAAATATCAAATATATTAGGCATAAATTTATTATAATTCTCTTCAGCTTTTAAATAGAAAATAAATATGCTGAATCCGTGATACTCTATCAAAAACTGTGTTAAAGGTTGCCCTTTGTATAATGGCAGAAAGAATCAAGGGGAAAACATCTGACTTAATGTCAAGCTTTATAAATGTGGCACAATAAGGTATTCCAGCTTTGTTTTGTTTAAAAAATAATTTTTTATGCTGTTTTGTGTGTTAAATTCCAGTTACTGTTTTAATGCAACTTGACACAAATCATGAGCAGAAAGTTAATTATCTAATACAGTGGTTCTCAAACTTTTTTTTTTTTTTTTTTGCAGACCACTTGAAAATTGTTGAGGGTCTTGGTGGACTTGATCTTCCCAAATGGGCCCATGTCACATGAGAGAGGAGCAGGGCTGGAAGGGGAAGTGGCTGATGCACAGTGCTGTTTGAGGACAGTAGTAGCTCTGGCCCACATGGTGGGTGGGGGGTGGAGCAGGGCCAGGAGGGGAGAGCAGCAGCTGTCCTCTGGTCAGGGCACCACTGGGCCCACATGGTGGAAAAGAGGTGGTGCCATGGGGGGGAGTTGGTCCCCTAGCACCATTGCATAATGGTTTACTTGGCACACTGTGTGTGTGTGTGTTATGCGGTCGCATCAAAATATGTGACTGATGTACAACTGGTGTTACACAAGATTTCATGTGAAAGATGACTTTAACAGAGTTATGTTTATTATTAAAATTCACTTTGTCTAAGTAGAAATATTACCTGATTACCATCTTAAAGTCCAGGCATGAATTTAGGAAGGCAAGAATAAGTTTGTATATCCAATTTTCTTGATGTTTGGTGGCACAGTTGTATCACAACATAAAAGAGGGCCTGGGGAGACAGATCAAGGAAGTATTCTTTTAAATGCAAGGAACTACAAATGTTCTGTATCTGTAAATGTGTGTTATGGTTTTAAAGTGGGTAAAGTAGTTTAGTACTTTCCCAAACACACATACTCTAATATTGAAAGAAGAGTTTAAACTTTAAATGATTATTTTTATGGTTTTCTTATTAGTGTTGACCATTAATTGAAGAATCATATTTTGGATAAGCATGCACAAGCAGTGATTTAAGCAGTCTTCTTCCTATTTGTTCCTTCAGTGAAATATTGAGACTAAATTTTCATAGTGACATATTATGTCACACATGGAATTCTGATAAGATCAAATCAGAAAGAGAATATGGGTTCTGTGACTGTTACTTAAACACACACATCTGAATAAATAAAAAATTAATACCAGAAGTGACTGCTAAGAAAATTGCTTTTTGCTTAAATCTTATTCTGAGCTTGCTTCAGTGTGAAAGTCCATATTCAAAGCACTACAGGTTATCGTAACCAGTTGGATCATAAAGTCTATTCTCAGGAAACCAACAGCTTGTACTGAAGTGACTGTTCTCTGCCTGCTGAGAGAGTATTAGAAGTTGATGGGTGTTTGAAGTGAGCACATTGATTGCAATGAAAAGGAGCAGGCTTTTAGGCCATGTACACACTACTAACTTGTCCCGCAATAAAAGCTATTGCGGGACAAGGAAAGCGCTATAAATATAGCGCTTTGGTGTGTACACACCTGATGCTTATATCGCAAAGGAGCGTTCACCGTGTGAACGCTCCTTTGCGATACAAGAGCAGTACACAGTGGGCACCTGTCCCACCATGCACTGCCCACAGCCAGCCCCCTAGCTCAGCCCCGGGGCTTCGGGTAGTGGCGGGAGCCCGAAGCCCTGCAGCTGGACTGGGGGTTGGTCCGAACCGGCTGCTCTCACCGGTCCAGCCGGCCAATCCCCCAGCCCCCGAACCTGGCAATTTTAATATGTCAATTTCACTGCTCAGCTAGAGCAGTGAAATTGACATATTTGACAGCTCCGATGTCCCAGAGTGGCCCGGTTTGGCACTCTGGGACATTTCCGGAGGCTGTCACGGGCGCAACGAGCGTCCACACAGGCTGTACCACAGAACAACTGTTCCGTGGTAAGCCTTACCACCCTCGTTTGGGGTGGTATATATGTTGCGTGGCAAGAAGCTTTCCTTTGTGGACGCTTTGATTGTTATCGCGTGGTAAGGAGCCTTACCGCGTGATAACTTTGTAGTGTGTACAAGGCCTGAGAGAGAGAGAGATGCATGGGAGCAGAGCAACTCTTTTATTTATACAAGATGCCACTCCCTTCTGTAGTTGGTAAGCTGTTACGGCATCTCTTGATTCTGACAGTTTTCAAGACTGCACCCGAACACAGAACAGTAGTAGTACCTAATGCTTCTCAAAGCATCTACAGGCTTGTGGAGCATGTGGGTTTCACCACAATAAAATGATTTTAAGAGTTTTTAAAAGAAGGCAACATTTCAGGAAGTGAGATTAGTAAAGAACATTTGCAAAACTCCAGAGTTTAAATGTGCAAAGTTAATTAACACTTTACTGAACTAAGTTTTGTTGACTCCCATTTTTGACAGTAGAAGATTGTGCAGTGTACTGTGCTGGAAAGCCATTCTTATCAGAGAAACAAACATTATGAACCTTTGGGGTGGTTACGTTCAAAGCAATCGAAAGCCTGCTGCTCTGTTACATTGAGCACCTGAGGCAGCAGAGACTCTACATGGGACATCCTCCATCTCCCTGAGCATGAACTGGAAGTTACTGCAGTTCACTCTGGATGGAGAAAATGCACATGGCCATGTAAGTGGAGCCGAAGTATGATACAGATACATGAGGCACAAAATTGCTTGGAGTGGGGCAAGAAGAGATAAACAAAGGACGTCATTTGCTATTTAGCACCCTGGTAGTGACTGAAGTACAGTTGTTGTGTGGACCTCTTCACAACTCCCAGTTAGTTCCAGTGAGCAAAGTCTTTTACTCAGGCTTTGTTTGCTAGATCAGGATTTGGGCCTAAGGGAACACTGTCACTTACTCCTATAAAAGCCATGTATAGTGCTTGGCAAAATAATTAAACTGTTTTGGGTTTAGTATCACAGAACATTGTTTGAGTAAGGAAAACTATCCTATTTTCTATAGAGAGGTTTTTACTGTGGGGTAGTAAACATCTGTCTTCATTGTGGTATGAAAGTATTAATTTGGACATGTATCTACTTGATTCAGTAAATGGCACAAAATTGTACTTTGGGGTGAGCGTTGGGAAAATAGATGTATTCTCTTTAAACAAAAAACAAAAAAAACCCTCCAGTAATATTTTTGGTGGTTTTTCCACCTGCAAAGTGCTTTATAAGCATTAACCCTCCAGATTGTTCTATTTTGTAGACCGGAAAGAAGATCTTTGAGTGCACCAGGACTTTAAAAGATGGTTGAAGAAATAAGTCTTTTAATACTTTTATATTCTTAGCTTGGTAGTTTTTAGCCTGCAAAGTGCATTTGACATCACTGTTTTGAATTTACCTTTTGTCTCTTACCACAGTGACCTGTATTGGAAGACTATTGAGGATTTGAAGTATTTTTTCTCTTCTGATTTTTTTTTTTTTTTTTAGTGTTTATATTTAGGAAAGCTATGGTTATATTTTTTTTAAGAGTAAAAAAATAGACCATATTTTTTCTTGATTTGTTAAATACAAATAAAGCTCATAGCAAGTACGAGAGATTTTTAGGGCTTGCTGGACAGCCGCCTTCTGTGAATAATTTTCAGCAATGTAAACTCAGGTATCATTGAGTGTGTTGCAAAGAAATTGCCTGAAAAGTCATGGGTAATTTCTTAACCCTTAGAAAGGGTAACATCTCTTACTTTGTAGCTTTAATTCTCCCACAGACACTTTCCCTTTAAATTTCATCTCAATGTTAGGCAGCTCATCACAAACAATATCTAATATACCTACTAACAGAAAGGAATTACCTCCTCAACAGCTTCTCAAAAGCTAACTGTGTTGTTTGTTCCTGGCTGTCTGTGCATGTGCATGCTGCGTCTGTGTGCATGCGCAAGATCGAGAGAGAGTCAATCTGCTTTTCTCTTTTTGTCCATCCCCTCTTCCTTGCCAAAAGCCAAATTCATCAAGATATTAACATATCATGCAGTTGCATAGTCCGTCATTGCCTAGCATTTGACCAGGTAGTTACTTCCAGTAGGGCTTTGACACACTAGAACACATTGCCTTTGTGTTCTGTTACTATGCTTGCTCTCTTCTGATTCAAGGCACAAGTTTAAGGTACTTGCTTCTTCTAAAAGTAGCTAGGGTTTACAGTATAACTATCTTTCTTTTTAAGACAATTATTGGATTGTTTTTAAATGTCAATTGTGTTCATAAATGTGAATCCCTCTTTTAGTGCACTCTTACATAAAAACGTAATTTTCTTTTTATAGAACTGACAGTGCATCAGCTGACCAAGACCATTTAAAATACCCTGCATCCAGAGACCGGGGCAGCTCTGCCTCCTATGGATTACAACCCTCAAATTCAGCTGTGGTGTCTCGACAAAGACACGATGATATCAGAGTCCACACTGACATACAGAATGAAGAAAAAGGTATAATGATTGCTGTTTCATGTGTAAAGCACTAGGGGATATCCAAAAAACCTGAAAGGCAGCAAACTTAAAACTGATAAAAGGGATTGCCTTTATGTAAAACACAGTTAAACTCTGGAACTCACTGCCCAAGATATCAATGAGTTTAAAACAAAGCAGGATTTTAAAAAAAATTAGACATTTTACATGTATAATGAGAAAATCCAGAGTGATATTATATAGAATAAAAAATAGAAAACCAAGTTTAATTGTCAGATTAGAAAGAAACTTTACTTTGGTCTTGTTATTCTGTTATTGTCTTCTGTAAAAACATTGAGAGTCCTATGGCATCTTAAAGACTAACAAATTTCTTCAGACAACAGAGTCTTGTGGCACTTTTAAAGACTAACAGATTAATTAATTAATCTGTTAGTCTTTAAAAGTGCCACAAGACTCTGTTGTCTTTCTACAATAGACTAACACGGCTACCCCTTTGAAATTTCTTCAGGTATAAGCTTTCATAGGCTCCAATCCACGAAAGCTTATGCCTGAAGAAATTTGTTAGTCTTTGAGGTGCCACAGGACTCTTGTTTTTGCAGTACACAGACTAAGATGGCTACCCCTCTGGAAATTGTCTGCTATAGGTTTCTGGCACTTTCCTCTGAAATACCTGGTACCAGCTGCTGTTGGTGGTACGTTACTGGACTAGATGGACCATTGGTAGTATGTGCTTTGTCCCTGGCTGTAATCTTGAGTAAATGGTTTAAATTCTTTCTGACTCAGCTTATTTTTTTTTAATAAAATTTATATAATATCTGTCCCACAGGAATATTATGAACTTGGTTGATAAAGCACTTTATGATCCTTGGAGAAAGTATGAAGTATGTTCCGTTATGTATAGCTGAAAGTGACATTGTCTATTTCAGCTTATAGCTACTGTCTGGTTGGGAAAGTTCTGTAGGTTCTAACAGCTTGTTTACACAGCACAGTAATGCACACTAGAATGGTTTGAATTGTGAAGCTCACCAGTGTTGTGTAGTATCTGGCATATGTACACCTAGTTGGTGTCCACTAAAAATTCCCTGGTAAGAAAGGGTATAGTTAGAAAAGTCCATGGTTCTCTTTTCAAATTCTGAACAAAAAAATCATAGTTTTGCAGCTTTCTTTGTAAATGTCTGTACTGTGGAAATGACCAAACACACTGGGTAGTCAGGCTTGGGAAGTATTTAGTTTCTGCAGAGTAGACTTAAAAGGATACATACCTTCACATTCCCATCTTATCTGCTAAAGGGACTTGCATTTTACAATGACAAGAAATCTGTACTGCTTTCTTACTTTGTTTTTGGCTCTGGCCTCTGCACTAATGTTGGTTTTGGAAATGTCTATATTGTAAACTTATCTTCACTGAGTCTGCCTGTAAAGGTCTAGGTACTTGTGGTTGCTTGTGTGTGAACTAGGACATGTATATTTAACCTGAGCAGAATAAGTTGTCATATATTGTCCAGGGAATAAGCAAACTAATAGCCTGTTCTCTGGATAAATAATTGTCACAAATGGATTGTTTCTCTTATCCATAATTTTGATTCAGTAGTGGTCATTGGACTGCCATGGGTGGAATGTTTCAATCCTCTAACGAGAGATTTGAGAAGATACATACTAATGTTTAAAGGTTAATTGCTGCTCGTGAGCAGCAGTTCTGGAGGTGTCTTTTGGCAAAGAGGAGAGAGGATACATTTCTTCCTTGTGGTAGGCAGGTAAACCTTGTTTGATTGTGAGGGTGCTGGAAGTTCATTCCACAGTCTTTCACAGCAGCCAGTTACCCTGCTGTATCCTGCTCCAGTTTCCATCATTGCATATAATGTCTGCACGTTTCTGCTAAAATGAACAGAAGTGCAATGTTATGTTGTCATGTTTCAGATTTAATATTCTACTCCGTTGAATAGGGATAATTCACACTTTCTTGGAGAGTTCTTTCAGGTTGTCTGTTTTCAGATTGAAGGAGGATCACATTGCAGCAGCTAATCTTCAATATTTGTAGTAAAATCTTTTATACTAGTATGAAAGCAAGTGCGCAGTAGCAAATTCCGCAGAATCTTGAAGTAAATAGGGCCATGAAGAGCCTGCTTTTGGGGTATCTAGAAAGGCTAAGGTTTACAAGAATTTTTGAAATAACTTTTAAAAACTTACTTTGTATGACAATGTGTATACTGGTATATTAGAAGTTGGATATTTAAATGTGGCTTTGGTGTGTGAATTCAAAGGTTACCTGAAACCTCCAGTTAAACTACATACTTTTTTGTAGTGTTGTATGCTGTCTTTTAACCATAAAATGTGTTATAAACATCACAGTTAAGTGGTGGTGTAGTCATTTTGGTCCCAGTGTATAAGGTCATGTCTACACTACAAAGTTAAATTTAAGTTATGTTGGTGTTCATCCACTGCTGTTGCGCATCCATGTAACACTCTTTGTGGTGGTGGAGTGCATTCTCAGTAGGTGCTCTTTGTGAGAGAGAGCAGTGCACTTGGGGTAGCTATCATGTTGTGCAACACGTTACCATATGCTGCTGGGCATTCTGGGAAGGGTTCGTGGTGCCTCATGGGGACACATATGGAGTTTGATGATGCAGTTTTTTTTTTCCATCCCTTCGTTCCCTGAGCTTTCTAGTGCATTTTGTGCCACTTTCAATAGATCCTGTAAACTGCACATCTGCTCTCTCTGTCAGAAAGCATGGATCCTGCACTCTTCTCCAACGTTGTGATGAGCGTTATGAACAGACTGTGCCTGGTCCTTTGGTATTTCATGCATTGCAAATCTGATGACAACACTGGAGTGTCTGTCCTGTGTACCATGAACAGAAACAATTCAAGATTGTTTTTGGCATTCATAGGGCATCTGCACATGGCAAACTATTGATTCTGGGTGCAAGAAACAAGCAGTGAGTGGTAGGATTACATTGTTATGTAGGTATGGATGATGAGTTGTGGCTGCAGAATTTTCAGATATGCTACCTTCAGATATGCCACCTTCCTGGAACTGTATTTGGCACTTGCCCCTGTCCTCCGGCACAAGGACACCAAAAATGAGAGCTGCCCTGATGGTGAAGAAGCGACCGATGATCACTGTGTGGAAGCTGGCAATGCCAAACTATTGCTGGTCAGTTGCAAATTGGTTTGGAGTTGGGAAGTCCACTGTGGGATTTGCAGTGATGAAAGTGTACGTGGCCTTTATTGGCCTTCTGCTACAAAGGACTGAGACTCTGGGCAATCCGTGTAAAATAGTGAATGGTTTTGTGGCACTGGGATTCCCTAACTGCGGTGGAGCAAGAGTTGGCATGCATATCTCCATTTTGGCTCCAGACCCACCTTGTGATGGAGTACATCAACAGAAAGGGCTACTTCTTTTTATGTCATTGCAAATGCTTGTGGATCACTGGGGTTGTTTCACTGACATTGTATAAGGAATGCTTCAACAACAGGCTCAGAATGACTGATGAATGTGCCTTTAATAGCTTAAGGAATGCAGGTGCTGCCTCTTTGCCAGTTTATACCTCAGTGAGGAAAATATTCCCATGGGCATAGTAGCCTGCTGTGCTCTGCGTAACGTTTGTGGCGCTAAAGCAGAGCTCGACAAAACCCGGGCTCCAGGTCACCATGGTGAATGGGGGTTGTAGCCTGGCTCCTAGCTCCGCTATGGAAATGCAGCAGACAAGTGCCCTCTGGCGACCAAAAATAAAACTGCTAGTGTCTAGTTGGGAGCCAATTTTGTCAAGCCCTATGCTAAAGAGTAGGGGGAGTTGCTTCAGGGGTAGAGCACTGTAGTGGATTGGCTGGCTGCTGATTTTGAGCCAGATACCAGGGCTGTTAGAGGGAGCTATTTGAATCAGGCAGGGTTTAAAGGAACATTTTGACAATAAGCCATAGTTAATGTTTCTGTAATCATGTAATGCATTGATCCAGACATTGCTTTCTTGCACCATAGTATAAAATTTCTAATGATGATTGCTGTGTGTGCAGTAATATAACAATGCAAATGCACCTATTAGCACAGTCTATGAAATTTAGCAGCAACTGCCATATGTAGGAGACAAATAAAGATGTATTCACTCTCTATAAGTACATTTTTAATAACACCCATGCAAGCATTTCCATCTTCTGCCAGGAACATGAAAATCAATAATATGCCAGACTGTCTCAGCTTGGTGTATGTCCAGCTGTCATTGTGAAACATCTCCCTTGTGATGGAATGCCTGGGATACTCCAGTAGCACTGGAACATGAAGTAATGTGAAGGGGGCTATGGAGGTTAGGGAGGGCTTGGAAGGCTGTATGGACTTTAGGGGAGGTGAACACAGATGGCTCCACCTGGAGTTCAGTCAGGGTCCTCAACAAGTCTCTTTGCTCCCTGAGCTCACCATCTGAAGCATCAGAGGATTGCACCGCCTCCTGAACGTCGTCTTTACTCCTCTCGTTTCGTCTCATCAGACACAGCTGCTCAGCTTGCTCTGCAGGAGGAAACCCTCAAGGGCATGTGCAGTGGCATGTCTTTGCCATTGCATCAGAGTAGCTGTTGGCCTCCCTTGCCTTCTGGAATGCCTGCCTCAGCTCCTTCATTTTTGCATGGCACTGCTCCTTGTCCCTATTGTACCTTTCTCTTCCAGGCCATGAACAATCTGCCTGTAGATATCAAAGTTCCTATTGCTGGAATGGACCTGTGACTGCACAGCCTCCTCTTCCTAGACACCCAGCAGATCCATCATCTCCAGTGTATTCCAGGAACTCCTGCATTTGCTGTGAGGAGCCAGCATGATCAGCTGGCAGATACTATGTGAGCTGTCCATGCTGAGCAAACAGGGAAAGCAATTTCAAGATTGCTGGGCTTTAAAAGGGGGAAGGGTGGAGGCCTCTGTACCTGGCTGCAGGGCAGTGGGGGTTCAAACCAGTGATCAGAGCGGTCACGATGGACATTGCAGGACAACTCCTGGAGACCACATAAGGTGGTATAAGCAACATAATATCTATATTAGAGAGTTTCGTCAACCAAAACAGAAGAGGTATGCACACTGCAATCAACCCACTGCCAACAAAACTGCCTTGTTTTTTCAACAAAATAGAACCACCTTGATGAGGGGTAAAGGGCTTTTGCTGGCATCGTTAGGGGGAAACACTGTCAATGTAGATGCTGCATCCCCCCTTGCATTGACTGTGGGGCTGTCATTATTGTCAATTTCACTGTGGCTGCTGGTGTGGCTGGTTCCTGCTCCTGAC
The DNA here is from genome assembly GCA_007922175.1 of Pelusios castaneus. Classification (NCBI taxonomy): domain Eukaryota; kingdom Metazoa; phylum Chordata; order Testudines; family Pelomedusidae; genus Pelusios; species Pelusios castaneus. The sequence goes on from ML685786.1 coordinate 15,053,953, forward strand.
TGGAACAGGAAGCCATGTCAGTTTTACAGCTCAGTCTTACAATTGACAATGTTGTCCTGCTGGGCAGTAGGTGGAGAAGCACCTGGGCTTCTCATTCTAACTGGTAGCCAGGATCAGGGCCTATCCGACCGGGTTTCTTGTCTCCACTCTCAGCTGGGAGCTGGGGCCAGAAGTCTGGGTGCTCTTCTATTTTCTCCCAGTCAAAGCAGCTTTGTCAATTTCACGGCTGAGGAAAGTGGGGAATGGAGAAGCCCTGCATGGCTTCCTGCAGCTCCCAGAGGGGGAATGAGAGCCTGTCGTCTTTCAGCAGGGAGCTGAGAGCCACATCTCTCAGCTCCCCACACTGCCCCTTAAGTCAGTGGAAGTGCTCTTAAGCACTGAAGAAAATACCTGGCACTGCATTGCTCTAACTATGTCACCCAACAGAGTCCTGTGGCACTTTTAAAGACTAACAGCCACAGGACTCTGTTGTCTTTCTACAATAGACTAACACGGCTACCCCTTTGGAGTATGTCACCCAGAGAACTATGCTGGTTGAATGAGGTGGTTTTATCATAACAATGGTGAGGAGAATTCAAACATTGAGAGGAGTATTGCAGTACCTACACCTCCATAATTAAGCTGATGAAAACTGCCTTATGTCCACTTAACTTTGTAGTACAGGCAAGCCCTTGGAGAGACTTAAGTAGATACAGGAATATCTTTTATTGGACCAACTTTTGTTGGAGGAAGAGAGAAGCTTTCAAGTTTACACAGAGCTCTTATTCAGATCTAGGGGGAAGATAGGTGTCACAGCTAAGTAGAAGAAGGATGGAAAAGATAAACAATTGAATTGTTTCTTGAAAGTAAAGTTGGCAGTTAAACACCTCTACAGTCATAGAACGAAAGAGGGATACTAGTTTACAGTGTGTTATGAGCCATAAATCCAGTGGTGATACAGCTGCAGGTTTTGCATCTTCTGTTACTACTCTTAAAACTGCCTTCACCAAACAAGGAAACCTCCACTTGAGTGTTGCTTTACTGTGGCAAAATGTCCTTGGTGACACGTATGCTTTCTGTTTGAGCTGAAAGAATGAGAGAAATGTTGTAAACCAATTAAAAATACATAATAAAAGATTATCCTTCGCCATAATTTTCCACTTAATCATATTATACTGTACACACTTTCAACTGTAATGATGATACATGTCTCTCTACAGAGCTCGTAGGGTCCTGATGAAATGGTAGAATTTCCACTCACATCTCTGATGTGCTGCTCTTGGACAAATTTTCCTCAATATCATTTGGACTTCAGTTTTTAAATTCCCTTAATGCTGCAATGTTAAAAGACATTCCTGTTCCAAGCAACTGCCATGGCTGCTAGAAGATGGTCTGTGTGATAGTTCTATTTCTTTTTCATCTTCCTTATCCTGTGAGGCATTAGGGCTTGTGGGTATGATGTTGCTGAGAGATGGCCTCATCAAACATTGGTCTAGGTATTTTTATAGAAGATGAGTTCTTCCTTGGTTGACTATAGTGGGACAGGTAGGGAATAAATCTTAAGAAGCTGCCTGCATGGCTTGAAACTTTCTCTCTGTGTCTGAGCTTCAAGATTGAGTTCTTGTCAGTCACACAAATGATTATGAAGGCTCAGTAGACAATTCTTGGTCCTGTAAAACTTGGCAATCCTGTGGAGAAATGGAGAGCGGCAAGTCCAAAACAAAAAGTGCTGCAGCAAACATGATGGATCCACTCACTATGTAAATTCTCAGAGAACTGGGTCTTTCAGGATGGCAGTGACATTTGGCTGTCACCCAAGGACAGAATGAACACCCCTGGGCTGTGTAATACCATGAAGAGGACTTGCAGGGCATTGGGAATGTCATGTACTTCTACAAGAGACTATGCTTTCTTCTGGGTTGGCTGCTGATTAGTGAATTAGCATCTAACCAACTTCCAGGGCTTGTATAGCCTGGAAACATGCAGACTTTTAAGCATATGTCGTGCACTTAGAATAGACCAGGGGTGTCAAACTTATGGCCGGGGGCCGGATCCGGCTCACCAAGGGCTCTTATTCGACCAGTGGAGCCGCTGCCTGTTCCAGTGACTGGCTCTCAGCAGCAGAGAGCCTGTCTGCAGCCCCGATAGCACTGAGAGACAAGCTGTGCTTTCCTCCCACCCTTCAATCACGTAGCCAGGGCAGACAGGGAAATTTTAACCTCTTCCTCCCTGGCCCAGACAATGTGGTCTGGATTGCAGTAAGTAGGGGCCCTAAGAGGGAAGGAAAGAGCTGGGGTGGCAGTGGGTGTGGGGCCCTGGGCGGAGTAGCTCAGAGCCAGGTGTGGGATGCAGGGTCTCCCCAGTGGCAAGGTTGGGAGCCCGGAGCATGGCTGGGGGGCAGTGCATTTGGGGGGCAAGTGTGGCTGGGAATCATGGGGTCAAGCATGGTGGGGGATTCAGGTGGTCAAGCATGGCTGAGGGCTGAAGAGGACAAGGGGTTGTTCCCCAAGTGTTTGCTCCAGGGGCTGGATTGAGCCCCTTTGAGCCAGGTAGGGGAGCCGGCCCTGCAGGGGGGCTGGGAAAAGGGTTGGGGAGCCTGCGTGGTACTGTGCCAGGAAGGGGTCGCGGAGACTGCGTGGACACATGGCTCCCATCAGGTGTCCCGCCCTCCAATGTGACCTGCTACATAGAATGAGTTTGACACCTCTGGAATAGACTCTCTGAAACCTCAGAGTTATGAGCTAACCAGGAAACCACACACCCTATTTGTAGAGCCCTGCTTGTATACAAATATGTGGATCCGTATCCAATCTGCATCTGCAAGAAATGGTCTGCAGATATCCGCGTTGTATCCGCGGATGCAGATATAATGTGGCTATCCGCAGATATCTGCGTATTTGCAGGGCTTTAGCCCTGTACAGATAAAAATGTGTGTATCCGTATCCGATCTGCATCTGCAAGAAATGGTCTGCAGATATCCGCGTTGTATCTGTGGATGCAGATATAATGCGGATATCTGTGGATTTGCAGGGCTCTACCTATTTGGAACCAGAAGTATACAATTAGGCAGCAGCAGAAGAAAGGGAGTGGGGGAAGAAGGCAAATACAGTAAAATACTATAAATGTAAACTACTAAAAATAAAGGGAAAGCAGCATTTTATGTTTCAAAGCTGTATTTAAGTTAATGTTCAGTTATAAAGTTCTGAAAGACCAACCATATAACATTTTATTCAGACTTAAGAACATTTCAGAGTTATAAACAACCTCCATTCCTGTAACGCTGAGGTTCGACTGTATTTAAAAATGTTTTTCCAAATAATTGACTTCTTAGTACACCTGATGTGAGGATATTGATTGATATGTATTAAAAGGGATATTGTCAGTTTGGAAAATTGCATTTCTACCTGGAATTTTTAAGCTGGCTCTTTTTACAAATAAGCCCTAAGGGCCTAACATCATTATAACTGAGATTAGAGAACTTTCTCTCAGTTTTTCTCACCATTTCCCAGAGTCTACAAGATAATGTTTAGCAGTAAATAGCAGCAGTAGATCTGGAACTGAAAGTCAGCAGGCAGCAAGTAACAGGTAGGCATGTATACACAGAGAGGATGGATAGGCATAAGCATGTTCTCAATCTCACCCAAAAGACCGCTCTAAACATAAATCAGAGCAAAAGACCCTTAATCTCTTTCAAAGGAATTTAAAAAAAACCAAACACATATATTACTTTGAAGATCTGAACTTTTTGAAATTAGAGTTAAAAGAAGTAATCAAATTGACAGTGTCCCTTTGATCTGAACAAGCAACCCAGAAACTCAAAGGAACTAACAAAGCACTTTTGCATATGTAAGTCCGAAATCAAGCTAAACAAGAATTAAAATAATTTAAAAAGCTTTGTTTTAATTATGAATAAAATTGAAACTCTCTATTACCTAGCTATAACATCATACTAAATAGGCAAGTCAATAACGTTTTGATTTGAAACCAATTTTTTGCAGGTGGCTACAATGTCAATGGAGGATCTGGGGAAAATACTTATGGTCGGAAGTCGTTGGGGCAAGAGCTGAGAGTTAACAATGTGACCAACCCTGATTTTACCAGTGTTCAGCATGGGAATCGTGCTTTAGCCACAAAAGACATGAGGAAATCACAGGGTAAGAATGCTGCATGTTTTCAGGAAGAACAACCATATTTTTTTGCCCATCTCTGTCGTGTTCAGTGAGTGAAGGAAAAAGAAGATTTTTTGACTTGGGATTTTGTACATATTTTGAAGTGTGAAATTGTAAGCCTCCAAAATACGTTGACTGCAGATAGCATATTTTTCCCCAAATATTTTCCACTTAAAAAAGGTAATTTGGTTATATGGTTAAATGGGAAAAATCAAAACATAACTTTCTAATTTGACAACTCAATTTATCCTCTAAAGCAATGGCCCCCAAACATTTTGCCCCTCGTCCCCCTTTACACACTCCCACCCCTCCCTCAGCTGTGGTTGGGAGTGGGGCCATGGTTGGGTGACTGTGGTCGAGGCTGAGGTGGGGAGTGGGATTGCAGTGGCCCAGCAGTGAGGGCTGTTGCAGGCAAGGAGCAGAGCAGGGCTGGGTGGTGCTCACTCCCTGCCCTCTGTGGGGGCTGGCATGGGCACGGCCGTTTCCCCTGAATGTTCCTCTAGGCCCCACAAGGGAACGTACTTCACAGTTTGGAGACCTCTGCTCTGAAGTGAGAAGCATGGTCATCTTAGTGATAACTGCAAGATGGGAGTCAGTCCAACTTCTACTAACTACTGTTGTTACTTAGTTATTCTAACAGAATATCACTGTTACAATTAAATAGTAGTTACTAAAGGTCTCTCTCAAAACTGTGACCCCGCTGTGCTACGCAATTTGTATACAAATAGTAACAGACAGTCCTTGTCCAAGATAGTTTAGTCTTTTAGACAAGACAGACGAAGTCTGTGAGAGACAAATAGTATCCCTGTTTTATGGGTTGGAAAATTGAAACAGATTAACTTGTTCAAGTAGAGATTTTGTGACATAGCCAGGAGTTAAACCTAGACCACCTGAGTCACAATCTAGTTCCTTGACAAGAACGTCCTGCTTTTCGAATCTTTTCAAATAAACAGGTGAAACAGTCGAATGCCTAATTGCTAACCCTGTTTTAAATGAAATGTCACTAGTAATGGAATTTGGAAATGATGGGAGATATTTACTTTTATTGGCAGAATACTTTTAATATTATGCTTATTTCCCTTGAGCTAACCCCATTTCTGATTTGTTTTTTAAAGTGCAAAAATTAGTCTTCATAGAATGACATTTAAAAGTAGCCACCTGTGACTAGTACACATCTGTACATATTTCATCTGTCTTTGGACTCAACTGTTTGAGGACATCTTTTTAGTTGGGCAGAGTTTACTGGTGTGATTTTGGTTATATAGCTTTTCAGCGAGTTATGTTGAAACTTGGTGTCTCCTTTGAAATATAGAATAATTTTATTGCAGTAGGATTTTATTTGGATTATAATGTCTTTGTTTGCCAGTAGCTGAATGTGGTTTCTTTTCAGTTTTATAAATACAGAGGTTGTCATAGTATTGAGGGGCAATTAACATGTTGCAGAAACTTCCCTATTTTGCAAACAGAAGGCCTTTTGCAGGTGTTCTGTATTTTGTGCTTTGCATAAATTCGTCATGTAGCTCGGTGTTCATTTTGCCCTTCTGACTTGGGTTTCAGCCTACAATTTAGGCCGTCATTGTCAACCTTTTTAATTATGTAATAAAAGGTTGATATTTCATTTATTAATCAAATTGAAACAAAGCTACTTTTTAACAGAATTATAAATGGTGAGACTTTTTCATGGAGAAATGACGCATGTCTGTCTAAATCAGTAATCTTTGTTCTTTTTTTTAAATAATTTTGCATTGTAGTTTCTTTTTGTATAAAAACACAGTTGCGTTTTAATTGTGAAACAAATGAGGTTCCTGCTCTGTGAGTTTTACAAACAAAACGATAGATGCACATAAGATGAGATGGCAAGAAGTCCAAGAGATGAAGATTTAACTACAAGAAGTTTTATTTTGTGAACTTTAGATCTACAGGTTAGAAAGGAAGAACCTTCCAGTTTGCTCTACTTCCAGAAAGCTGTTGGTGACAGAATCCACCTGGGCAGATTTTTAAGACCTTTTTATTCAAGAATTTTCTATATTACTTACTAAAGAGTATTTGTATTCTTGTTACTTTCTGTTTTGACTCCTAACTACAGTATAATATAGATTGAATTTCAGAAAATATTGCTCTGCAACCCAGGTGTTATAGAAAATGGCAGACAAGGCAAAAGAAAACCTAGGCAGGGCCAAATTGCCCATCCTGTTCCTTTCTTTCTTCCAAGATGGGTCAGAGAATGGTGATTCTCTCCCCATCCCCCCCTTTTCAGATGAGTCACTACAGTGCACTTTCCCCCTGCTGTCTCCTATCTATTTAGCTCAGCTGTGTATGGAACAATGGCCTGTAATCTTTGCAGAGCAGCTGCCACATAAATCTGGCAGCCAAAGGTAAAAATGGGTGTCCTCAAATTCAAGTGATCTCCTTATATCAGGGATTTTAGTTCCTAGAGTGGAAACTCCTATGGAGGAAATTCCAGCTCTTGCCCCAGCCACAACTGCATCGACTGTGGTTCCTTCAGCGTTCTTAAGAGCATGACTTCCAGATAAACCAAGAGAAACGGAAAATGAATTCCATCTATGTGGGTACAGTAACTAGTAAAGTTGAGTACATTGTGCTCAATTCCCAAGGAAGAAATTACAATGAGGAAAGTAACATGTTTTCCATAGGCTTCTGTGAAATTCTTTTAGCTTTTCAGGATGTATAGACATACTGGCCAGAAACAGGATGTACTTTAGAGTTTTTCTTGCTATTTCTCATTCATGCTAAAGATGCACAATCACCCACAAGGTCAGATTTCCTCAAAGTTTTAAGACCCTCAACTAATAATTGGTGAGGAACAGACTCTCAAATGCCTTTTTTGAAACCAGTCAGGTTACTTAGAGCTATTGGTATCTGTCTGGAAGTTTGAGGAGCACTTTCCCCAACCAAAGTAGTGTTAGGAGCTCGGTCTCCTATGGTGAAATAACCAATTAATAGTTTACCAGAGCAAAGAGTGATCCACAGTGGTCTCAAACCATTGATTTAGCAGTCAGTGATGATGACTAACATAATCTTTCTCATGCTCCACGTGCCTTATGTAGCAGGGAAAATCTAGTCAACCAATATTCCAGAAAGAACTGTACATTCTCCTTTAACCAGAGAAGGAAAAACTGCTCTCCATTTGAATTCCCCCATTACAGAGAACATCATCACTGCTAGCATGGGAATCAATACCATATCAAGATCCTAGCGAATGGAATTTAGCTGACTGGTTGTTTAGGTCACCTAACTATCCTTTCCCTCCAGTGTTAACGTTCCTTTCTCATCAGAGAAAATATTATGAATAAAAGCTTGTATGTGTACCTGTTGGTGCTCAAACACTAGAGCAAAGTTAGATAAACCACTCATAATTAATATAAGATTGTACAATATGGAATGTTGACCAGGATGGTATGGATAAAGATGAACCCATGTGGAATGCAGGTTTCCTCGATCTTTGTTTGTCTTCATAATAATCAGACTAAGATTTTCCTTACCTCCTGTTGTCAAGATATATCTGAAAATAGACTCTATTACTTCCGAGAGATTAACATTAGTTCATTCACTTCCGTGCTTTTATCTGAGATTAACAGTATCTACTGAAAATTCTTTTAGGTTTGCCAAAAGTTTCACTGTACATTTTATTTATCAAGATCTTTTCACTTCAGCATGACTTGACTTGTAGTGAGGGATCTCACTAGAGACTCACTTCTGTATGTTCTACTTAGGCAAACAGGTACCAGATTAGATTCTATTCATAAAGTAAACCAAACTTTGCATAATGCCACAGTAGTTTGGGTTTCATTTGGTAAGATTTTTCCCATGGTCATCAAGGTTCCTGAAGCTAGTAGTTTGCCATCTTATTTAGGGCTCCAATTCACCTAGTGATAGTATCCTCATGGACCATGAGACAATGCAGCTCAAAAGGGTCACTACTGGTCAGGTGGTAAATTGATCATTCATTCACTGAATAATACAAAACTTTTGTGTAGTCCAAACTCAACACAATACTTGGATGGGAAGGCTTGCATATAAAAGTAATTTGGCAACTTATTAACATTTCTTTTTATATTACAGTGGCACAAAAGCTGTGATTGAGATCAGGAATCCATTGCTCTGTATATATACATACAACTGAAGTAATTAGAGCCCAGAAGAGCTTTGAGTCTTAATAAGCAAGACAGAGTATGGGACAAATAAGTGATGCCTATTTTACAAATTAAAAATTCTGCATTTCTCTCCTTCAACATTAAAACAATATGACCTGCCACACTCAGTGGAGTGGTGGTACTGTACTTAAAATGAAAACAGTTGCTAATGTACAGTATCAGTTTGGTCTCGATGCCCTAGGTCTTGCTGAGGCCCCAAACCTTCTGGAAATCTTCAAAATGTCTCAAATTCTCCAACTCTGTGTTCACTATGTAAGCTATACTGATGAAGAGGAATTAGTCTGGCGTTCTTTGTGTAAGAGTGGAAAGGGAAATTATCACAACCCTTAAAAGAATCTCAGTGGCAGAACATATTACAGAACTTTGAAAATGCTTCTGTGGATCTCACTCTATGCCTGATACAGCAAAGGATTCTATTCAGATTGTAGTGGTGGACTCCATGGAAGTTTTGGAAAATGCGGAGCCTTGTCCTGTGGTATGTGTTTGGTGCTGTAATAAAGAAAAAAGAACCCTTCCGCATATGCGGTGGGACTATCCAACAGTCAGGTAGTTGTGGAAAGAAGACATGAGTGAGATTGATGCTATGCTTCTGCAACCAAACCGCAGCTGAAAATTATTTCCTACTGTGTTAGGGTTAACTACACTGCAAGGACTTTGATTCTTCAGGGTTGCAATGATTACAAAGCATATGATTTTACGAAAATGGAGGAGTAGGTTTATGCCCAGAGAAGAGCAGTGGTATTCAGACCTGTCTGAGTTAACAGCAAAAGAAAAATGAGAGTCGTGTGGCACCTTAAAGGCTAAAAAATTTCTTTGGGTATAAGCTTTTGTGGACTCCATCCCACTTCATCAGATGCATGAAGTGGAAACTACAGGTGAGAGGTACATGCATGCGTACACATGCCAAGTTCCTGTTCATACCCTGTCTGATGAAACTGCAGAGCTGGAACTGATTTGCAAACTTGACACAATCAGACTGGGTCTGAGTAGGGACTTGGAAAGGTTAGCACGTTACAAACAGTGATTGTCCCTGTTCACACATTCTCACCTTCTAATCAACTGGTGTGAATGAGCCTCGTCTACCCTAACTGAATTGACCTTGCTAACACTTGCCCTCCTTCATCCTGGCATGTGTATATATATTTTTCCATTTTATGCATCTGACGAAGTGGGTTGGAGCCCATGAACGCTTATGCCCGAAGAAATGTGTTAGTCTTTAAGTTGCCACAGGACTTCTGCTGTTTTTGCTGTACGCAGACTAACATGGCTACCGCTCTGGAAATTGTCAGCAAAAGAAAGACTACCTTATTGATGTAGAACAGGGGTTGGTAACCTTTGCTGGCCCCTGTGCCAGCCCCGCCCACTGCACCCTTAGCAGGTGCCGTGGCGGGGCCAGACCAGGTGCCCGGCCAGCATCAGCTGGTGGGCGGCCTCCGGTTCCCGGCCCCGGGGCCGGATCCCGTCCGCAGGGGTGGCGCGGGGCTGATGGCCCTTGCTGGCCCTGCCCCTTTGCTGGACGGCAGGAGGGGAGCGGAGCGGGTCATTTTGCCCTGGCCCGCCCAGAGTCGGATCAGCCCACCTGGAGCCACCACTGCTGGCGGGAGCCGGGGCCAGGAACCGGAGGCTGGCAGTGGCAGCTCCGCCCTCTTGCCGGCCATGGCCGGGGCTGGCTCTGCCCTGCCGGCAGCGGCGTGGCTCTGGGCGGGCCAGGACGACATGACCCGCTCCGCTCCGCTTCCCTCTCCTTCCCTCCCCTCCTGCTGTCCAGCGAAAGGGCGGGGCCAGCAGGGACCCTCAGCCATGCAGTTTGCGGGGCCAGCAGGGGAGCCCGAGTGGCTCCGCGTGCCACTCAGGCTCAGCCCGCGTGCCAGGGGTTGCCAACCCCTGATGTAGGAGAACAAAGAGAGTCCTGTGGCTCTTATAAAGGCTAACATGCGATAAATAAATATGAGCTTTTGTGGAAGAAAATCCCACTTCAGATCTTAAATGAATTTGTAGAAATTTGGATCTTGTTTCATTATATCTTTAGATAAAGAATGCAGAGTGCCCAAATAATCCAGGCTTTGATTTCATCTGATCCCCCTGCTTTTTTTCTCTCTCGATTTCCTCCCCTCAGTCTTCTCTCTCCCCCATCCCCCATTTTTTTGACTGTGGGTTTTTTTTTGTTACCCCTGCCCAGAAAGTTGTGGTTTTTCAAAATTGCATAACTTTATTGGATATCCTGTGAAATGTGTAGTATTTGGTAAATTAAAAGTTATAAATCATTTACTTTTTTTTCATGAAAACTAATAAAAATGAATGTCAAAAAATCTGTATTCTGCTGTTCTGAAATACTGAAAACAAGTGATTGTTCCATTCCCATTAAACTCTCTCCTGCTTGGGACACCAGCAGCTAATATTTAATTTTATGATCTTTGTGCCTGAATATACTACCGATTAGGAAAGTTATAGTCACCTAAAATCTTTTCTTTTAGTAGACAGGGAGAATAGAACTGGTGGGCCTATGAGAAGTAGAGACGTAATTACAGTAAAGTTATTCTGTTTTTGAACAGCTGTTTTCTTGTCTCTGCAGCAGATTCTTCTGTTTATAAAACAAATCAGTTAACCTGTTCTTATTGTTTATCCATCATAAAATTAACTTTTATTTCCTTTTTCAAAATTATGGCACTGACAGGCTCTTAAACAGGCATGGTTAGCCCACTGCTGTAGCCACAGGTTTTTTTCTGTCTTGGAACAGCAAGGAGACAGAAGAGCCATCATGAGGTGTCTCCTGTCTGCTAGAAAAGAAGAAATTTTCTGATATCTAAACCCATTGTCCTGTGTTTTGTTTCTTGCTTTGATTTGAAGGGTATGGTAAAAACAAAAATAAAACTTTTTTTTCCTCAAGGAATGGCTGTGCTTTTAAAATGTACCCATGAATTTAATTCAGCTTTCTTAAATATTCATACATCACATATATTATAGAGAATAAATTATTATTTTTCAGAGCGATCGTTGTCTTATTCTGACGAGTCTCGACTGTCAAATCTTCTTCGGAGGATGACTCGGGAAGACGACAGAGACCGAAGACTGGCTACTGTAAAGCAGTTGAAAGAATTTATTCAGCAACCAGAAAACAAACTGGTTAGTAATAACACACTGTTCCCCATAACACTAAAATGTATAATATTTGTTTTTTCTAAGTGAATTTTATATACATTTGACAACTGAAGCGTGGGGGATGGGTTAGTACATGCGGGGTTTGGTTTTTTTTAAATAAAAAGAGTGATCATTTCTGTGCCATGTGCCTAGCATTTTTTAAATGATTTATAGCTTGGTTACTTAAGACATTTGCCTCAAAGCAAAACCACTAAATACGTGTGAGCCCTAGATGTAAATGAGGTATCCATTGTACAACAGTCATTTTGTTCTTTTTTTTTTCTGACTGTTCCTGGAAATATTGTCTTATTAAGTGCATTTTTACTTGAAATTTTCTTATATTCAAAATGATAATTAAATTGAATGTTTTTAATAAAAATGGAATACAGTTATACATTCTGGATAATTGTAGCAGGGTTCACCTCCCAGCGAAATTCTGTTTTCTAGAAAATGGGAGGGAGGGCATTTCCTACAATAGTATTTGGGGACCCAGAGGCACCCCGTCCCTGCTTTATTTGTTAGCTAGCTTGGTGCAAATACCATTGTCTCCCCAGTATTTTTCCAAGTGTTGAAAAGGGAAGTGTGATAGATTATAATCCTGTGAAATCTGTTGTGATGGATTATTTCACAGAAATGAACATGTCCTCAACACCAACCTCTCAGATCTCTCTGAGGGGAAAAATATCACTGAAGTATGAACTCCTACACGCCCGTCAGGGATCACTGCCAAGTTAGCAAAATTTCACGGTTAACTTTATAATATAATAAATCTGAATTCTGTCCATTATCAGCATTGGATTGACAGTTAATGACTAGGACCGCGTCTGTATTGTAAACCAAACAGATTTAAAGCCAGTTAAAAGGGGTAAGGTCGTAAGAAGGCTCAACATGGACCCAAAGATAATTTTGACACAGCTGTTTTAATATCTTGGTGCAAATAGGAAAGATTGTGGCAAAGTAGCTTTGATTCCACCTGCAGCCCCCTGACTTGCTTCATCCTTGACGTTATATAATAGGATCACTGGCACCCTTATAAAGACTAACAAATTTATTAAAATACAAGCTCTCATGGGTTTCAGGGGTTGTAACCCACAAAAGCTTATATTTTAGCAAATTTGTTAGTCTTTTAAAGTGCCACAAGACTCCTTATTTTTTTTGCAGAAGTAGACTAACATTAGACTGTAAATTAAATCTATTTCAAATAAGTCATAACTGTGTACGATGGTGAGGGAAGACATAATAGCACCCTACTAGCAAATATTGTTGCTAATAATGTTTTAATGTGGGTATAGGAAGGATCTAAATTGCAATAGCAATTATGATTGCTTTAAGTACATATCCTTTCACCGTTGCAGGTACTAGTTAAACAGCTGGATAATATCCTGACTTCCATACATGATGTGCTTAATGAAAGGTAAGCTTCAAAAACTAAGCAGTCCAAAGGTCTTAAAAGGAAATGGTCAGCTTGAATTTTTGTAAACTGACTGATCGCTAAAGTGTCTATTTCCTGTTAGAGCACTATTTCAAATATTGTGTCCTGACTTAAAATGAATCCTTGAAATATTTTTAACTGCTTTTTTGCTTCTGTGTTGAGTATAAGGGTTTTAACAGCAAGGATGAAATGGAATGTTAGGAAGTGCATTGAGTCAGTTTCATGAAATAAACACAATTGAAGAAATTTTTTTGTCCAGCTTTGGTCTATGAAGTACTGCTTCATACACAGGACAAGTAGTATGAATAGGGTGGTATTTCCAGAAATACTTAAGTGACTTGGGGTTCAACTCTTAGGCACATCAGAAAATCTCTCCCATATAAGGTTGAAGTGCAAAAAATGATATACCTTAGATATCACTGAGGTGTTTACTTTTGTAAATCTTAGATGTTAACTTTTAACAATAATATGTACAGGTTTTTCATGCAGAAATGTGATTTTTTTTATTTATTTATTTATTTTTAAATTTCAAGGGATTATGATGTCCCTTTAACTGAAAAGCTGTATAATATTGTTGACACTTGTTTATTCTAAACCACTGTAATTAAAATGCAACTAAAGTAAGGTTTCATATAAATGTCCATTAGGAGAAATAGGTATATTGACTATCTTTTATTTGATGGTCATTGCAGCAGAAAGTCTCTCCCTGCTAACCAACATGGTATACCATATGTATTGTGTTGCTATCAACACAACATTCGAATCTGGCAAGTTCCAAGGATACTTTCACAATGGGACTGGTCCTGTTTCCCTGTGTGTATTGAGCTGACCACTGTTTAGTAAAAGTCACTAATATTCCTGTTTAGGGTGGGTTTTTAAAGTTATCCTTCAGTTCACATTTTCTGTTTTAAATTCAGGAGATTTTCCAGCAGACAATATGAATAAATTCTACAAATTAAAAAAGAAAAAATCCCAACAAAACTTCAGCTTGCTTTTCAAAGCTCTTTCATATTATACGCATCTGCAATTTTCAGCTGTCAATAATAGTTTCCTACTCCTTAGTTTATATAGTAGCTTTTTTCCAAAATTTCTGTGGACACCCAAATCCACCTCATTTCGGTCACTATACAAATAATGCAGGGAACATAAAATACAGTCAAAAGCAAGTAAAATTTTACAAAACGAACTAATTGTTGAGGGTAAATGCCACTAGAAATCACCAGGGTTAAGCGTTTATGTAGGAGTCAGAAAAGAATGATTCATTTGTATGGGTAAATAAGAACATCCATACTGCCTTATAGATTCAGAATACCTTTTTAGAAGGTATTACATGTACACACACACACCCCTTCATGTTTCAGGGCATAAGGAAGCCACTAAGTGACAGAGGTTGGGAGAAAGTCTCTTGTGTGAGCAAGTTATTCCATCATCATCTGCTAGATGTTTGGGATGGGTTGGTCTGTTTGTTTTTGTTTTCCCCCACCATTCTCTGAAATATCTCATACCACTGTTAAACAGGATACTGAACTACACAGCCTGCTGATTTGATTTGGTTCCTAAATAATGACAATTCATACTGTAAGCATTTGCATTTTTTAACTTGGCCTAAAAAGGTTCATTTTCAATAAGGTAGCTTCTGAATGTCAGTTTTATTTTGCTTTGTTTTCCACTGGCTGAATTAAATAGTTGGGCTCTTCAAGTTTTTTTAAGTTTGTACATACAGTACTGGAACTTTATTATCCATCTAAAGGAAGTAAGTTATCCTGGGGGGTTCTGGAGAGTGAGGACTCCCCTACCCCCCTGCCCAGTATTTACTTACTTGAATATCTAAATATATGAGCCTGCACATTATAGCCATTCTGTGCCTAATGCTAAGTTGGGACTTATGTATTATAACTTAACTTTAAATATTAATGTTACACACAAAAAAATGTTTTCTCAAGCCTCTCCTATTGGACAGTAGACAAGCTTCATGCAAGCGAAGAAATCCAATCCAAATGAAAGCTAGACGAAAACTGTTTTATATAGTTTCTGAAAGTGGACAGACATAAGCTCTTCTGTAATGTCAGAGGATCTCCCATGAACAATGCACTGTCAGAGGCCACACTGAGGTCATTTTAGAGGAATGTCAGAAGAGAACCTGAGCAGATAGAAACTGCTGCAAGTGGGGGAATGGGCAGCGGTGGTGTCTGAGATAGCCACATCTAAAACTTTATTATATAATCTTGTATCTTAAGTCAGCTCATCCATTTACAAGAGGAAATTTGTTCATCAGATGGCAGGTCTAAAATAGTGTTGCTAATCGAGTATTTCCCTATTGACTTGTTTACTGATAAAACCCATTTCATATTATTCATTTTTTTTATAATGGATTTAAATGGCAGGTATAGCTATTTAGTGAAAAGAACACAATAGCTTCATATATATGTTCATTGTGTAGAATGTCTAACTGCTTTCGCCCTTTGAAAACTTAAATTTATTTTTTTGTACAAATACAGTAGCAAATTGCTTCAGGAACTGAGACAAGAGGGAGCTTGCTGTCTTGGCCTTCTTTGTGCTGCTTTGAGCTATGAGGCTGAGAAGATCTTTAAATGGATTTTTAGCAAATTTAGCTCATCCACAAAAGATGAAGTTAAACTTCTTTACTTGCGTGCAACTTATAAAGCATTGGAGACTGTGGGAGAAAAGAAAGCCTTTTCATCTGTAATGCAGGTAAGAATAAAAGTTAAAATTGGGTCATTATTGCTTTTCCAGTATTATATTGATTCAGAGCTTGAATCACCTGATTGCTTGCACTAAAACTAAGAAATAAAGAATAAGCAGTCAGGGTGTTTAGAGTAATAAATATATATGATAAGTTGATAACCCTAAGAAAAACACATTTCATGCTTGGAGTAAAAAAGTTTACAATTTATCAAGTTTCAGTTTAACATTCCTTTCACAATGTGATTTGAATTTGGTGTTTGGATTATAGTTTGGGAAAACTTTACATAGCAAAGATGTAAGAAATGTGTGTCTTGATTCTGTTAATATCTGATCTGTAAGGATTTTATAAACTAAAATTACTTACTTTAGTTTACTCCTTTGTGACATTGCTACCTGCTCCTGGTTTTTATAGCAATTCTTTTTTGTCTTTTTGCTTGATTAAATTGGAAGACTTGGCAGCAAAATTTGCCAGGCCCTTTCTCTGCTTTAAAAATTATTTTCAGTCATGGGGAGATCTGAAATATCACCTGTCCAGGTCAGGGCTGTGAAGTATTTAAAGAAGCTTGGAGGCTGGAAAGTCCACCTGCGCACTAGCTTGTGTTTGTGTTTGTATTTCAGTTTGCACCGTTTTTAGTTGGTAGGTTTTGCTAGTGTAAATTACACTGGTAGAGTTATGCAGGCAACCTCCACTAATGGAGATGCAGCTTACACTGACAAGTTCTTTTTGCCATTGGAGTTTAAACCAATTTCTAAAATGGAGTAAGACTGGTTTGTATTGAAAAGTCTTTTGCTGGGATAATTATGACTGACAAAATATAGTCCTAGTTTAGAAGCAGTTGCACTGGCAGAAAAGTTCTCTTGCAAGTATAGCTTATTTTGTGCAGGGAACCGGGCTAACTTTTATAGTGGCTGTATACCAGGGAACTGGTATAATTTTGCAAGTATAAGCTGCAGCTATACTGAGTGTATGCTAGCATAGTTATAATGGCAAACCTTTCGTAGTGTAGAAAAGGCCGAAACTATATCAGCAAAAGGATTCTTGTCAGTTTAACTGCACCTATACTAGGGCTATTGCTGGCATAGGTATGAGAGTCAAGTTTGGAGAAAAACCACACACCTTACCAAGATAACTATGCTGACAAAAGTTTTAAGCATAGACCAGATCCACATCTCTATCACAGTTGCAACACTTGTTTTGAAACTCTAAACATTTTGTCATTGTCTCTTATGGGTATTCTGTTGACAAAAATGCTAATGATCAAAATGCTCTGAAAATACCTCTGGTTTGAATCTGAACAATTTTATTGTGAGCCACCATCTGTTTTTATAGCAGACCTCTCTTATGCCTGGCTCGTCAAGGTCACAATAGAGTTAATAAAATCCATGACCTTTAAATCTTTTTGAGTAAATTGAAATAACTAGTAGATCTTTATTTTGTAACTGTTTTTAAGCTTGTAATGACCAGCCTGCAGTCCATTCTAGAAAATGTGGATACACCAGAGTTACTGTGCAAATGTGTCAAGTGCATTCTTCTGGTGTCCCGGTGTTACCCACATATTTTCAGCACTAATTTTAGGGTAAGCTTATTCCTAACTTTTTCACCCTACCCTTTTATTGTATTAATCATTGACATAGTACATCATATAGGTGATTTACCTTTTTTCATTGTTTTCAAGGACACAGTTGACATATTGGTTGGGTGGCATATAGATCACACTCAGAAACCTTCTCTGACACAGCAGGTGTCTGGTAAGTCTGGCCTATAAAATAGTTACATGTGGTAACCTGTGATTAGTGTTCTGCCCCACCTTGTGGAGCATATTGATTTATTTCTAAGTATTTCTCACTTCCACTCTACACACAATGCTGTGGAGGCAACCTGCCTGATTGCCAGACAAAGAGTATCAGTGGCAACTCCTCTGAGTAAGTGGTATTCATGGATTGTTAAAAGTCCAATGCAGTTCTTCCTCATATAGGGCAAAGGGGGTTTACATAAAAACAAAATAAAAATTTATGGTTATATTGGAGACTGAATGCATTAACAAAATTCAGAACCAAAACACTTGTCATATAACCTATATGGAAATTTAGTTGACATTTTAGCTGGTCTTTATTTAAATATCACTTCCTTTCTCTGTTAGATTAAAATAAAATCATTCTTATAATTATCAACTTTAAACTAACTTCTGAAAAGAACCTATTTCTTGTGCATCTTTAAAAATAATGTGTTGGAAAAGAGGAAGGATGGATTGGGATTCAAGAGACTGAAATTAATTTCCTGACTTTGCCAAACACTTCTTGTCATGCTTTTGGACCTATCTCTGCCTCAGTTGCTCGGGACTATTGTTCTTTTGTCTGTTTGCCTGTTTAAACTGTGCCTCTTTAAACTTATGCCTTGGCCCAATGGGAACCAATCTCCTTGAGGTTCCTTGTGTTACTGTAATACAAATAAATGTAAATAAATAATACCCCTAAAAATATTTTAATGAACCTTTTCCATCCCTTCGGAATATGTTTCTGAAATTTTATGCTCATGTTCTACTTTGCTTGTAACAATATGTTTCACTTGGTCTAACTTATACAGGATGGTTACAGAGCTTGGAGCCATTTTGGGTAGCTGATCTTGCTTTTTCCACCACACTTTTGGGTCAGTTTCTAGAGGATATGGAGGCATATGCTGAGGTAAACAAAAGTTTATTGTGCAGCAGCCTTAATAGTTCTAAAATAATTAAGGTATAGTATAGGCATAAATGCCTGTTTGAAGAGCTCTGTGTAAGTTTGAAAGTTTGTCTTTTTCAACAACATAAGTTGATCCAATAAAAGGTACAACTCACTCAACTTGTGTGTGTGGCTTTTGTTTTGTTAAGTTTACAGAGTGTATACTGAGAGTAAGTGTGGGGTCAGTCAGTGGGAGGGAACTCAAATGCTGCGTATACTTGTAGAATATAAAATAAAGATGCTTGCATACTAAAAGAATTTTTGGGTGAAAAACCGATTTCAAATCTCTTGGTGGCTGGGGTCATGAATTTTTTGGATCAACTGCTGTTGATGAGAGTGACAAGCTTTTCTTTGCATTTTCCCTTTGATTGTAATCTTGCCATCATGATTTCCTGTTAAAGCAGATGAGGTGGTATTGAGATGTCACTGTATTTAAAAGACAACTTAAAGAACTGTTTCTTAAATCATATTTAATATGGTAACTGATTTTATTTTACTATAAAATACAACAATAATGCATCTATAATTTGTACACCAATAATCTATTACAGAAATTATGGTGATTATGGACAAGGAGCTAACAAATACAGGTTTCCAAACATTATGAATTTCTTGTAACCTTGATTAAAGAAAAATTTGAGTTGCTTAGTGTTTTCATATTTATTGTGATATGCATGGGATACATCAGGTATCAAAGCTACATTTTTAAAATATGTTTTGTGTATATTAGAACTGCTTTTGCTTACTGTTTAATGACATAAACTTCCATATTTAGGATCTCGGTCATGTGGCCTCTGGGGAATCAGTGGATGAAGATATTCCTCCTCCTTCAGTATCACTACCTAAGTTAGCTGCACTTCTTCGGGTTTTCAGCACTGTAGTGAGGAGTATTGGAGAGCGCTTCAGCCCAATTAGAGGGCAACCAATTACTGAAGCCTATGTGACTGATGTAAGATTTAAGTACCTGTTCCACGATACTTGTTAAGAAATATGTGCTTGTAAATTAATGATCAATGATAATTACATGCAACAACTACATTATTGCAAAATTTGGCTGCACACAAACATACTCAACTTTATTCAAGGACTAGATTTGTTTGACAGCTAACAGAATCTGATTTAATATGTAGTAGTGATTGTGGCAGAGACCTGTGATAGCCACATGTACTAGAAACCACCGTTGTTTGATGTCAGTATTTTTGCAAAGGTGTTTCGGTTTGACCTGCTGATAGAATTATTTGTTATGATCTGTTCGTGAAACCGTTTATACATGTTATCTTGGTGCTTTAAAAAAATGAAGTTAATGATATACAGTTAAAGGTCTCTGCTTTGTCCCTTCGTAAATTTCATCTAGTTGATATCTGATATACAAGAAACTCTTGGTTTTAGAGTATCTTTTGTTGTACTTGTGATACAAAAATGATAAATGGTTTACAATCACATTTAAAGCCACAAGGATCCAATTTAATCAAAACAAGAACATTCAGGATTGAGATCATGCTCCCATAGTTGGGTCTGTGTTGGTGGACATGTCTTTACAGAATCCCATTGAGATGTCTGGGACTCCTTGCGGGGATAAAGCTCCACCTGCACAGATTTCATTATTGAGGTCACTGAAGTATGAAACCCTTGTGGAACAAGTTAAGAAAAGAAGCCCAATTCCTTTCTCACTGAAGACTGTAGAAGTTCTACCATTGACTTCAGTTCAAGCTGGATAGAATCCAGAGTAATTACTTTACCTCTGTTTCTGTGCTTCTTTTAGTTTGTCTTTACAATTATTTTAAATTTGGGGTTATTGCATTTTTTGCATTTAATTAAAATATTGTCAGATATTGTCAAAATAGATATTAAAAATGCATGAAGAACTTGTTCCAGTAAGACTGTTAACAGAAGTGTCATATGGAAGGCAATTATTCCATTCTGCTCTGCACTGGTGAGGCCTCAAATTGAGTACTGTGCCCAGTTTTGGGCATCATGACATAAAGAAAGATGTGGACAAATTCGAGAGAGTATAGAGGAGAGCAACAAAAATAAGAGATTTAGGAAACATGACCTGTAAGGAAAGGTTAAAAGCCTGGGCATGTATTGTCATTAAGACACATGCAAACACATTTTTTGCCATGCAGCAGAAGTCTTCAAGTATGTAAAAGGTTGCTCTAAGGAGCATGGTGATCAATTGGTTTCCTATCCATCCAGGGTAAGACAAGAAGTAATCAGCTTAGTTTGTAGCAAGGGAAATTTAGGTTAGATATTAGGAAAATCTTTCTAACTATAAGGATAGTTAAGCACTGAAACAGGTTACCTAAGGAGTTTGTGGAATTCCCAATCCTTTGTTTTAAAGAACAGATTAGACAGGCATCTATCAGGGATAGTTTAGATGTCCTTAATATTGATTTGTTGGAGGAAGGCTGGATGTGTGGTAGATCACCTATTGAGGTCCCTTCTAGCCCTGCATGTCTATGATTCTATGTAGTGTCAAGTAGATGTGGGGATTTTTCCTATGCTTAAATAACACCCCATACTAGTTTTGGTTAAGCTGACTTGAATTTGCTTTCCTTCTTTCCCAGGTTCTGTACAGAGTAATGAGATGTGTGACTGCAGCAAACCAAGTGTTCTTCTCTGAGGCTGTATTAACAGCTGCCAATGAGTGTGTTGGAGTTTTACTTGGTAGTCTTGACCCCAGTATGACTATACACTGTGACATGGTCATTACATATGGGTTGGATCAACTGGAGAATTGCCAGACTTGCGGCACTGATTATATCATCTCGGTCTTGAATTTATTGACACTGGTACGTACAAATTCTCATTTTTATGGGGCTTTTTCATTAGGAAAAAATCATACCTCGTTCAGGCACCTGAATTAGAAACTGATTTAACAGTAAATCACAAACACAAACAAACGAACACCTATCAAATGGCTTTAATTGTTTTCAAAAGCTGGTAGAGCTTGTGCTGATAGCCCTCCTACTTAGTTCCATTTCTGAGCAGTTTCCACTTTATCCAAAATAATTTTCCTTTGACTTCTGGGTAGTGCCTTTTCTTTAACCGATAGGTTAACTTCCCTCAGCAAATGGTAGCAGTATTGTTGATGAACTGCCAAAAAGACTGGGATGTATTATGCTTATGTAGCCCCCTCTATTATGGCTAAAGACTTCTAGACATTGGATTGCTTCAGAGGATTGATCTCAACAACTATGGTGTGGATTAAGTAACTATTTTAGCCTTCTGTTAGCTAAATATCCTGATTAGCCCATTGTCATAGAATTTTTGTCCAGCAACCTATATTGATCATGTCTAGAGCCCTGCAGATCAGTGGATATCCACTTCAGATCCACAGGTATCCGCGGAGGCGGATATCCTCAGACATGTTGCAGGTTGGAGCGCGGATGTGGATTCCATTTTTATCTACCCAGGGTGTGATCACTGCAGCTGCTGTTATGATCTGTGTCGGCAGCACACACGGGAAGAAGGAAGCACTCCAGTCAATCCCATCTCAGCTCTGGTTGTGGTCTGCCAGCCAGTCAGAGTCTCCGTCCGGCTGGAGTTTGGAGAGCCACTGCTCACTGTCAGTCAACATGCTGCCCTTTGATTGGCTCATTCCCCACGCAGGCCCTGCACACTTTTTCCTTTTCTTGTTTGCAGTTCATGTGCTGTGCTGTCAATCAGACTTCATTGGCGGCCAAGGAAATTGGATTGACAGAACAGCGCGTGAACAACAAACAAGAAAGGAAAAAGTGGGCAGGGCCCACATGGGGAATGAGCCAATCAAAGGCCAGAATGCTGACTGAGTGAACCCAAGCTCAGGTGTGGAGGTGGATACACAGAAAACCTGACATGTGGATTGGATAGATACTGATGCTGAGTGGATGCGGATCAGATCTGGATCCACATTTGTTTCTGTGCAGGGCACTAGTCATCTCCTTAAGTTCCACTTACGTTGACAAGTTAGCATAAAAATAGTCTGTCCTCTGAATATTGAGTTGTGGGAGTATAATTGTAAGTGGATGAAAAACATATATAGATAATTATTTCTGTAACTGATTTCTTAACTCTAATGTAGTCAAATATCTATAAATATATTAAAGGGTTCTGATTTATTAAATTCTATACATAAGTGGCATCAATATGTGTATGGATAAAGAATTTAAGCATTTAAAGATCTATATCATCAGTTCTTATATTTTGCCTTTAGATTGTTGAACAAATAAATACAAAATTGCCATCAACATTTGTAGAGAAATTGTTTATACCAGAATCAAAGCTACTTGTACTCCGTTACCATAAGGAGAAAGAGGTAAGGAGCAGGTGGCTGCTATCAATATGCTACAGCAATTCTGATACTGTTTTAAAGCATTGGTATCTTTGCTTATGGAATTTTGCCCCATAAGAAAAAAAACTAGTTGCATAGATGTCTGAATTCGCTGAGAAAACAGAAGCCCAAACTCAGGTTTGACTATTTGATTATGGCATACAAGGAAAACCTCCTTTGGTGTCACATACCAAAAAGAAGAGAGGTCTTTTCTAAAACTTTTCATAATTTGCCTGTGCATTGTATGTTGCAAATATGAATTTGGAAGAAGGGAGTAAGAAATCAATTGGTTTTGGTTTTTTTGGGGGTGCTTGCATGTACATATGCTAATACATCGAACCCAAAATTTATTCAGTAGGGCTTTCAGCATATGTTTTAATTATGTTTTAATTTTAGTTTGAGCTCATTTTTAATGGAAGTTCACCTACTTGTGGCAAATAGTGTAATTTGTTGTGGTTTTGGGATCCTAAAATGGTAATCTGCTGAATGTGCCTCGAAGAATTAAGGAAAGAGTTAAAGATAGTAAACTGAAGACAGACACACACAGTGTCATATCATGCATGTTCCTAAGTCTTTTGTTCATTTAACAAGAAAGCTTCACTTCAGAAATGTCTGTGTTAAATGACATTTTAAATCCTTTCATTTTCAAGGTTGTTGCAGCAGCCCATGCCGTCTATCAAGCTATATTGAGCCTGAAGAACATTCCCGTTTTGGAGACTGCTTATAGGTTGATTCTGGGAGAAATGACCTGTGCCCTAAATTGCCTACTTTGTAGCCTGCAACTTCCTGAGGCTTGTTCTGAAATTCAGCACGATGCTTTCAAGAACCATGTATTCAATGTGGCTAATGCAAAGTTTGTAGTTATATTTGACTTGAGTGCCCTAACTACTATTGGAAATGCTAAAAACTCATTGATTGGGGTAAGTATACTTTTTAATGTTTACTCAGTAAATGATACAATGTTTGGCTTTAATTGATAGAGACAAGTCTTTGTGGACTCATGTAATGCATATAATCTTCATGCATGCATATATGTACTTCAGGGGTCTCTTTCTGGATCTCCCATCATTTTTGAGGGAGGAGTTTTAATATTCATTTCAATGATATAAAATTGGTTAAGAGAATTATATTTCTAGTCTTAAACATTGGAAATATACTATGCAAGATGAAATGTAATTTCCACATGGCAATACTTTACTGCGGTAATGGTATATTGCTTCTGATATTGTCAGGATGAGAAAAGGAGGCGGCAAAATTACTTTTGGCGTACCTTGCTGTGATCTTCACTGACAGCATAATGCTACCTTGCATTTGATGTCATGCATTCCTTATCTTTTCAAGGTAGAATGTAGATCTGTCAGGACAGTGTGTATGGTATCTTATGTATTTGGTGCTTTAAAATAAAATGGAGGCAGCAAACTAAAGACTTGCATATGAGATCACAAATAGGAAGGATATATTTTCATTAAATCATTTAAAATATAAATAAGCAGGAAAAAAGTATTTGAATACAGTTTGTGGAAATTAGCAAGATGAGGAAAAAAATGTAGAAGGCTGCACTGTCTCAAACTTTCACATTGTGCCACTTTGATTCAGATTTAGCCTTGCATCGCCTTTTAGAGGAAACTTTTACATCAGAAAAATCTGTTTTTCCTCCACTCTGGGCAGGAAGGCATTCACATTGGGAACATTTTAGATAAATAAAAATAGTAAAGATTACTAGTAAAAATGTCCTAATCCCCACAGGATTTTTGTGATTTCAGATGTTTTTGTTAAAAGAGAATACATGACCATTTATTTCCTCATAAGCCAAATGCATGTAAACATGACTAATGACAGTATTCTTTCCATAACATTTTTTGCTTTTATTAAAATTGGTTTTATAGATGTGGGCCCTTTCTCCAACTGTGTTTGCACTGCTGAGTAAGAATCTGAGGATTGTTCATGATGACATAGCAGTTCACTTTCCTGCTGTCCAGTATGCAGTTCTTTACACATTATATTCACATTGTACCAGGTAGGAAGAGCACTAAGTCATTGATACTGAAGAGCACGGCTAGATGTAAATTATATTTGAGTTTAGGGAAGAATATTACTATAGCACCCCTGATGACAGTATAGTCAATGTT
Source organism: Pelusios castaneus (assembly GCA_007922175.1). NCBI lineage: Eukaryota > Metazoa > Chordata > Testudines > Pelomedusidae > Pelusios > Pelusios castaneus. Next base: position 15,078,711 of record ML685786.1, read on the forward strand.
TTGCCACCATTTCTCTTATATATAAACTTTTATTTTTATTCATTTTATTTTCATAAGTAATATAGCTCACCCATGAACAATGGTTCCAGATTGAAATTGGCCATGCATATTCTCTGTCAAGAAAATGCTGTGCAAAACATAATTTCAGATATTTTTAAGATTAAGAACTAAGGTTTATTTTATATTTTCCAATTGTCTAAAATAATTTTGCAAGCAGTTTATGCTGTGGACTGATTTTCATTTTTAGAAAAAAAAATAACTTCTGGCATGTTACATGGTTCCTCTGATATTTAACGTTCTCTTTTCAGTATACATTAAACAGTGCTTCATTTTGTACAGCATCTTTTCGTGCGAAAATTAACCAAAACATTGTACACCAGACCTGCAAAATTAAAGTAGATTTTAACTGTTGTATTAGGACTTAAATGTCTATGAATAAAAAAGTCTAGATTTTAGATCTACAAGTATGACGCGAGTGACTGCATGGGCGAAGTAAGAAATCCAGCTCGAAATAGAAGAAATCCAGAGGGCACCGAGGGTGGGGTGTGGGGTGGGACAGATAGATTGCTGAAAACAAGTTGCTCCTGTGCGCTCTTGGATTTAATAGTACATGATTGGTCACTCATTTAATGTCTACAGTGTTGTTGTGACTGTATTGGTCCCAGGATATTAGAAAGACAAATTGAAGAAAAACTCTTTGTAGCTCAAAAGCTTGTCTTACAGCACGAAAAATTGGTCCAAGGATATTACCTCACCCTCCTTGTCACTAATTATTTAAGATACTTTGCAAGGAACGTCTTGTGATAGAATCTAGCATTAATGAAGATGATGAGGGATAGTAGTGTTAACATAAGCTAGAAATACAGCGTGAATAAGCATTGAGCAAGTTTCTACATACAGCTTGGCAGGACAGAGCTGAATCGTGTCGGCAGCAGTTTAATTATTCTAGACCTGGGACTTTTTGAGCGTATGTTAATAGATGTAACAAACTGTGGTGATTTTTGGAGTAGACACATCTTGATGCAACCCTTTCAGTTTATCTAGCTTCAGCTTCCTTTCCCTTTTCCTTAAAAAAATAATTATATTAAACTCCTTATTTAACCAGGCATTCATAATGCACTACAACTTTTTAATTTTAGACTGTCATGCATTTATAACATTGAAACTAATTTCTGGGTAACACATCTGAGTGTAAAATTGTCAGTTTTTTACTGGTTTTGTTGTATGTTTGAAGAAATAAAATACTTTTGACTTTCCTTCAGGCATGATCACTTCATATCCAGTAGCCTCAGCTCCTCATCTCCTTCTTTGTTTGATGGAGCGGTGATTAGTACTGTAACCACAGCTACAAAGAAACATTTTTCTATCATACTAAATCTTTTGGGGTTATTGCTTAAGAAGGATAACCTTATTCAAGATACCAGGTAAATAGTATCTTCTTCATATCAGAAACTGAGATTTATTTTCAATAGAATTTTAGTTCTAATTTAGAACTAAGAAAAAGTTTTCCTTTAAAAAAGTGGTGGTGGGGAGGGGGGGGAGGAATGACACTTTTCAAAGTATAGGACTTTGGTTTAATACAAAACGTAAGAACTGAAAGCATTATTCATGCTCAGTGTAGTTGGTTCATGGGATTCGAGCTAGAACATCTGAAAAAAATTAATTGATCATGTTTTCATATTCATGAAAACATCAAAGGTAAAACTCTTCCCAGCCAGACATTGAATATAGAATGTCCAGAACTCAATTGACGGGTAATTTTCACTTATTTAATAGTTATCTTTCACAAATATTTGCAAGCTTGCACTGCCAGACTGATGTGAAAATTCAAAGTATTTAGTGTTTTATGAGTCCAGGAATCTAGTTGTATAAAATGACTATTCTGTAATGAATTTTTAGGAAACTTCTGATGACCTGGGCTTTGGAAGTGGCTCTTCTGATGAAAAAATCAGAAACATATGCACCATTATTCTCTCTCCCATCTTTCCACAAATTTTGTAAAGGACTTCTAGGAAACAGTAAGATTGGACAAAATTTTTTTTCCTTATTAATTACCCTTTATAAGCTTCCATTAAACATATTAATGTGACTTTGGTGAAGACAACTGATAGGTACAACTGTGGTCATCTTCTAACTTGCAATTTTTTGCTGACTTCTGGTTGCAGCTGTGTAACTACCCCCTTGCCTTCTCCTTTTCTTTCTACAACTGTCAGTTGTTTGGAGAAGATAATGTACTTGCACGAAGGGATTATAGTCATGACGTTAATTGAGGGTCTCAGTGGAATGATAAATATTTGGAAGTCAGATTGCCTATGTTTGACAAGGGATAAGCAATCCTACCATAATTTGGAGTATTGTGCTAAATAGAGAGAGACTGGAAAACTAACTGGTGACAGGATTGTGGAAATAAGTAATCTAGCTCAGTTCTTTTTGTCTTCTGGCCTTTGGCAATTCATTTTCTTTCTTTCCCTTGGTTTCCCTTAACTGTAAAATAGGCAAATGTTTGTTATCCCTATTGCATAGAGATGAGGATTAACCTGTCAGCATTGTTTTATATCAGAAAGTGTTTTACATAGATTACTATTAATGATGGTTATACATTTTTTAAAATTACACAATTCTGTTAAATATACGTGATAGGAATGCAATTTCAGTTTTAATTGCCATGAAGCTTCCATTAGTATTGATGAACTTCATGCAGCTAAGGCAGAATTTAAAAAAATGAGATGATTTTTTTATACAGTAATGCCTTTAAACTTTAAGGATAGCTCTGTGTGGAGATAAACAAGTTCTTTTATCTTACTGAAAATGACATCCTTTATTTGTTCTCTTAATGCAGCCCTTCTTGAAGATGTGAATATCTGTCTTCAAGCATGTAGTAGTCTCCATGCCCTGTCATCTTCCCTACCAGATGACCTTTTACAACGGTACTTTTAAAAAAAAATCCAAGATATTTTCTTAATGTTACTACTTGCACATTTTAATTGCAACTTGTTTTATTCATTCATTCCTTCATTTATTTATGCAGGTGTGTTGATGTGTGCCGTGTTCAACTAGTCCATAGTGGTGCCCGTGTAAGACAAGCTTTTGGAAAACTGTTAAAGTCAATTCCTTTAGATGTCGTTCTGAGGTAGATAGTTTCTTTTAAATACTTGTGTCTCCAGACGGTGTTTTAGTTCTTTGTTTTACAGTCTATCTCTATTTTAAGAAGGTACAATTGTGTAATTTAGCTATACAGAGTTAATTTTTTTTTTTAAAGGTCATGTAAAAGATGATAGTATTGAGACCATTCTTTCTAACTGGGTGCTGCAAGAATACATTTTTATTATAAAATTAAACTTACTGACAAATATTTGCGATAAATGAAATGTTAATTTTTGTAAGATCATTATCAACTCTGGTGTTTCAACAGTAAGATCATCTGAGTCTCTGGGATACAGAGCCTTGTCTTCCAAAAGTATTTCTCATTTTTATAATCTGAGAACATACTTATTTCCAGCAGTAATAACTTTTGACTCAGAAGAAGATTGTTACTCCTGTGCATATTTAGTATATTCTGGTTTTCACGTATCAGATTGTTTTCTTAATCTAGGAACATGTGAATGTGTTTGTTTCATAACTTTTTCTTTTGGGCTGAAATAGCTTCTCTAATAGAGACAAATATTGATAAACAATGTATGTCAACTCTCAGTTCATACTTTTTTTGATGTTTTGACCACTCCATAATTCAAAAGGATTCAAGTTTTATAGGCAGAGAACTTGATACTTAGATAAATTTCCCAGATACTAGAAGCATTTTTAGATTTCAGATCCCTCAAATTGTGCATAAAACTTCAGATTTCTACTTTAAGATATATTTGTAACTTGTTTTCTTTTATCCTTGGATGTTTAAAAAAATCATCTACATTCTTAGAACTATCCTACTTGAATTTCCCTTGTTTCTCTAGAGTTTGCCATTTCTCTTCAGGTGTTGAACTGATTTTTCCATGTCAGCAAAACAAGTGTCAATGTTATAAAATTCTTTTTAAAAAAATTAAGTAATTTGTGGTATTTTCCAAGTCTCTATATACCAAAGCTTGGAAAACCCAGAAAATTAACAAGGTATGAGTGGCAGAAGACTGGTTAGAGAATCTCACCCCTGCTCTTCCTAATACAGACTTTATATTTATCCTGAGGGGGTTTGGGTGGTGGGACTTCTCTAGAAATTTTGTTGCTTAAGAAGCTCTTCAGAACTCAAATGTTTTTCTCAAGAAAATCCTGCCAATATAAAATTTCACGCTTTAAAAAAAACCATACAAACAAAAACCATACCAATCACCCCCAAATCTCTAATTTAAACACACACATCAAAAAAAGCCCTTGGTTTACTCCAAGGATAAGTAATGTTATGTCAGAACAATAATTAAAAATCAGTTATAATCCTTAACTTCAAAACTTTCACTTAAATGCTTTTCAGTCCTTTAGTAAATTTTCAAGCAAACCAGCCAGAGGTATTTCCACTGAAAAACAAGTCTCAAAATATTCATCAGTATTAGTGACATAAAACAGATACAAAAGCAGTTCAACAAATCATACTCTAAAATAAAACATGTAGTTCTACTTGGTTGAGATCACTGAGTTGAAAGAAGGGGAAAAAGACAATTACAAATATAAGGCAGTTGGAGGTAAAATACCTTTTTTAGTTTTTTGCTTGTGTCTTCTTTCTGTGACCATGTGGGATGAGATTTGTTCAATGAACTCTAGGGATATTTTGCTGTAAGTACAAAAACTGGTTAAAACTGAGATAGTGTTTCATTTTTTCCCCTAAAGTTAATCAGAATTGGGAATAATTTAAATTTGTTTTATGAACTTCCTTCTATAGTATGTGTGTTTTGAAGTTTATAAAAGTTGATTTGGTCTAAGGAGAATCAGACATGTCTTATGTGTTTTTCTTTTGCAGTAACAGCAACCACACCGAAATACAAGAAATCTCTTTAGCTGTAAGAAGTCACATGAGCAAAGCTCCAAGTAATACGTTCCACCCACAAGACTTCTCTGATGTCATTAGTTTTATTTTGTATGGGAGCTGTCACAGAACTGGGTAAGTACTTTTTGTATCTTTAATATCACAAAGGTATCATGTAGAACCCACACTTGACTATTGACTAAATATATACCTGTTGTTATGGAACAACTTTAATGGTTGGTTTGTATCAGTTGTCTTGAATCCTGAAATATTAAATCAGCTCATCAACAGACTTAGTTCAAAAGTAATAATTAATTTACAGATAGTTTTACTTCATGATATAGATATTACTGGTGATGGAATTGGAGATTTTGCTTTTTTTAAATATATCAGACCAGGTAGCTTTGGCAAGTCTTTTCAGTGCATCTTAGAAGAATTGGATTCATTTGGAACTTGGGTTCTTAGGAGTAATGGAATGTCATTTTTGATGGTAGAAAGCTGCTTCCATCTTTCAAAAACTCCTGTTTGATTTTTTGTTTTAAAAAAGGCTTTTTGTTCGCTCTCTTGATCTTTCAATTAGTGAGAACTGTCTATAGGGTTGTGCTAGTGACAAGGTAGTTAAACAAGCACTTTCATCACAAGATGGTCCTTTTTCAGTTACTTGTATCTGTGTGTGCACTGTATACTTAATTTCTCCTGAGTCCAAAGGCTAAATTTATTTATAGAAAGCTTGGTAAAATTCCATTGAGCTGTTAGAATTATGTTAGGATTAGAAGTGCTTGTGGTGGTAAGGTGTCTTCTGTTTTAGGCCCAGTTCTACAAAGAGAACATGAGTTTGCACTGGGCTATTTTGACTTCTGAGCTGAAGACAGTGATCCAGTGATTCTTTTCCATGTCCCCAGTTTGGGGAAGGCTGGCCGACTTGTATAGTGTTTGGGACTCAATTACAATGGGCAACTGGATTCTAAGCACGGTCAGATTGGATTAAGCCATACAGTTCCGCACCATCCTTCCTCCCTGCCCTGTTAACCAATCGCTTCTTAGAGACCCATCTCATGCTGCATGAGTGGTCCCTGAAGCCCAGCATCATGCAGTCCATCTCTGCAGTTTGCAGCATCCTGCAGCGACCTGTTTGCTATGAACATTAGCCCTGCGAGTTCAGTCGTTGCTGGCTTTTGTCCAGCACATCTTGGAGTTCCCTGTTATATCTTGGGTGTTCTAGTCTTGCACTTTAGTTCACTGAGAGTCCACCTAACAGCATTTCAACACTTCATCCACTTATTCAGGGGAAAATGGTGATCTCAAATTCCATGGTAGTGAGATTCTTGAAAGGAGTCACTCATCTCCACCCACCAATTAAAGAGCCAGTTCCTTTGTGGGACTTTGATGCTGTTTTGGGGTCTCTTATGGGACTTCTGTTTGAGCCTTTGGCAACAAGTTCTTTCCACTTTCTGTGTTGGGAAACTACCTTCTTTGTGGTAATGACATTTGTAAGGACAGTGAGCAAGTTGCTGGCTCTGCTGGCAGAGCCTCCACACACGCACATTTTCAAAGACAAAATAACCCTGATTTTTTTTTTTTTTTTGTCAAAGACAGTTTTCCAGTTTCAGTGGCACCCCATTATGTATCCACCAGTGTTCTTAAGCCACATTCAACCCCAGAGGAACAGCGTCTTCCTATCTTGGATGTCGGGTGATGTCTTGCTTCTTATCTGAATAGAACTAAACCTTTCCATTCCTTGCTTCATCTGTTTCATATACAGACTGAATGAAGGGTCAAGTCAGACTGTCTTCAGATGAATAACGTCATGTATCATGACAGCATATGAAGTAGCCCAGGCTACAGTAGCCTACGCCTCCTCAAGGAGTATGAGTGTATTCCAAGAGTGTTCAGGCGACCTCAACATCATTTCTATAGGATGTTCCCATATTTGACATTTGCAGAGTGCCCACTTGGTCCTCTATGCATATTTTTGCAAACCACTGTGTCCTTATGGCTGCATCCAGGTCAGATGCAAACTTTGGGAAGGGAGACATGCTGTCTTTCTTTAAGTAGACCCTCATGCTTCAAGAACTGCTTGCATTTAGGCTACATGGAATACATGGTTGCATCTACTTGAAGTTAAAATGGTTACCGATCTTTAACTGTTCTTCCAGATGTAATGCAAACGTGTATTCTATGACCTGCTCTCATTCCCTTCACATTTGGGGTCTATACTTCTGATGCTGGGTGTGAAGGAACTGAGGGGATTGGAGCGCCACCACCCATATATAGCAGAGGAGCATCCACAGCCACAGGTGTAAGTGCTTTTGCTATAGGTACTGATAGGCAAAGTTCTCGCAGTTCTGATGCACAGTGTGTGCCTATTCATATGGAATAAATGTCTGCATCACATCTTGAACAGTTACGGTAACTGTATTTTGCAGGTGGAAACTATTACATTACATTATATGCTAATAAAAATTGTAAATGTTAAATTTAAATTTCAGCTCCTTTTTTTGGTATGGAAAAACTTTAATGTATTAAATCTACCAGGAGAAATGTTACGTAAGCCTTTGTGGACTCAGACACGTCACCATATAGCTTCCAGCATCCACTACTCTGCTTATATATTCATGTTGAAAGAATTGGCTACGTTTTTTGCTTTTACTCTTTATTAACATTGGGTTGGCCAAGTCACATTGGGACGGTCGTCAGTGTTTTCAGAAGTTTCTGATGGCATATTATATAAGGCAGCATTTGTGGACCCTAAAAGAAGTCACTCTTAAAATTAAGGTCTTTCAGCTGAAAGCAAATGCATTTTTGGTTTTGTTTTTTAAATTATGCTGTGTTTAATAGTTGCATTTTTTCTGATAGCCTTGATTGAGCTTGGTGTGATGAGTGAATTTGAATAACTTTTTTCTTGTTTTAATTGCACCATCACTACAGTGTATTTAATCCATACTTGATTTCATCACCGTAGTGAATTTCCGTAGCTTGATACAGTTAGTCCCATTGTGCACAAAAGATGCTACAAGCTAGTGTTGATTGGTATATAGCACACTGCTTCCTTAGGTACTCCAGGTGCCATCACCCTTCTTCCCAGGAATTATACTTTCTATTATTCATGCTCCATATAGTTATACATGTTCCCATGAGTTCAGTCTATATAGATAGTCAATAGAGATGTCTTTTATACTATTTCTATAGGGTGCCTATATTTTTCTCATGTGTTTGATGTCTGACACTGTAAATTTACACTGAGACCATCTGCATTCTGAGACTGCATACTCAGTACAAACTGACAAGGAGGCTGTTGCTTTTTTTTTTTTTTTTGGTGATGTTGGTTCATCTGAGATGAGACCGTGTTGGAACAGCTATTGTGTTGTACTACTTGTTGGCTTCACTGTGGTGTTTCTCACTTGGGGTCATCTTTTGTGCACCTGAAAGAGGATATCTGAAATCCTTTTTCCAGTTTGGCAGCAGCTAAAAGTATTTACTTTTTCCAGTTTTTGGGATGCAGTATTTTATGCTGCTAAATCCTCACCATCTTCATTAATTTCTAGTCACAATGCCTATTTTTATTTCTGAATTTTTAGTATCTTTTCTCTTTTGATTAAAAATGAAAATGAGCAAAGTGTGCGTCTCGCTTTCAAATTTGTCTTTTGCACTTTGTAAGTAATAAAGTTATTACTTAAGATTAGCAAACCCATTTGTTTCCATTTCTTCTGCCTTTGTCTTTTTTTTGGAATGTTCTTGAACTCTGTATTTGTCCCTGCAGAATAATTCTGTGTGCATGTATACTCGTGTGCATAGCTATAGGAAACATAGGTTCACTAGAGCTTGGTTTGTTTAGCCTAACCAAAAGAAGGCTGAGGGAAGATATGACTGCTGTCTATAAAAACACCAGAGGGATAAATACCAGGGAGGGAGAGGAATTATTTGAATACAGTGCCAATGTGGACCCAAGAAGAAATGGACACAAACTGTCCATCAGGAAATTTAGGCTTGAAATTAGACGCAGGTTTCTAACCATCAGAGGAGTAAAGTTCTGGAATAAGGGAGCTGTGGAGGCAAAAACCATGGTTGCCTTCAAAACTGAGCTTGATAAATTTATGGAGGGGATGATATGATAGGACGGCTTAGTTTGGCAATTGTCCATTTTTTACTACTGGTGGTAGATATGCCAGTGACCTGGGAAGGGGCATTAGATGGGGAGTGGTTTCTGAGTTATTACAAAGAATTTTTTCTTGACCTGCTGTTGTGACTTGCCCACATGCTCAGGGTTTAACTGATTGCCATATTTGGGGTCGGGAAGGAATTTTCCCCCAAGGCAGATTGGCTTGGGCGCTAGGGGTTTTTTGCCTTCCTCTGTAGCATTGAGCATGGCTCATTTACTGGTTGATTCTGTGTATTTTAAAGTCTTTAAATCATGATTTGAGGACTTTAATAACTCAGTTCTAGGTTAGAGGTTCATTACAGGAGTGGGTGGGTGAGGTTTTGTGGCCTTCATTGTGCGGGAGGTCAGACTAGATGATCATATTGGTCCCTTCTGACCTTAGAGTCTGAGTCTACTAGAGGTTTGATCATGAGAACAATCAATTAAAAGTTAAAATATATTTATAGTTATATGTGTGGATATGAATTGCTATATTTGTCTTAACATTTTTTTCAGGAAGGACAATTGGTTAGAAAGATTGTTCTACAGCTGCCAAAGATTAGATAAGCGTGACCAATCCACCATTCCTCGCAATCTGTTGAAGACTGATGCTGTACTTTGGCAATGGGCTATTTGGGAAGCAGCTCAATTTACTGTCCTTTCTAAGTTAAGAACCCCTCTGGGTAGAGCCCAAGATACCTTCCAGACAATTGAAGGTAATGTAAAGAATGTATAATTTTTATGGGATATTTGGTTTAAAAATTTGAGCAGTGAGCTATTTCTTGTTTATGTTCAACACAGGAAAAAATTCCTTTTTTCAGAAGTTTGCTGTCTTTTTTAGACAGTTCTTAAATGTCAAGAAATCAGCTGTTATATAATAATTTGGAGGTGCTTTAGGTAGCTCTTTGTTGAAGTACATGTTAATGATTTTAGATTTAATTTTCACAGTGTAGTATCTGTCCGTATCAGTTTAACAGCTGATACGTTCTGTATGTGTATAAGGATGTAGATACCTGATTATTTAGTAACTAATGTGTTGAAATGTTCTGGTCAAATGTTCATAGGTATCATTAGAAGTCTTGCCGCCCACACATTAAACCCTGATCAAGATGTTAGCCAATGGACTACAGCAGACAATGATGAAGGACACAGCAGTAACCAGCTTAGACTTGTTCTCCTTCTACAATACTTGGAGAACCTGGAGAAATTGATGTACAATGCTTATGAAGGATGTGCTAATGCACTCACTTCTCCACCCAAGGTTTGTGTCTTTCAATGCTGACAGCACTGCAGATTGTTCCACAAAAGTTGAAACATTTCACTGTGTAGTTAATGTTCAGTGCTTTTTTTTTTGGTGACGGTACGCAGGGGTATGGAGTGCTGGCACCTTTTTTGCTGGCCCTGCTGCCCAGCCTCGGGATGGGGGGGTGGGGGATCAACATGGGAGAGGAGGGTGCTGCTGGAAGAGGAGGGATGGGAGAGGCATTTTTCAGATTTACTATCAAGGTATGAGTACTGGTACCTGTTTTTAAACAAACAAAAAAAAAAAGCACTGTTAATGTTTATCAAAGTACCATACATGCTTGCGTATAAGCCGAGAATTTTATATTCCAAAATCTCTCAGAAAAGCTAGGTTTGGCTTATCCATGGATCACAGGCACTCCCTGCTCCTCTTGCTCCTCCCCCCCCCCCGCGCGCCTTTCCCTGCTCCTCTGCCCCCATGCGGCTCCTTCCCCAGTCCTCTGGCTCCCCTTATCTTGCTGGAGGCTCAGAGGTGCAGCGGTGGCTAGACCAGGGGCCACTCTCGCCCTGAGCATGCTCTGTCTGAGACAGAACAAGTGTTCCGCCCGAGTCTTCTGTGGCAGGAGCTCGTGGGCCAGATTGGGCCTGCCCAGGGGCCGGTTGTGGCCCTTGGGCAGGCGCGATCCGGCCCGTGAGCCCCTGCCACAGAAGACTCGGGCAGAACGCTTGTTCAGCCCTGTCCTGCTGCGGCCAGGCTGGGAAGTTTCAAATCTCCCACCCTGAGCAGGCTGTGTCTCAGACAGAGCGTGCTCAGTGGGAGTGGCCGGCTGGCCACGGAGCGGCTCCCGGTCTGGCCACTGCTGCACCTCTGGGGCTCCAGCAAGGTAAGGGGGGACGGAGGAGTGGGGAAGGAGCCGCGGGGGGCTGAGGAGCAGGGAAAGGCTGCGCCCGGGGGGGGGGGGGGGCGGCGGCTGAGGGCGAGATTGGCCCTGAAGGGACCTTCTGTAATCAAATTTTGACCTTCTCCTTATGCATGGGTAGTGCATTTTTTCTGGATTTTTGGGTTTAAAAACAAGGGTCGGCTTGTAAGTGGATTGGCTAAAAGGCGATCATATACGGTATGCAGTTCTGAATAATTCCTCAGCTTTTCTGGAGAAATATGATACACTATCCTGATTATAAGCTAACATTTTTTCCACTTTGAAAAAAAACTTGGGATTGTCTAGCTCTTCTCCCTGTTGGTGTAGTCTACTTCTGAAAAGGATCAGCTGCAGACAACTTTTTCCCACCATTTTAAGCTTACTGTTCTGATTTTCATTTAATCTTGTTTGTCTAATTTCTTTTTTAAAAAACATTTGCCTTCAATTTGTTTGTTCTGTTTTGATTCAATGCTATTACTGTTAAGCAACTGGAAACAGGACATTTTCTTGCATAACTGTGTACAGAACAACACAATATCAGATTGCAGATGAGAAAATGAGTAACTATTGAGTATGATTCCAAAGGGGTAGCCGTGTTAGTCTATTGTAGAAAGACAACAGAGTCTTGTGGCACTTTTAAAGACTAACAGATTTATTAGTCGCATGAGCTTTCGTGGGAGAAAATCCCACTTCGTCAGACGCTTTGAAGATAGGAAAGTTACAGAGTGGGAGGAAATTAAATGCAGGGGAGAGTATGACATAGCATCAGGTCAGGCTGTAACAGCAAATCAAAGTAGGTGTTAGGATTCAAAACACTGGGGAACAGCGTTTTGAATCCTAACACCTACTTTGATTTGCTGTTACAGCCTGACCTCATGCTATGTCATACTCTCCCCTGCATTTAATTTCCTCCCACTCTGTAACTTTCCTATCTTCAAAGCGTCTGACGAAGTGGGATTTTCTCCCACGAAAGCTCATGCGACTAATAAATCTGTTAGTCTTTAAAAGTGCCACAAGACTCTGTTGTCTATTGAGTATGAGTTAGATACCATTCTCACAGCTTTATTAAGTTGCTATTAACGCTTCTATTATGAAATACATTCAGCTATACATAAGGGGTTCAAGCTGCCATTTGTTGGATATGAAATACAAATTGATTTATTTACAGTTGAATCTATGACACAATGGCCTTCATAGAAACAAATAGCTTTTAAGAATTTGAAAGGACCGCTTTGCTTTTCCCCCTTTCTGTTTAGACAATCTGTAAAATAGCCAAGCTGTTGCAATTTTAAATCATTTCATAATTCCAGTGAATTTTTGCAATAATTGTTTGCCATTTTGCCTTTATAGATATTTAATTGGAAGGCTTCCAAGGAAACCATTTCTATTTATTGAGAACAAATCCATTCATACCCAACTGATTATAATATCTGATGAAAGGTTATTATACCACACACATGTATTTACCTCAGAATCTCTGTAATTGTAACGTGTGTTGTCATTATCCAGTGTCAGTTCAAACTGAATGTGGATGCAGTCTAGAATTAGTGTATTCTGCTGCTGTGTAGGGGATCATATTTTGTGGATCAAGCTGAATCCTTTTCTCCCAGGCTGGCAAGAATCAGGGAGTCACTGATGAGACACGTTTTCTCTCTTTTCATCCCTTCTTTTCCCCCAACTTCCAGCTGCTTTCATATGGAAATGTGGTCCTTCAAGAGCGGGTATTTGGGGAAGGTTGAAGAAAGTAAAAGTATTTGAGACATTGTCCATTGTAAGTAGGTCGTCTTAGGTATGGGGTAAGGAGAATTTGGAAGGACAAGTTAAAAACACTTTTAAATCAACTTCTTCTAATGGATTTTCTGACAGAACTCTGCCTACAGATGGTTTTACATTGTTTTAATCATTCTATATTTAAATGACACCACTTGAAAATTTAGAGGGGGTAACTGTTCTGGACAAAGCTTGTATTATGTTGTAGGTATTATTAAATATTGTAATGTATCTATTTTGATTTATACAAAAATTAAAAGTATTGTATTATAAAACTCAAGATCTTTATCTTGTTTTCCCCTGTTGTAAAGGTTATCAGGACATTCTTCTATACTAACCGCCAAACCTGCCAAGATTGGCTAACACGGATTAGACTTTCTATCATGCGGGTTGGATTGTTGGCTGGTCAGCCTGCTGTGACAGTGAGACATGGTTTTGATTTACTTACAGAGATGAAGACCAATAATATCTCTCAGGTACTGTATTTTTCAAAATTTAGTAGACTGTAGAAAAAGTATGTCCATAGTATTGCAAGTAAACTAAAAGGTAAATCACTGGATTATTTATTAAACAAAAGGATTAGGAGGTTATTAAATTTTGGGGCCTGTTAAACACTGCGTATTGTAAAGCAACAAGTCTGAGCTTTTACGTACCTTTCTTTGAGAGGGCTAGACAAAATAGTTAAAATTTAGAAATTCTGTGTGTTCCACAATTATTAAAGATGATAGTAAGCAGATGCTGGAACTTGCTCATATTTTGACCTGTGATAGTCCCACTGTTTAAGTAAGGAGCCTCTATTAAGTAAGGAGCTGTATGACTGCTCGGAGCTCCACTATGAAAGTGGAAACAAGATGGTTGAAAGTCTGTGGGTTAAGTTTAGGGGAGAATGCAACAAGGGGGATGTTGTGGTGGGTGTCTGCTACAGACCGCCAGACCAGAAAGAGGAGGTGGATGAGGCATTCTGTGGACAACTAACAGAAGTTTCCAGATCGTCGCAGGCCCTGGTTCTTATGGGGGACTTCAATTATCCTGACGTCTGCTGGAAAGATAATACAGCAGTACACAGGCAATCCAGGAAGTTTTTGGAGAATATTGAGGACAACTTCCTAGTACAAATGCTGGAGGAACCAACTAGGGGCCTTGCACCTCTAGACCTATTGCTCACAAACAGAGAAGAATTGATCGGGGAAGTAGAAGTAAATGGCAGCGACCATGAGATGGTAGAGTTCAGGATCCTGATCAATGGAAGGAAGGAAAGAAGCAGAACACACACCCTGGACTTCAGAAAAGCAGATTTTGGCTCCTTTAGGGAGCTGATGGGCAGGGTCCCATGGGAGGCTGATCTGAAGGGGAAAGGTGTCCAAGACAGCTGGCTGTATTTTAAAGAAACCCTGTTAAAGGCACAGGAAGATAACATTCCGATGTGCAGAAAGAACAGCAAATGTGGACGGCGACCAGCGTAGCTTAGCAGGGAACTCTGCGGGGAGCTGAAACATAAAAGGGAAGCTTACAAGAAGTGGAAGCTTGGACAGATGACACGGGAGGCGTATAAAGATATTGCTCGGGACTGCAGGGATCAAATCAGAAAGGCCAAAGGACAATTGGAGTTGCAGCTAGCAAGAGATGTGAAGGATAACAGAAAGGGGTTCTATAAGAACATCAGCAACAAAAAAAGGATCAGAGGTGGTGTAGGTCCCTCACTGAATGGGGCAGGCATCCTCGTGGAGGATGATGCGGAAAAGGCTGAAGTACTCAATGCTTTTTTTACTTCAGTCTTCACAGGGAGGGCCAGCTCCCAGGCTACTACACGGGGTAACGCGGAATGGAGAGGAGCGGCCCTCGGTGATGGAAAGTCAGGTTAGGGAACACTTAATGAAATTGGATGTGCACAAGTCCATGGGGCCGGATGAACTACATCCGAGGGTGCTGAGGGAGTTGGGGGAAGTGATTGCAGAACCGCTGGCCATTATCTTTGAGAACTCGTGGTGAACGGGGGTGGTCTTCGGAGGATTGGAAAAAGGTAAATATAGTACTTATTTTTAAGAAAGGGAAAAAGGAGGATCCGGGGAACTACAGGCCAGTCAGCCTCACCTCAATCCCTGGGAAAATCATGGAGCAGGTCGTCAAGGAATCCACCCTGAAACACTTGGAGGAAAATAGAGTGATCAGGAACAGTCAACATGGATTCACCAAGGGCAAATCGTGCCTGACCAACCTGATTTCCTTCTATGATGAGATGACTGCATTTGTGGATGCGGGAAGAGCCGTTGACATGGTATACCTTGACTTTAGCAAGGCTTTTGATGCAGTTTCCCACAGCATTCTCGTCGGAAAGTTAAGGAAGTATGGGTTGGACGAGTGGACCGTAAGGTGGATCGAAAACTGGTTAAATCAACGGGCTCAGCGGGTAGGAATCAATGGCTCGATGTCTGGTTGGCAACCGGTAACGAGTGGAGTGCCCCAGGGGTCGGTCCTGGGGCCGGTTCTATTCAACATCTTTATTAATGATCTTGATGATGGAATAGACTGCGTGCTTAGTAAGTTTGCGGATGACACCAAGTTGGGGGGAATGGTAGATACTCTGGAGGGCAGGGACAGGATCCAGGGAGACTTGGACAAATTGGAACACTGGGCCGAAAGAAACCTCATGAGGTTCAACAAAGACAAGTGCAAAGTCCTGCACTTAGGACGGAAAAATCCCATGCACTGCTACAGGCTGGGGACTGATGCTAAGTAGCAGCGCTGTAGAAAAGGACTTGGGGGTTATGGTGGACGGGAAGATGAATATGAGCCAACAGTGTGCCCTTGTTGCCAAAAAGGCCAATGGCATATTAGGCTGCATCAGTAGGAGTATTGCCAGCAGATCGAGGGATGTGATAATTCCCCTCTATTCGACACTGGTCAGGCTGCATCTGGAATACTGTGTCCAGTTTTGAGCTCCCCACTACAGAAAGGATGTGGACAAATTAGAAAGAGTCCAGCGGAGGGCAACAAAAATGATTAGGGGGCTGGGGCACATGACTTATGAGGAGAGACTGAAGGATCTAGGCTTATTTAGTCTACCGAAGAGAAGACTGAGGGGAGATTTGATAGCAACCTTCAACTACTTGAAGGGTTGTTCCAAAGAGGAGGGAGCTAGGCTGTTCTCGAGGGTAACAGAGGACAGAACAAGGAGCAATGGTTTCAAATTACAGCTGGGGAGGTCAAGGTTGGATATTAGGAAAAACTTTCTCACTAGGAGGGTGGTGAAGCATTGGAATGGGCTATCTAGGGAGGTGGTAGAATCTCCATCTTTGGAGATTTTTAAGGCTCGGTTAGACAAAACCCTGGCTGGGGTGATTTAGGGGGAGTGGTCCTGCTTTTTAGCAGGGGGTTGGACTAGATGACCTCGTGAGGTCCCTTCCAACCCTATGATTCTATGATTCAAAACTTGTAGAACAATTTTTGATACTTTTGCTAGATTAGTATTTTTCAAACTTGACTCTGTGGAACTCTTCCAGTATTGTGAAAAGCAACCCTCTTTTCACCAATATCTGGGGTGTACACTGGAAGAGGTTGTGGTCCAGGAGGGATCTTTCTCCTACAGAATGTTGGCACAATTAGTTGGAAAAACTAGTGAGCTTAGAACACTTTGTATAAAAGCTGAAGGGTACTGATATCTTGTTCTGTAACTTTATTTGGCCTTCTTAAAATATGTTTCTTAGTGGAGAAGGCTTTCTAGATTTATGCTTAGTTAGTAATTGTCTGCTGATGAATTTTTGGAGAGGTGTGAAAAACTAAAATACATAAGTATAGGCCATGACCTAGATATACTTTTCAGAGGGGTTGTGCTCCATGTCTGGTTTTCAAAGATTCTTCGGCCTACTGTTTGTGAGTTTGGGCTATCACTGGCCATTGAGAATAATTTATTAAATATAAACATGGAGTATTGCATTACACGTTTAAAGCATTTAACAATACATATAGCAAGGCCCATCCCAGGGGGGCGGGGTGGGGCAAGGCAAGCAGGGCGACCTGCCTTCGGCAGCAAGCCGAAGGCAAGGGCAGAGCAGGGAAGCAGAGCCAGGCCTCTGGACCAGCCCATCCCACCCCCACCCCTCCCTGCATGCAGGGGAGGCAAGGGCCCCACACAGGCCCATTGGCCCTGGGCCCCACCCCCAAGGACAGCCCTGCATGTAGCTTTTCTTTTTTAAAAAAATCTGTTAATGTAAGCTTAAATTTGGTTTCTAGGGAAATGAATTAGAGGTGACAGTAATGATGTTGGTGGAAGCACTATGTGAGCTTCATTGCCCTGAAGCTATACAAGGAATAGCCGTCTGGTCTTCTGCTGTAGTTGGGAAGAGTCTTACTTGGATTAATTCTGTAGCTCAGCAAGCAGAAGGACGGTAAGTTGCCATGAATGGATAGAGGACTGGTATAAATGTGAACTCATTTTCTAAAAATACATGAAGTGCCAATATTTTTCTCAATGAATGTAAGTTGTTTCATGGATCAAAGCTGCTGTTCTGGTTTCCTCATCTGAACAAGAAATTCACTTAACATATTTTTAAGAAATGGTTGGTATGTCCAAGAATATTTTAAAAACAGATGCCTACGGACATTGCAACATTGTCAGTATTCAAAGAATGTCTGTGCTATGTTGCATTTTTTAAAAAATTTCTGTAGTGTGGCAGCATAATTATTACATTTTATTTAGCCTGGTTTGTGCTGCAAATTATTCTTTAATCTGAATTTTTTTACCAGGTTCCTGGCCAGAGGTAATAATCCAAAGGTTCATTTAAGGATATCTATATGTAATTTTCAGACCTGGCTTTAAATCCTTTGTGTTATGGGTGTTGATCACTGTTGAGCTAGTGGCTTAGGTTTCAAATAAGACTCAGCAAAACAAATAAGCAGTCCTGTTGCGCTTTTATAAATAGATTTGTTAGTTTTTAAAAGGGCAGCAGGACCCCTTGTTTGTTTTGCTGAACTAGACTAACAGTTACCCCTCTGGAACTTGTCACCAGATAAGAGTCAGTAGATCAGTGTGGTAGATATAAAAAAGTGAAACAGAATATGTTGAAACGTGCTTGAAACTTTCATCCACTTGTGGAGAAACAATCCCCACTTTTCATTGTGCCAGGAACTTATCGAATCCCAGAAAGAAAAGAGAAGACACTCCATTACTTCTTAGGTGCGTGTGCAAATAAACAAAATTTACGACCATGCAAAAATCTACAGAATTTGTGTAAGGATTACGGATGTCTGTTTTCTTTTGTTAGATCCTTCAAATATATATATAAAGCGTCTTGTTCAGAGATACTTTCTATTGGTCTTGCAACAGTTCACATCACTAAGACTTAAAGAAAACCTTCAGTCCTAAAATTCTCTATTATATATTATTTAACCAATGGATATCCACTTTCATTTATTGCACAAGGGCAAATTGAAGAAAACATGCATTATCCAAAAACTGGAGGAGAGAGGAGAAAAATCAGATACAATTACTAAATACGTATATATTGTGGCAAAGTCAGGCCAGATGGCTTTAGGAGGGTAATCCTATTTGAAACCCGGGGAGGTGGGCGGGTGTTAGCCCGCCCACTACTAAAGCTCCTTCCCTAGCCTAAGGGGAGGAAGTACTGGACCCAGCTTCCATTTAGGAGGGTAATTGAAGGCAGGTTTGTCAGCTCTAGAATGCTGAAAGCACTGTTCCCAACAGGCAGAGGAGCAACAGCTGTGGGGCAATTAGGGACACCTGGGCCCTGTTGAGGGATGTTCCTGGCCCTATAAAAGACCCAACTCCACCAGCTCACAGTGTGGGAGTTTGGAGGAGACTGGAGTGGAGTGGTGAAGTGAAGTAGCATCAGAGAGGGTTAGAGGAAGGGAAGGGGGGCTAGGCAAGGCCTGAGAGGCTTGCCTCAGCTGCTGCAGCAGCAGGGGCAGCAGAAAACTCCCCTTCCACAAGGACTGAGACAAGGGCAGTGGAGCCATGACCCTGACAGGGAGAAGTGGACTTGCCACAGGCCCTCCTACGCCAGGGGACCGGACATTAGGTGGCACGAGCTGGGGAGTACTCTGCCACAATATATATGTATATACATTTACATTTTGGGGGGATTATATAGTAGGAATTATTTCCAACTGCCCCTTATACAAGCCATCATTATATGCTGTTCGGGGTGTGGAAAAATGACTGGTTTTGTTTGATTGTTTTATATAGAGCAAAGACACCTAAACTTGGAATTTGCACTGTATTATCTGTCTGTATCCAATAAACCAAAATAAAACACTTTTTAAAAAAATCCTCATTTAGCACTACTTTCAACCCCGCAGAGCTAATAATTCATAGTAAAGAGATATTTTGTTCTTTAGTTTTGATATGGGTAGTCTGATTTTTGAACACTTAAGGAAAAGTACCTTTGCATGCATACCAAAGCATTTGTGTTTGCATATTAGACTAAAATTCACCTGAGGGGAAAACGAGCACACATTCTGTGTCTATGTAAACCTCTCAGCCTTCTAGCATACTGGAAGACCAACACTCTTAATCTCACATCCCACCTCTGTCTCCATCACTGTTGCTTCCTTCCCACACCCCCTTTCTTTTTTAACTGCTTGGTTTGGTCTGTGTGGAAGTGTTTTCCTTCAGGATTAGCTTCATTTTCTCTAACATTTTACCACTTGCTTCCTCTGCTGTCATTCAGTGACCATAGAAAGGTAGCACACGTGCTAGATGCTCTCTGTAAAAGGGCTCGATCAGGCTTCAACCACTATGACCCTGTTTACGCTTGCAGCAGCGGATATTTTGATTTGCTGTTACAGCCTGACCTGATGCTATGTCATACACTCCCCTGCATTTAATTTCCTCCCACTCTGTAACTTTCCTATCTTCAAAGCGTCTGACGAAGTGGGATTTTCTCCCACGAAAGCTCATGCGATTAATAAATCTGTTAGTCTTTAAAAGTGCCACAAGACTCTGTTGTCTTCATACCATATATAGGATCTGGGCAGAGGCGTGAAGAGTCAGTGACAGTGTTGTTGCAAATCAGGCCTGCAGATCACACCAGTGATCTTTTCTTCTGCTTTATTGGGTGAGAGAAATGTGAACTTCATGGCTGTTCTCCTCCCCCAAACAACTTCAGCTCCCTCCTACAGGACCAGCAGTGTCTCACAACTCAGCTGGTATGGAAGAAGTGCTTATCGCAGTAACCTTACCAAATTACAGCTCCCTATCCCTGCATGTGGTTCCTATAAGCAGAGCAAAAGAATCCGTTATTGCTTCTCACAGTTAATTCATGAGTAGCAACCATATATGAATATAACAAAGCCGTTAGTCTAGTCCATCTTTCATCTGAAATCCCCTAATTAGGTCATCTGTATCTTAGGCACATAAAAATGGTACTCGCTGCATTGTTCATTCCCACTGTGGAAATTGTAAGTAAATTTTCCTTCCATATATAGTAATTTGAAGTTGGCATGAATAGGTGAATAAAAAATACTGAGATACATAGTTTCATATAAGCAAGGAGTCCTGTGGCACTTAAAGACTAACAAATGTACTTATCGTATAAGCTTTCATATAAGCATAAGATTATGTCCACGAAAACGCATGCAATAAATAAATATGTTGGTCTTTAAAAGTGCCATAGGACTCCTTGTTTGTTTTGCTGAAATAGTCTATTACCAGAGGGGTAGCTGTGTTAGTTTAATGTGTATGTAATCTATGTCTTTCAAATGATGACCTTATTTGTTTTCCATCTTATTTTAAAAAAATAAGGTTGAAGATCACAGTTCAAAGTTTTGAGTTGAAGGATAAAGAGAGTTCCAAGAATAAAAGAGATGAGTAACTAGCTTACCCATATTCAGCAGCTTTCCCCCTCCACTACTTCTGTTTGCCAAGTTTTACCATATGGAGAAAAACCTGTGGTTTTTCTTTTACTCTGGCATTGCAGGGGATCACTCATTCTGTCTTCTATAAGAAATTTTCATATAAACTCCATACAAAAAAATCACTGCTGTGAAATGTTGACTAAACAGTAAATCTTAAACATTTAAGGTTTGAAAAAGCAACTGTTGAATACCAGGAGCACTTGTGTTCCATGACGGGAATGGATTGCTGCGTAACTGGTTTTGATAAATCCGTCCTGAAGTTGGCCAATTCAAATAGTGGCAATAATGCCAGCCCAAAGCATTCTTTGAATGGTAAGTATTTTTAATTGCTTTTACTACCACAAACTCCATGTACTGAAGATGTATATAATATTTATGTAGTTCTCAGTAATATACTAAACAGAGTCCTGCTAAATTGCAAGATCTGGGACTTAGTAAGTTAACTGAGTTATCCTGTTGAAGCTATGGGCTACTCACATACTTACACATGTTTTCATCTTTGCATGTTCGGGCCTAGTGAAGAGATGTAATAAAAACAAGGATAACACACTAACATGCACATTATATTTGAAGCAGCTGCAGTTTAATTATAATTATTTAGACTGTAATACATCAAAACGTCTTTCATAAGTGTTACAAGTGGTAAAATATGCTACAGATGAGAAGTTAGGTGCTGCAAATATGTGTAACTAATGTTATCTAAAACAGATGAAACTTTTTGCCTTCAACATAATTTCCAAATGCTTTGTCAAGTAATAAGACTTTTATTTTTCTTAATTTCACAGGTGAAGCTAGAAAAACTGTTCTGACTAAACCAAGTGATGCTTCACCTGAAGTTATAAATTACTTGGGTAACAAAGCATGTGAATGTTACATTGCAATTGCCGATTGGTCTGCTGTACAAGAATGGCAGAATGCTGTCCATGACTTGAAAAAAAGCACAAGTAATATCTCAGTCAATTTAAAAGCGGACTTTAACTACATAAAGTAAGGTTCTCATTAATTCATTCAATACCCTCTCTGAAAGCTGTAATCTGATACATAAAAACTTCTTAGTTCCCTCATATCAGTGCCATCTGGTTTCCAAGATCTTTATCTTTCGTGATGCAAAATCAGTAACAGTTTAAGTAGGAAATTTTTCCTTGACAGATAGTGACTTTAACAGATGAGTAGTGAATTGACACCACCCTAAATAAATGGTTGGGGGTTTCATGATTTTTACAATTAGACAACTTTTTAGGAAAGGCCTCTTAAATTGTTTATTTGGAAGCGGAAGGTAATGGATTTGTTTATTTTTCATTGTAAGGAGATGCAATCATTCTCCCAACTAGAATAATTTTCAAAATACCTTATCTTTCACTTGAAGATTATGTTGGTTGACATATAATGAATCACTACAGAGACAAGGTGGGTGAGGTAATATTTTATTGAACCCAGTGTCTGTTAATGAGAGAGGGAAGCTTTCAAGCTTACATAGAGATTCTGAAAATGAGCACCAAATTTGTACACCCCTAAAAAGCTTTTTAGGGTGTTCAGTATCCTAGTTAAGACTATAACTTCACTGCAGAATCAAGCAAAACGGAGAAATTCTGTAGTTAAAGTTTTCAATCAAGCAAATCTGAAGTAGTAATGGGAATACAAACATTTTCATAGTGGAATTAGTTTTTTTTCTTTCAGTTCAGTGCAAACACTTCATAATTTCCGCTAGCAGATGGTAACAGGACACTTGAACATTTGAATTATGACATGCTCTATTTAAGGGGCTTGTTGGCTCAGTCTTCTATATCTTATCTCTTGATGGGCTGACTGTTACTGTTCTAGAAGAATCTAGTCTCATGAAATGCTCAATTTATATGCTATAAACAGGTTGGGTGAGGAAGTTAGATTTCTGGCTGTTGCAGTCTATCAGTTGTACTCCTGTGTAAGGTAGGTCCTATCCAAGACTCTAAGGGCTTGTCTACTGAAGGACACTCAGGAAAGTTCATATCAATTAACTGAAGAAATACATTTAAAGTACATTAGTTAAATCAAGTTAAACCTCTTTGTGGGTGCTATTGAGAATTAAAAGATCCACACAGGATTTTAATACAGTTTGAACTAAATTTTAAAGAGGATTAGTTAAATTCATTTTCCTATGTCTCTATATAGATAAGCCCTAGTCTCTTGTTGTTATGTGCGACAACAGTTGAATTACCAACCCAGAAAATTCTTTGTGGCCCCTTTATTGGCCTCATTGACGTGCATGGTAAAACTATCACTGACCTGAACAGAACCAAGATTTCACTCCTTACATAAAGAAAAGCTCTTTTTAAGATTGCTCTCCTGAAAGGAACTCATTTAATTTGCCAGTCCTTTCCCTTTTTCTTCCTTTATCCCTTCACCTACTGGAAGAACACCAAGTGTGTAGCCTAAATGATTTTCTGTAATTATGAAATTTTGAAATATTTATTCCTTTAATTTTGATAGGCTGGTAGCATTTACATTTTCTTGAATGGCAAAAATTGAATTATTTTCTGTTACATTGCCTTCATTTTACTGATTACAATTGCACATTTAAGATGGAAATCTTTATTTTAAAGTTATGTGAGTGTATTTTGAATGCCACCTTCTAAAAGTGCTGTGTGAAAACCTCAAGGCTTTGAATACAGATATGTCTGTGCCTGGGTGTGGTGACCTAATTCACAGCTTGAGGAAACACATGATAGCTCTGACTGAGCGAGCATACTAAAAATGGAAGGTAGTTTCAGCAGCGCAAGTGGGCTAGCTGTCCCGAATGCATGTCTAATGTTTCTGACAGACACACATTCTGGGTGCCTAACACTTCCTGCAGCTTCTGTTGCTGTGGCTAGAGTCTATTGTTAGCACACTAGCTCAATGAGAGCTAGTGCATATATCTCTTCAGGCTGGGAATCACACCTCCTTCTCGAAGTGTAGACATACTGTAAGGCTATGTTAAAAGATAATTGGTTTATTAGTAGTGTTCTTTCTGGCTTTTTGTTCCTACTTGGTTGTAGGATAATTCACCTGCTAAGGGGAAGTGAAGGTATGGAAATAACTCTGAAAATTGAATTGCAGATCTTTAAGCAGCTTTGAATCTGGAGAACTTACTGACTGCATAGAACAGCTAGAACTGTTACCTGGGGAAAACATCAATCTACTTACTGGAGGATCCAAAGAAAAAATAGGTACGAATAAAATAAAAATGCATAATAAATACGTTAATTCTTAAACACTTGCTATAAGCTTAAAATACTGTACCATATCTGATGGTTGGAGACTTTTTGGGTACAGATTCCAAAGTTTAGCAGAACTACTGTAAATTTATTTACTAAATTTAGAAATAATTGGCAATCATAATCCTAAATGCTTTTGTAGCTTTTTGTGGGTGTATGGGGAATATTCTTTTCAGGAAAAGAACTTGGACTCATAAATGTAACTTTCTCACTAATTATCAATTTTTGTGGTGGTGTTCGCATCTCAAACTTTCTTCCTTTCAGAACTTTTATTGCGAGAATTATGGTAATGGTTAGTAATTGTTAACCAGTTGTGGACTTTATGTATAATTCTTGTAGACATGAAGAAGCTCCTTCCTAACATGCTAAGTCCTGATCCAAGAGAACTTCAGAAAGCAATTGAAGTACAGTTGTTGAGAAGTTCAGTGTGTCTGGCGACAGCTATAAACCACACAGAACAGGAGCAAAAGTGGCAATTGATAACTGAGTAAGTTTTTAAAGACCTTTCAGTGAATGCAATGACCGTGTACCATTTGTGTGTGTGAGAGGCAGTAGTCCGTTAAACACATCTTTGTAGTAACTGTAGTCTTTATTATATTTAAAGTATCAAGGTTTTTTGGCTGCCTTTCTGAGAATACATGAAGCTGTGTTTTGTGGATTAGGAGTATAAACCCATTAAGAGAAAGGGTAAATAAGGAGGGATTTTAATTTGAAAGATCTAATGTTTTGTTCAGATGGCCAGTTGACAGTACAGTTCTTTGAAGTAAACAATCTGTATGTGGAATTTACTGTGCGTGATAAACTATATGTCGTGCAAGACCTAATCTTTTCTTCCCTACGAAGAGGCTGAATTTTGCTGCCTGTTGAGAGGGTTTTTTTAGGTTAATAAATAATATCTGTTTATTTAAAAGGCAAGGACAGTTAGTAGCTAATGGACTGTTCTGTTCTCTAACACTTTCAGAAATATTGTAAAATACCTGAAGCAGACTTCACGAATAGCCATTGGACCCTTAAGGCTTTCCACATTGACTGTGTCTCAGTCATTGCCAGTGTTGAGCACCCTGCAGTTATATTGTTCATCTGCTTTGGAAAATACAGTATCAAACAAGCTATCATCAGAGGTAAATTTTTTGCATCCAGTTTTTTAAAATAACAGTATTAGTAAGGTCATATATTAATACATGTAGCAGGTAATGTTTTTTCTGCTGAACTGTTGTTGCACAAAGACAGGCGCATTCTTATTCAAGCCAAGTTGACAACACATTGAGTTTTCTAGCAGAGTTCCAGCTGAAAATAATTTTAAAAAATCTGTTGTTAAAATAGCATTTAACTATGCGTTTAATACCACTTTCATATGCACCTTTGTAATCTGACAATAAGTGCTTAATTGCAGGATTTTGCAGACCACACTTCAGAAACCTCTTTCTTGCAGTAACATCCATACTCAAACAGTCCAACTAACCAAACATTTTTGGTGTTATGCTTTGCTATGTAAACTTAAAATTAGTTAAGTGCAGTTTCCACCACTTTAAAATGTTATTTCAGTATTGAAAACTGCAGGTTCTACACTATTCCATAACAATGTTACATTTTTTATGCCTTCTGCAGGACTGTCTTATCCCTCTTTTTAGTGATGCTTTACGGTCATGCAAACAGCATGATGTTAGACCATGGATGCATGCCCTAAGATATACTGTGTACCAGAATCAATTGCTGGAAAAGCTTAAAGGTATCTAAATTTTACTTTAGTGTTCTGAATTGCCTGTACAGAATTAATAACTTATACCTTTGTTTTGGTAAAAGCACCTGTATGTCCATGGTTTGTTCAAATAATTTGTTTTGAAATATTAAATAAACTTGCTTATGTATGTTATAAAATATTTAGGAAACAATGGCTATACATTTTCAAGTTTATAAACAATGCCATTGTATTCTTGGACATATCTTGTGCTGTCATGAGTGTGTTCTCAGACAAGGTCCTTTACTGTACTTGAAGTATACGATATGCTTGTAGCCTGTAAAGGAGCAGGTACAGGAAGAACTTCCTCCCTATTTTTTTCTCTATTGGTAATCCAGGAGTCTCAAATTTTAAATATTAAACTGGAATTAAAACTAGCTACATCAGATGAGAGCATATTGTGGAAGAGTGGTGAATGTTTTTAAGCCTGGCTCCAAACAGTTTTTTATTTTTATGTTGTCTAATAGAATCTTAAAATGGAAAAAAGTAAACATTGTATCGGTTTTATAACTATAGTTATGTGGCTTCTGACATCAGTCATCTGTTAAATTGCATGGCTATTAAAGGAAGAAAACCCACAGCTGTCTACTTCAAAGCCATCTCATGCACCCCTTGACCAAATAAACTCTACACTAGCTGTCAGTGGTGGTGGTGGTTTGTTTTTTTGGTTTGTTTCTGTTTTGTTTTTTGAAGCATTCCTCTAATACTCTGGATTCTATCTGTCTTCTGATTTTAAAAAAAACAAAAACCAGAAACTGCACAATAATGAATTTGGACCATTGTTGAGAAGCTCAAGTCTCTTAAATCATTCTATCGTCAAAAAAAAGAAAACTCCCACATTATGGTCCTTAAGGTGCCTATGAGATGAATGAAGGTTTAGCATGATCTGAAGCTTATTTAAAAATTTGAGCTCTGGCAAACCAAACAGAAATATTTGAGCAGCTCTCATTTCTTTCAAGAGAAAGTAATAGTATACATAGACTCAAGCCAGCATACTAATTTTTTTAAGTAATTATTTAGGAAGTTTTAACAAGTTTATAACATAGTTCCAGATCAAAGAGAAGTCCATTTCTTTTGTTAGGACTTGACGCAGAGCAAGCTTTTGGTAAACTAGAGTGGAACTTTCTGTCTATGTAGTCTTATCCTGTATTAACATTGACCCCTAATTCCTCAAATGGAAAACTGCTCCTTATTCTGGCCCCGAAGCAGCTCTGCCTGTTGAAGTTAAATCTCTCCTGTTTGAATTACATAGGGAAATTTGGCAAGGATATCCATTGTCTCCTTTACGTTTTGTGTTGCTGTGGCCATTGCATAAAGGATAAAGAATAATGAATTTATTACAGTAATAAAACTTGTAGGAACATGTCAGTAAATAGCTTTATATGCTGATGTTATAATAGTATCTAACTTGAACACTTCCTTAAAATTAGTATCTAAAGAAATCATGCTGTCAGGAAAACATCAGACTTGAAAATAAATTGTGCTGTTTTCATGTGTAATTATAAATTTGTAAGACTAATTATAAATTTGCTAGATTCTGAGAGGTTTTCCCTCCAGGTAACATTTGGGTACAATTAGACAACAAATTCCATTAGATACCGAGGAATTAATATTTCCAAGAGGCCTAGAAGAGCTATATCATTTACATTTCAAACCAGCAAACTAAAAAAAAAAATAAAAAAAAAAAAAGTTGGGGAATTGAGGGACATAGGCAATTTCTTGATTTGGTAAGAATAGCAATGATAAAAAAAATTAATATTATTAAGGATGTCTGTCTTGTTTGAAAATCTTCGTATAATCATCCCAGATAAAGCTCTAGCAGGAATCCAGGGAATGTTAAAATGTATCTGGAATAAGAAAAGACTGAGAGATGATACAGTTTTTTCATCTGTTGGTAATTGCATTCTGTATATGCCTGGTACGGTAACACAATCATCTACTGTGTGTTCTATATGCAGTCATTGCTTTAAAACAAAGTTTTATTTTTAAAAAAATTTGCTTTCTTTTTCAGAACAAACTATTCCTGTTAGAAGTCATTTAATGGAACTGGGTCTAACAGCAGCAAAATTTGCTCGAAAACGGGGGAACATAGCCCTAGCCACACGATTGCTTGCTCAGTGCAGTGAAGTTCAGCTGGGAAAAACCACTACTGCTCAAGATTTAGTTCAACACTTCAAAAAATTGTCAGCAGCAAGTCAAATAGATGAAAAATGGGGTCCTGAACTTGATATTGAGAAAACAAAACTGTTGTACACAGCTGGTTAGTGTTTGATAACTTCATATAGATACTATACCTTATGGTATTTCTTGCCATTTTGTTTTTTTCAAGATCATTTATAATGGTTCAGAAAACTGAGAAATTGCTTTCAGCCCAGTACCTAATGTCTCAGTTTAAATATTATAAAATGCCTTTTTATTTCAGTGGTGTTTTAGATTTGAAAGAGAAGGAAAATCTCCATTTATTACAAATTGCTGAACATACATAAATGTTTCTGTATTATAAGTTTAACGCTTACAAATATTTGGCCTTGTAGAATAATATACTGTTATAATACTTGAGTAATGTTAATGAATAGAAAAAGGCAGTCTCTCATTTCTGTTCATAATTTGTTAAAGGTGCATCTGAAATCTGCTGAATTTGAGATTACAGGGAAGTGCTTTGAATAAAAACTAACATTTCCACTAAAAATGTATTGTGTCTTGATATACAGGTCAGTCCACACATGCTATGGAAATGCTGAGTTCCTGTGCCATATCTTTCTGCAAATCTGCCAAAGCCGAATATGCTGTAGCTAAGTCTATTCTTACACTGGCTAAATGGATTCAAGCTGAATGGAAAGAGATTTCAGGACAACTGAAGCAAGTATATAGAGCACGACAGCAACAGAATCTCACTGGCCTTTCTACATTGTCTAAAAACTTGTTTACTTTGGTTGACCTGCCAGCTGTAAATACAATGGAAGAGGAGTATCCTAGGATTGAAAGTGAATCTACAGGTAGAAGTTTCTCCTTCTAATTATGCTTTGCCGGGCTATATGGTTAATCAGATCTGATAATTTCAGTACGGGAAACAGCCAGTTGCACTGGTAAAATGTAATGTGGTACAATTGCTTTGCTATTTATTATTTTTTACATTTTTTTCAGTCTGAGGTTAATATTTTACATAAAATTCATATTTCAGTGATTTGTTTGTAGAATTTAAATACTAATGGGAAATACAGGAACTTTGAATTAATTCTCTGAAGGCAGCACTATGCTTTGTTATACCTTTCTTTGTGATAACTTTAACCTCAATTTATTTAGTCTTCAAGATATTTAAGAATTATCCACACTGTGAATATAAAAGACCCATATTTAAATACCTTTCATAAACTTGCAAAACCATTAAAAGATTTTTTTCCCTTGAGGGAATTGATTTTCTAAACTTACTCAAAACTACTTTTATTACTCTTACACTTGTGATGTTTTAAAGATAGTGAATAGGCTGTTTTTAGTAGACTTCTCCAAGTGTCACAATTAAATTTTTCTTTGTTTCAAATCTGGATTTCCTATCTAATTTATGCCTCTGTTCAGCACATGCTTTCTACCTGACTCAAATCTGTATTCTCTTTTCCTTACCCTTCCTATAAAGTGATAGAAATCCCAGTCTCTGAAGCACCCTATTCTGGTATTTTGGAGATCAGTATTCTCATAAATATGAACCCAGGCTGTTTTATTTTTGTGTGTAAATCTGTGTTGCTCTGTTTCCATCACCACAGTAAATATTGGAGTTGGAGAACCTGATTTCATTTTGGGGCAGCTGTATCACCTGTCTTCAGTACAGGCACCTGAAGTAGCCAAGTCATGGGCAGCACTGGCTAGTTGGGCTTACAGATGGGGCCGGAAGGTAGTTGATAATGCCAGGTAAATCTATTACCCTTTTTAAAAAAGAAAATCTTAATTTTACATTTAAGTATTTCATAGCTCTCAATAAGTGAAATTCACCTATGTGCAGTGCGGCGAGCCAAGCCAAAACACCACTTGTTCTGTTTTTGACAGCTGGCCCACTGATTAAGGGTCATTTTCACCCTAAGGTGAAGCTTTAAATATACAATGTTATGAAGGTAAGTAGCTCTGTAAATATTTACATGAACTGTGTTTTTGGGGATAATGACAACTTATTAAATGTTACAGTCAGGGAGGTGTCCGTCTTCTGCCAAGAGAGAAATCTGAGGTTCAAAGCTTGCTTCCTGACAATATTACAGAGGAAGACAGAGAGAAAATCTATGGCATTCTTGGACAGGCAGTATGTCGTCCAGCTGGAATTCAGGTAAGTGACAACTTGCATTCTTGAAAAATATTCCAGTTAATTCAATTTTCCATTTAGCTTTCTTCCCTGATCGTGAAGTAGAATAAAATATTTATATAATGCCTTATTATCAGACTTCTCTCAATTTAGCCTAATGAAACGTCACCAAAAAAATGCAGAAATTCCTAAAGAAATAAGCTGTGTTAGTGATTATACATGTATGGCATTGTGTCTGTTCTGAAAGATTATGGCTATGTTATGGAATGAGACAACTGAAAGAAGTGTGTGTACACATTTCACATTCCTGGCTATCCTTCCCAGGATCAGCTATTAATTCACAATGTGGAAAATTTTTGTGATCTTGTTCAAACCAATTATCTTATTGTCATTCTTAATATTCTTGCATAATCTGAGTTTAGGATGAAGATATGACCCTACAGATCACAGAAAGTGAAGACAATGAAGAAGATGACATGGTGGATGTTATATGGCGTCAGTTGTTGACTAGTTGCCCCTGGCTTTCGGATCTTGATGAAAATGCAACAGAGGGGCTAATAAAAGTGTGGCGAAAAGTAGTAGACAGAATCTTCAGTCTCTATAAACTGTCCTGCAGTGCATATTTTACCTTCCTTAAACTCAATGCTGGTCAGGTACGCATTACAGTCTTCCTGGTGGTGAAAAGTTTGTTCTTAAACTTTAGCACTTGAGACCTATGACAAAAACAATAAGGTCAGCTGAGTGCTATTTTTTTGGGTAATTTGTAGGTTCCTCTTGATGAAGATGATCCCAGACTACTTTTAAGAAACACTTCTGAGCAAAGCACTGATGATGTTATTGTGATGGCAACCTTGAGATTGTTGCGATTGCTTGTGAAACATGCTGGAGAACTTCGACAATTTCTAGAGCATGGCCTGGAAACAACCCCTACTGCTCCATGGAGAGGTAAGGTGGTGGTAGCTGAATTTGGATGATATTTTTGGTAAATAGTTTTCTCTTTATTTTTATTTATCAAATTGTCCTTTGCAAATCTGTCTTTCAGCTCAGTAAAGCTCGAAAATTCAAAAAAATTTCATACATAATAATGTCTGTCCCCAAACCTAATAAGCAGATTATTGTGTACTCTTCATTTAACAAAACTTAATTTCTAAGATGATTTTGGTATTCCCCAAGACTTTTGCAAAGATGAACTTGTTTTCAAATTTGGAAGAACATTTTACAGTCCTTGTAGGGAGGTAAATAACCACTTTCTTGTGGAGCCGGAAGGCTAGACCATATACCTGAGTTTCAATGGTAACTGCTGGAGAGTGACAGTCCTTTCAGGAATGAGTGAATTCCTACCACTGCTTTCAAATGCTAGGGTTAGTCAGCAAGATTCAGTGATCTGACTAAGACCAGTGATGCTAAGTGGAAATGGGTCTCTTCTTACTCCACTTCTCACACTTGAAAAATTGCATTTGTTTTTGGAGCTTCCTAGTGATGCAATCCCTTAAAACTATGTGCTACTCGCAGGCCTAATGTGCAGGACTACATTCCTAGTACTCAACTGTAAGATGTATGTACTAAATATAATTGACTCTGCTCCTTGAATGGTAGGGTGAAATAATCTAGGACCCATACAGTGAAAGGTACACATCTTGCTGTGATTTAAATAATAGGAGACTGTAACTGTTCACTTTCTTGATACAAAATTTATACTCTCTGAAAACATCTTTCTGTGGCTTCAGTGTACAAAAATCAATGTAGCCCTTTTCCGCTTCTTTTTATAAAGGCATTATTCCTCAGCTATTCTCCCGCCTGAACCACCCTGAAGTATATGTTCGTCAAAGTATTTGCAATTTACTGTGTCGAGTAGCTCAAGATTCTCCTCATCTTATATTGTACCCTGCAATAGTGGGTACGATTTCACTTAGCAGTGAATCCCAATCTTCAGGTATGGAAAAATTCTTTTGGTTATTTTATTTAATGTTAAAATTGTTAAATGCAAAATGAAATGATGTTCGAAAGGTCCATTTTAATACTTTAAACAATTTGCTGAGAAATACATGTCTACATACATGTGCCACTAGCTAGAATGCATTGTTTGAACTTTAATGATTTATACCAGGGCTTGACAAAACCCAGGTGCCAGGTCACCATGGTAACCAAGGTTTGTAGCCTGTCTCCTAGCTCTGCT
The DNA here is from genome assembly GCA_007922175.1 of Pelusios castaneus. NCBI lineage: Eukaryota > Metazoa > Chordata > Testudines > Pelomedusidae > Pelusios > Pelusios castaneus. Next base: position 15,111,030 of record ML685786.1, read on the forward strand.
GTGGAAATGCAATGGAGGAGTGCCCTCTGGCAACCAAAAATAAAGCTACTGGCACCTAGCTGGGAGCCAATTTGTACAATAAAATGCTATTCCAGTAAAATTGTTCTCTTAGTGTCTATATCCTTTGATTCAAAGCCCTTACGGTGAGAAGTATTATGCACTACAACTGTGAGCTGTTCAAATTTATAGTATCTTATGTGGAGATGCTTTGGGTATGCTATCATTTTTTTTCATTATGATTTCATATATTTCTTGGCTTTTGTGCTGCCATAAATTTGAGCAGCACCTAGCACAGTAGGGCCCCAATTCTAATTTTGGCCTTCGTATGCTACTTCAGTATGAATTCTGTTTAATTTGTTTTTTTCTAACGTAGGGAACAAGTTGCCCTCTGCAATCCCTACTTTGCTAGGTAACATTCAAGGTGAAGAACTATTAGGTGGTGAATGTGAGGGAGGAAGTCCTCCAGCGTCTCAAGAGAGTAATAAGGATGAACCAAAAAATGGATTAAATGAAGACCAAGCAATGATGCAGGATTGCTACAGCAAAATTGTTGAAAAACTGTCTACTGCAAATCCAACAATGGTGTTGCAGGTAAAATAAATTGTTTTTGTAATATATTTATGCTCTGACTTTTAACCAAACATATAGTGGAGGGCTGTTAACGATTTCAGTGTAACTTTGTTCTTACTGGAAGGGTGTTCTTTCATGACATCCAAGCTTCTCTTAGATAAACTATTTAAAAAAATCAGAAAATCTGTATTGTTTTGAGCTTTAAGAATAAGGGTATTTTAATTTATTTTATACAGGTTCAGATGCTGGTAGCAGAGCTGCGCAGAGTTACGGTGCTTTGGGATGAGCTTTGGTTGGGAGTTCTGTTGCAGCAGCACATGTATGTCCTCAGAAGGATTCAACAACTGGAAGATGAAGTCAAGAGGGTTCAAAACAATAACACTCTACGGAAGTAGGCTTTCCTGAATAACTTCTAAGTAAAATTGGTGGCAAAAGACAGATTGTCAGAGTGTACTAGAATTATCAAATTGACTGGTTATGCTGTTTCCTCTAAATCTGTATCAAAGGTCAGGGTGCCACAGCTTGTACTCTGGTGCAAATTCTCTGGCCATCTGCATTTGCATTATTATAGGGATGCAAAAGGAGCAGAATACACCAACACGTTCCTTGCTGGGGATTCTCCCAGCATGGAGCAGTCTCCTATGGACGTAGAACTAAGGTATTCAAATCCTACACCTTCTCTTCTCACAGCCCCAATACAGGGTCATGTCAGCTGTGGAGAGGTTTGTAAAGGGTAGAGATGAGAGTCCCTGGTGTATGCTGTATTTTAGCTATTTACATCTGGTGTAGGGTGGCATGGGGAGCTACCAGATCACATTAGGCTGGTACAGGTGGCTTTTTAATTGCTTTTCAGTTTTCAGCTTGTCTTTTTCTCTTTCTCGGGTTTTCCTGGATGGCTGTATGAAGGAGGAAGCAATGCCTTTTTGAGGCACTTGCTTAGGCTTAGGCAGAACCAGATACGGTTCACTCTTGAACTCCTATAGTTACTGCATTCTGGCATGGAAGATAGCAGTAAAGAGGCCAGAACTATATTACTGCTTCCGCCTCCGCAGTGCAGCATGCAGCCAGGAGGGGAGCTGCTGAGTAGTTGACAGAGAAGGGAAGACAGCTCCTTTGAGCCCTCTGTCCCCCCTGCTCGCAACAGAGCAGCTCCTGTGACTGGAGAGTAAGCAGTGACAGGCTGTGCCTTTAGCCCCATGGTGATGAGACGGATTCAGAAGTTTTTGTTCAAAATATCAGAGGCCAGAGCTCAGGGGAACGTATTTTCAATGTGTAAACACATACAAATTTTATTCATGGGATTCATCTTTTCGATTCTAAGACATTTTATTTTGTATGATTTTGTGCCCCAAACTAGTGTACTGTTTTTGAAATATTAGGCATAAGTACTTCTGTACTATTGATCTGTCTCCTATGCTGAAACAGTGACTGTTGATAAGCTTCAAATGTTTTATATCTCTATTTCTGGAAGATCTCACAAACGAAACTCCAATGGATTTAGGAATATACCTTCAGGTTTGGTTTGCAGTGGTTTTTTTAATGAAGAAGACAGGAGGTTAAAACAATGATTGCTGTTCTTTATGGACTACTGTTTCTACATTTTTAGTATAATGTAGAAATATTGTTCTGAGCTGTGAGTATACATAGATAGTGTCTTTCTCTTTCGGGTATTAATTTTTAGTTGGCTCTATTGTGGGTTTGTAAATATTTCTTGCTGGTGTTGAAATTTTCTTCTATTTTATGTTTATCCTGAAAGACTGGTAATTTAGTTTGTCTTTCTATTTAACTGGGTAAGAGTCAGTGTGATCTCCTAAGATAAATATGCCTTTTGTTTTAGAATAGTTCATTTTTAAAGCTGAAATACAATTATTTTTTCTCCTTCCTACCTAGAGAAGAAAAGATAGCAATCATGCGTGAAAAGCATACAGCGCTAATGAAGCCCATTGTATTTGCTTTGGAACATGTACAAAGTATCACTGCAGCGCCTGCAGAAACTCCTCATGAAAAATGGTTTCAGGACAACTATGGGGATGCAATTGAAAATGCTTTGGAAAAACTTAAGAACCCGTCTAATCCTGCTAAACCTGGAAGCAGCTGGATCCCATTTAAAGAGGTACTGTACCTTCCACTTGTTAATAAAGAAAACTGTATATAAAATCTGATAACTTCTGCTGCTTCTGTGTGATTAAACTGACTTCTTACTTGTTTCTGGAATGAATAATATACAGTCAAAGCCTCTTCCTCTATTTCATTAGTTTTTATGTCACGTTTGTTTAAGGGCTATATCATAGCTTGTTGATCTGGGGAAGATTAACAAGGATAGACTTTGAATTCTGATTGTCTAAGCAAATATTTTTGCCTCGAGCAGAAGCTGATATTGGGAACTTTATTAAAATCATAACAGGGCCAAATTAGTGCAGTGGTGCTCAAATTACAAGCTGCAGAATGAAATGTTTAGGAATCAGGCAGAGGTATATTAGGAGGAAAGAAATATTCTCTCATGAATTAAGTAAACTGCAGAATGAAGCAGTACAAGAGATACTACTGCATTGGTAAGCATCTGTTTTCCAGCACCATTAAGCTATAGGTTGACTTCAGCCTTTGCAATTTGAGTAGTATTCCATAGGCACATTTTTATCCCCCTTCCAGGCCTTGTAAGAGCTCTGGTATCACCAAATCCTAGAATTTTCCTGTACTGCAAATAGAGCTTATATGTCTTTATACTCTGCCCTGCTAGCCTTCCAGTCATTGGAACAACCTTTCTTTTTTAACCTTCTACCTTCTAGTGTGTGGGATCTTGGAAAGTGAACGGAACAAGCAATTTTTCCTTTCCTTTCCTTCCCATCCTGTCTCTTCAAACTTCTGCATACCCTTATTTTCTACCAGTTGAGACTTAAGATCTGTCTTGTGAGGCTATTTTGGTTATTTCCTATCCTGTTGTATAGCTGATGCTTTAAAAGTTTCTCTAGGGTTGTAGCAACTATAAAGAGCTCTTACAGAGTGGAAAAGGGAACTGAAGCCTGATCCACACTTACACTGGTATCTCTCGGGGGCATGAAAACTTTAGAGACATTGACCACCAGGTCATTGCTACAGACCTGTATTGATATAACTACGAAGTTCAGGGGTGTGAAAAATCCACACACCTCAGCGATGTAGGTAACTGATGTAGACTCCTGTGTAGTCAGTACTGTGGTGACGGGGGAGTTTCTATTGACATTGATCATGTCTCAGGGAGGTGGAGTAACTGCAGTAATGGGAGAAGCTCACTGGTCGGCCAAGGGAAGCCCTCCTGTGAGCATAGATAATGAAGCACTGCAGCATTTTCAGTGTAGACATGTCTAAAGAGAAAAGCAATGATGTCCCACTGTTAAATGGCCAGAGCCAACCTGGTAATTGAACTGGATTGGTTGATGGGTGCTATTTTATGTGTAAATTGATTTTCTTAAAATTGGCCTGCTCTGCAAACAAAAGTGAGGAAACGTGCAGCTTTCTTGGTAGCCACTAACTCTCCAGTGCTCTCCTCTGTCCTTTTCCTGTTTTGAGAACAGATCTACTACTGAATCTTAATAAGTACAGGAATTAGCCCCTTTAAGGGAGTTTGCTTATTGCAAATACACTGTTTACTCTAAACCAAAACGTCGTCTTTTGTTACGTAAAAATGTTACTGTCTTTGATATGGTTTATTACCAATGTCTATAAATATAGATGAGCATGATGATAAAATGGAAGAATACATGTGTTAAAAAGCAATTCCTTTCTTCTCCCGAAAAGTGGAAAGGTTTATTACTACATCTGCTTGAACCTCAGCTTTTTTAACAATTTCTTTAAAAGGTTATGCTAAGTTTGCAACAAAGAGCACAGAAACGTGCAAGTTACCTTCTACACCTGGAGGAAATTAGTCCCTGGTTGGCTGCCATGATGAACACTGAAATAGCACTCCCTGGAGAAGTGTCCGCTAGAGATACAGTCACAATTCACAGTGTGGGCAGCACTATCACAATTCTGCCTACTAAAACCAAACCCAAAAAACTCCTTTTCCTGGGTTCAGATGGGAAGAACTATCCATACCTCTTCAAAGGTAAGCTCTGGAAATTTTCCTCAGGACTGAAAAAAAGATGTTGCTAAAATATTGGGCAGATGTATGTTTTTCAGGTTTACACTCACTTAAAATATAGTAGCATAAAGTTGTATTGTAGCATTTTAAGTGACAAAGTCAACCTGGCAAATAAACCTTTCATGCAGTCTTTAAAATTATTTCTGAACAATGGATGAAAAATATTGTAGGTGTCCATATATAATAGTGTCGATCGTCCATCGACTTTTCTTTCCACAAATGCTATAAGATTCTTTGATTCAAATAAAACTGCAAAAGAAGAGGCCTGTGGGTCCTTGTGGCTGATGCAGTAGAGTCCCAGCTGCTGCCTGTTCCTTCTCAGCTGAACTCTCACAATACTCATGCAGTAGCCAAAAGAGAGAAATTCAGGCACTCCACTTGTGTGCTTCTCCCATGGAGTCAGAGCTGCCAAAGAACTTCTTTCATTAGCAGATACCCCATTACTTAAGAACCCATTCTGGGCCTGATAGACATGTAGCTGTTTTAAATCTGAAATGAAATGTGCATTTCAGAAATGCCCTGTGGTGTTTCATTTAAGGGAAAAGAGCTTTTATAGTTTTAGTTGTAGAAATTACATTTTAAATAATGTTTTGTTTTGTATTTTGCAATACAGGTTTAGAAGACTTGCATTTAGATGAGAGAATCATGCAGTTCTTATCAATTGTGAACACCATGTTTGCAACAATTAATCGTCAAGAGACACCACGGTTTCATGCTAGGCACTATTCTGTGACACCACTGGGAACAAGATCAGGCCTAATTCAATGGGTGGATGGAGCTACTCCTTTATTTGGTCTTTACAAGCGGTGGCAGCAACGAGAAGCTGCTTTACAAGCACAGAAAGTAATTTCTATGTTATACTAATTAGCACCTCTCAGGTGTGGAATAAATCATAGTTTGCTTTTAAACCTAAAACAAACATTGTAAATATTTTTCCTGATTTTTATTTGACCATCCTGAATAGTTCTGTATGTTCATATTTCATGGGGTTTGACCAGATATCAGACAAAATCATATAGTCAAATTTTGTGTTTTAGAGAGGGGAACATTTCTTCAGCATATTTCAATTATGCTATTCATGTGTGATACTTTAAGGGCAGAAGAATTTTTGGATGCATTGAGTTAAAGTTGCTCTAAATCACTTGAGTTTCATTTCACATTCATAGCAGTCTTTACACTTTACCTTCTGTAGTTTTAGAATGGGATTCTCAAAAGGTCTAATTGTTGTCCTAACCTTGCTGCTACTAAATTCAGTTGTAAAATTCCAATTGATGCCAGTGGAAGTTGAGTTAAGACAGTACTTGGTGCTTTGAATCTGTCAAATTTTAAAGAACACTTTCTGAATTTGAAATAGTTGAAGTGCTGCAAGTCGTAATCGGGAGAGGAGTTAGATTCCAATTTATTTAAGACTGACCTGACTTGAGAGAGAACATTTCAGTTCAATGTTGTAGTCTGCGTTATAATGCAAGCTTATTTATTCTGTCTCTTGTAGGCTCAAGATTCTTACCAGACTCCTCAAAACCCTGGAATAGTACCTAGACCCAGTGAACTTTACTACAGTAAAATTGGACCTGCTTTGAAGGCAGTTGGGCTTAGTCTTGATGTATCTCGTCGTGACTGGCCTTTAAACGTAATGAAAGCTGTTTTAGAGGAGCTTATGGAAGCAACACCACCAAATCTTCTAGCTAAAGAACTTTGGTCATCCTGTACTACACCTGATGAGTGGTGGAGAGTTACACAGGTGAGAATGTATATATTTTCCCTTTTAAAATCATAATTTTGATTTGGGTGAGGGGCAGCAGGTGCTTATAGCAATGGCGTTCATGTAGGGTCAGGTGAGCTAATGTTACTGTATCATCGCTGTCTTAGCAGAAGTGTGTGCTTTTATATATGGACCGTTAGAGGGAAGTGTATGTGAGACACAGTGGGAATAAAAGCAGAAAAAAAGATGTCCTAGAAAGAAGTGAAAAACCCGATGACCTGTATCTTAATAAGCTTATTAATTGAAGTTCTAACTAAGTGGTGTTTTAAAAAGAAGATTCCTAAAACCAAAAACATAATTCTGAAATTTTCTTTAAAGTCGTACGCAAGATCCACTGCAGTTATGTCCATGGTTGGCTATATAATTGGGCTTGGAGACAGACATCTGGATAATGTTCTTATCGACATGACGACAGGAGAAGTTGTACATATAGATTACAATGTTTGCTTTGAAAAAGGTAAAAAAACAAACAAACATGTTTTGCGTTGATACACTATTCAAATAAACGCTTTAATTAATAATTAAAAATCTGAATCTTTCTCTTGAAGGGAAAAGCCTTAGAGTACCAGAGAAAGTTCCCTTCCGGATGACACACAATATTGCAACAGCACTTGGAGTGACAGGAGTAGAAGGGGTTTTCAGGCTTTCTTGTGAACAGGTAGGCTGTATGACTTCTAGAAGCGTGAAGGTCTCTCATCTCTTTGTTCATTTTGCTTTGGAAATGCTTTCCTTCTCCTTACTGCCTTTTCAAAGCCTTTTTCTACTCTTATACTTGTAAATGTTGTGTTTGATAGAGAAAAAATAGGAGAGTATTGTTTTGTTGACTATTTATATTTATATGAAACTCTAAGTATAAGAATACAAGTGTATAAAATTTAGCTCCAGATGTTGGCATGGATCACAATGGTCTATAGTTGGGCAGGTTCAACTGAATTCTAAAAATTAGGCTCTTCACTTCAGATCAGAAATATTGTAAGTATGATGTTTAAAATACTATGTTAAATTCGAGATTAATGCAATACAGGAAGCACATAGCTAATCATATCTGCCAATCAGTTCAAATCAGAAACAAAGCACACATTTAACAGTGAGCCGTGATTAACCTTTGGAGGAAACTAATAAGAGAAGTGGTGGATTTTTCATTTCTTTTTATCTTCAAATCAAGATTTGGATGCCTTCCTGGAAGATAAGCTTTAGCCAAACAGAGGTTATTGAGCACAGTACTAGGCTAACTGTCTGAAAGGTACTGGCCTGTGATATACAGGATGTCAGACTAGATCAGGGATGTCAAACTTATGGCCTGCGGGCCGGATTTGGCCCACAGAACTGCTGCCTGCCCCTCTGCCCTGAGCTCTGCAGGGACAGTGAGAACAAGCTGCCGGTCCCTCCCCCCTGCCTCACATAGCGAGAGCGGAAAGGGATATTTTATCCCTCTCCGGCTCAGGCAGCATGGTCTGCAGACTGCAGTAAGTAGGGGCCCCTCTGGGCAAGAGGGAGGGAAAGAGCTGGGGTAGCAGCGAGTGGGGGGCCCTGGGTGGGGGAAGCCCCGAGCTGAGCATGGGCTGCAGGGTCCCCCAGTGGCAGGGGGAGCCCAGAGCAGGCCGCAGGGGCCACTGGGGGGGAATGGGTGGGAACCTGGAGTTAGGGGGGAGAGGAGCCCAGAGCCGGTTGCAGGCCATAGGGTCCCCCAGTGGTGGAAGGGGAACCTGGAGCCGGGCACAGGTCGTGCAGCAGGGTCCCCTCATGGGGGAGCAGATTAGGTGGGCCCTGGCAGTGGGTTAGTACAGATGGATGGGACTTGTGTGGCAGGGAGTGTGGATTTGAGGAATGAGCATGGCTGGGGGGCAAGCGTGGTCGGGGGCAGAGGGTCAAGTATGGTAGGAGTGAGGGATTGGAGAGCGAGTGTTAATAGGAGATGTGGGGGTGGGGAATTGGGCCTGGGGCTGTGCCAGGAAGGGACTCCAGGGGCTGGATTGAGTCCCTTTGAGCTAGGTAGGGGAGCTGGCTGGGGGGAGGGGGAGGCCTGGGGAAAAGGTTGGGGAGCCCATATGCTACTTTGCCAGGAAGGGGTTGGGGAGTCCGCGTGGACACACAGCCCCCATCCTGTGTCCTGCCTTCCAGTGTGGCCCGCCACATAGAATGAGTTTGACACCTCCGGACTAGAGATGATCCAATGATGCCTTCTCATCTCAGGGTCTATGAATCTCTTGTGTATTATGGGGATATATATAAGAGTTAGAAAATTTAATAGCTGAAGAGTTTTTGAATTCTAATATTAGATGAGGGATTCTGGAGAATTTGGTGTGACAAAGACAATGCTAATTAGATTTTGCTGAAAACTTATATACTAAGCATGTTCAAAGACTTTTTGAGCCCCAAAGAAACCTTTTCTTTATTACTGCATACCAAGAAAATGAAATAGTCTTCCATGGAGACTATACATGTTTCAATCTTACATTTCAGACTTCATCTTTTTTTTGGTGTACTCACGTAATTTTTTTAAAAGGGTAAGATTTTATTTATTTATTTAATATATTACACCAGTGAGTGTGTGAATATTTTTTACATTACCATAACTCAAATGGCTAAGGGAATTTGCTTAGTTGTCTTTATCTTTCTTCTTCATTCTCTACCATTTTTCTTCACTCTCTCTTCTTAGCTCTTCATTCTTTACACATAAATAAGAAAAGAAAAATCAGCTGTGGACAAGAGACAAATGCAGAAAAATTCAGCCTCAAAGTAAATGTTTTCAAAGAGTTAGATAGGAGCTTGTGAAGAATAGTGTGCAAACTATTTGAACTTGCTGCTATTAATGTATATTTCTCAATGTATTCACATCCAAAAAAGATATGGATTGCTTTATTTAGCTATTTAAATAGCAATGTCTGTATTGCATTTTAAAATGTACTGTTTTATGAAGATAGCTTAACCTGTCTACACTTGTTAAAATATAGGTTCTACATATTATGCGGCGTGGGAGAGAGACTTTGCTTACATTGCTTGAAGCTTTTGTTTATGATCCTCTTGTGGACTGGACAGCAGGAGGGGAAGCAGGATTTGCTGGGGCCGTATATGGTGGTGGTGGCCAGCAGGCAGAAAACAAACAGAGCAAAAGAGAGATGGAAAGAGACATCACTCGTAGCCTCTTTTCTTCAAGAGTAGCTGAGATAAAGGTGAACTAGAGTCACTACAATAAAATTTCACTTTATACTATCAGATTATATATTTTTAAAATGTTGCATGTGTTATGAATAGAAGTTCTTTATATTTTAAAGTAGTTTTTGCATGTTAGAGTATTTGCTAAGAGCATAACACTTAAAGCTTTTATTGAGCTAATTCAGGCTCAGATTTAGCAGAGTATCACTGTTTTATGACGGACACTTAAGCACATGCTAACCTTTTAATCATATAAAGGTTAGGTATGTGCCAAAGTAATTTTCGTGCATTGACATTGGCCACGGCATTGAAATCTGAAGCCTAGAGACACTGGTCAAAATATTGATCTATCTTAAAAGCTTAACACCTATGAGAGTGGAGTGCACCCATGGATTCCAGCCGAGCAGCAGCAGAGAAATGTGGAGCACTGCCTTTGTGGCTTGTCCTTCCTCTGTCGATTTGAATAAGCGTCATATTTGGTTTTCTAATTTATGTGTCTTTATTTCTAGGTAAACTGGTTTAAGAACAGAGACGAAATGCTTGTTGTGCTTCCTAAGCTGGACAGCAGTTTAGAAGAATATCTCAGCTTGCAAGAACAGTTGACTGATGTTGAGAAATTGCAGGGGAAATTACTGGAAGAGATAGAATTTCTAGAAGGCGCAGAAGGAGCCGATCACCCATCACATACATTGCAGCACAGGTACAGAAATAGCTGTGCTTCCATAGTGCGTTTATTTGAGGCTTTTAAAGCTTTGTTTAATCTTTTTATGAATTAGACGTTACAAGCACAGTTAAGTGTATAACTGTCACTTTGGACCAGAGATTGACATCAGTAAGAAACCTATTCTCACAGTGTAAATACATTAAAACACCTTTGTAGTTGTATTAGTTTTAAACTTTTTGGACTATGTAATCTGTGACATATACAAAACAAATTTTCAGATCGGTTCAGTTAATGTTCCTTTGATAAGTGTAGTTAAATATTTCTCACATGGTGATTAATAGATTCTGTGATTTCTATAATTCAGATATTCTGAACACACCCAGCTGCAATCACAACAAAGAGCAGTTCAGGAAGCAATCCAAGTGAAGCTGAATGAATTTGAGCAGTGGATAACACATTACCAAGCTGCTTTTAATAATTTAGAGGCAACACAACTTGCAAGTCTGCTTCAAGAAATCAGCACTCAGATGGACCTTGGTATGGAATAAATAGTATTGTATTCCTCTCTTGGTCTATCTTATCCATTAAGAATAATGGAATTAGTATTTAAAACCAGATTTTTCCTCACAAATGAGTTAAAAGAATGACTTTAAATGAGATTTGAATACTGTGATACTCGGTGGTTTATGTTTATAAAAGCATGATTTTAAATTATGGTCATTACATGTGTGATCAAAAGTTACATGAAAATAGTTATATTTTAATCTTTTTCTTGAAAGGTCCCCCAAGCTATGTACCAGCAACAGCCTTTCTGCAGAATGCTGGCCAGGCACATTTGATCAGTCAGTGTGAACAGTTAGAGGCAGAGGTTGGAGCTCTTCTTCAGCAGAGGCGGTCTGTTTTACGGGGTTGTCTGGAACAGTTGCATAATTATGCAACAGTAGCTCTTCAGTATCCAAAAGCTGTGTTTCAGAAGCACCGAATTGAGCAGTGGAAGACCTGGATGGAAGAACTCATCTGTAACATGACAATAGAGCATTGTCAGGATCTCTACGGGAAGTAAGTTGACAGCACAGTGGATTTCTCTAGTAATATAATCCTTGCTTCTTTCAAGATATACTTCTATTTTAAACAGGAACTATAAAATACTGAAGTTTTGTTTTGCATTAAAATGCCATAGAGTCCTTCCAATAGCTGTTTCTTTTAAGGTGTTATTACAGGAGTTTTAAAAAGATAATAGAGAATATCTTTTAAGAGTGATCAGGCATCTTCCTCCATGTAGCAACAAAACAGAATTTTGAATATCATTGCTTTATGTTGTGATTAGTGGCTGCCCACGGCTCTAGGGAAATGACTGTCATGGTTTAAAACAAAACTCTGCCCCTTGCCAAGCAGAGCTTTGCCCATAAAAAAGAAATGCCAGAGACTCCGTGAGGTCAACTAGGGCCTTTGTTATTGCTATTAAATGCTACAGTGATGGGCAGTAGAAAAGCACTAAAGTGAAGTAAACAGGTATTTTAGCATGGTTTGTGTTTTTAACACTAAATATATTTCTGGCTTTTTGTCCACAAATGGATCCTGAAAATAGATTTGTGTTAATGCCTGATTATAATCAATACCCTGTAGACAGAAAAGTGGGCTGTCCATTGACTTACATTAGTGCGGTTTTAAATAGCTCATTCCCAAAAGAATGTTAAAAGGTGATCTGAAGAAGGAAAGCTTTTTTATTTTGAGTTAAAATAAGCAGCGTCTGTTGATCCAGCAGATGTATCTATTAGAGACATTCTGGAAACAAAGGATTAAATTCTGGCTAATAGGAAAAGTTAACTAAACTTTCCACATCAATAAAAGGAGATGCATTCAAAACAAAAGCAGTGTTAATTTGCATTTGTATCCTGGCTTATATCAACTCTCATGATTTCTGTTTGTGCCAAAAGAAGGGAAGGGAATATGTGGATGGACATCATGACTTGAGCTAAGTAGTTGTGTGTAAGCAGACTAAAACTGGTTGGAAAATTTTGCAAGAATCAAAGTTTTGAGGGGAAAAAAGGAGGGGATTGCCCTCATTGTTAGTTCGAGACACGATCTGTGCAAGGGTTGTCTGTGCACTACTTAGCCTCTGTGTACTCTATGCCTGGAGCCATCAAATGAATTACCAGTAGTTTACCGAAGAGCCAAAGTAGGATGGCCATCATACACTTAGTTCACACTAAGAATTTGGCCCAGAATATTTGATGTTCTTATTGTAATATAGAGTACACTTCCTAGGGAGATGCAGAAGGGAAAACTTGTCATGTTGCTGTCATTTTACAGGTATGAAATACAGTATGCTCCTCAGCCACCTCCGGCTGTGTGTCAGTTCATAACTGCTACAGAAATGACTCTTCAAAGACACGCAGCAGATATAAACAGCAGACTAATCAGACAGGTGGAACGTCTGAAACAAGAAGCAGTCACTGTGCCGGTTTGTGAGGAACAGTTGAAAGAAATTGAACGTTGCATAAATGTTTTCCTTCATGAAAATGGAGAGGAGGGGTCACTGAGCCTAGCAAGTGTTATAATCTCTGCTCTTTGCACACTTACAAGGTGAGCTGTCTATTCTAAAATACACTGACAGTCCATGGATGGGCAGCCCCTTCTGAGGCCCTTTTCCCCTGAGTGTAGCCTTTCAAGCTGAAGGCCTGTGCCTCCACTTCTCTTTGTGGTAGGATCTTGTGATCAGTCAGTCAACATCTGCATCTCTGAGTTACAGCCCCCTTCCATCCCCACCCCTCTGCCCTGTTTACCAACTGTGACTAGTTCAGGAGAACCAGTTGCGACTGGATACTGAAAGTTTTCTTGTTTGGAGTGTGATGCAGAAGTAGCTGATCGCAAACAAATCATGTTTATTTTTCCCAAAGATACCCAGAGCTTAGAGAAGTGGATTTAAAATAAGAAACCTAACTGCGTATTTCCTTTCCTAAGCTTTGAACCTCTTTATTCATAGCTAAGGAAGGTCTGGCTTATTTCCCCATCCCTTGAGTTTGGTGAAACATTGTCATGCTTTATTTATAATTTGATTTATGTTTATGGTTTATAGACATAAATCTGACATCAAAATTCACATCATTCAGAAACCAATAGGGGAACACTTCAGTCTCCCTGCTCACTCCATTGACGACTTGTTAGCTGTGTTCAAACAAATGAATAACAAATAGAAGCTTCAAAGAGAAACAGCAGAACTGGAATTTATATGTAAATTTGCTTGTTTCCTCAGGGTTAAACCAGGACAATGGATTTTTTTCCTCATTACAATAGGTGATTTGATGCCACCTTCCTTTATATGCTGTTCTCCAGTGTTTGAATCTTAACAATGGCTCTGATTTGCTGTTACAGCCTGACCTGGTCCTATGACTTACACTTTCCTGCATTTATTTTCTGCCCATTCTGTAAGCTCCCCATCTTCAAAACGGCTGATGAAGTGGGATTTTCTCCCACGAAAGCTCATGTGATAAATACATTTGTTAGTCTTTAAAAGTGCCACAGGACTCCTTGTTTGTTTTGCTGATCTTTTGGGTTCTCCTTTAATCCCAGTTTAAGCCTTTGGAAGAGTAAAACTTCCTAGACTGGATGGAGCCAACTTAGTGGTGGACCCTTCCCACACCACCATATTGGATAGCTTAGCCACTATTACCTTAATTCTCTTGGGTACCTAACAAGCTGTCTTGTGTCATTTTTTTACCTTTGTTATCTAGCTCCTATCTCCAACTCTTTTACAGCCTCCTTTGATTTCATTCTCTGCAGTTAGGCAGGCAGCATTACACAGCTGAACAGGGAAACTGTCATATATTAATCATAAGAAATAAAACAGACATTTCCTCATTTCATCACAGAATACTTTATATTCATCTTTATATTTGACAAAAAAAATTAATTATTTTTACACTTGGGTTGATGACTTTTGCTGGGAAATTGCATTCATTTTTTATTGCTTAATATCAGTATTAGAAATTTTAAACTACCATATTGCCTAGAATATATTGTAAAATCTTTAATTTTTTAAGATGGTCTATTCCAGTCCATGTTTTTATGGCTAGTTTATCAATGTAAGTGTTATCCAAGTAATCTTAACGTACATTAGCAGATGTGCTTTCACTTGTCTAACAAAAATATCACTTCATCTAGGCGTAATTTAATGATGGAAGGTGCCGCATCTAGTGCTGGAGAGCAACTGGTTGATCTAACTTCAAGGGATGGAGCCTGGTTCTTGGAGGAACTTTGTAGCATGAGTGGGAATGTTACCTGCCTTGTGCAATTATTGAAGCAATGTCATCTGGTCCCACAGGACTTGGACATTCCAAACCCACTTGAAGCATCAGAAGCAGTTCACTTAGCTAATGGAGTTTACATCTCACTTCAGGTGAAGTGTACTTTTATACTGTTGTTTTTCCCAAAGACTTTAGCAAAGTCATGTATTTTATCTTGTTTCAGAAATTTTCCTTCTAAAGGAGTATTTATGATTATTTTAAATTATCACCTGAAGTCTTTTATCAAGAATTTGTCTTAACTTCTCCATTTATTCCCTTACTTCTCAACCTATTATGTTATCTTTGCTTAATATCTTAAATGAGTAAAACAAACTATTAATACAACCCAGAGTCTTAAAAATGTTAGTTTAACCATAATGATAGAGAAGATACGGATAGTTACAGATCAGTCAAAACAACACATTTGTTTCTTGCTGTCATTTCATAATATTCCATAATGCTGTGACTGGGAGTCTGACAAGGTTTCTAAATAGTCTTTAAAATTTCTCATTTTTATTTGTCTCTAGCTATACTTATACTTTATTCAATGAACAAAGAATTAATCCAGGCTTTCTTTTACAAGTGGTTGAGCCTGAATTGCTTGAACCAGTGGTGCTCAAAATAAAGTCTTTGCACCAACAGTGATCTGCAGAGCACAATTGTTGCAGAGGTCACATGGTACTAAAAACTCCTCATTTCTGGCTGCTAAACAGAAATCAGATAAGATAAAACTACCTTAAATGTTTTTCAATTACTTTTAAATATAAAATGTTTTGATTTCCTGCAGCTATTCATCAGTGAGACACTAGGTAATCAGCATAAGTCATGAAAAGGTGCAAGGTGGTCAACAAGACATTTCCCCTAAGATATTGCCTTCGCTACTGAATGTTTGAAAACCCTTTTGTTTATACAAAATGCCATTGTGTTAGGTTTAAAACCGCTAAACACACATTTACAGGGCTTCATGTTCTCAATTTACATGATAAAATATTTGCATCAAGTTTTTTGTTCCTTTTTCTAGCTGGTAGACCATTGTTTTCAAACAACCTTTACTGTACGTGGCATAATAAAAAAACAAAGCATTGTATGTGATATCTAAAAAGGGAGGAAGCTATTTTTTCTTCTTCTTGCATACTTCTGACAGGAATTGAACTCAAACTTCAGGCAGATCATTTTTCCAGAAGCTCTTAGGTGTTTAATGAAAGGAGAGTACACTTTAGAAAATATGCTTCATGAATTGGATGGTCTTATTGAACAAACTACTGATGGAGTCCCATTGCAAACGCTGGTTGAATCTCTTCAAGCCTATTTAAGAAATGCAGCTATGGGACTAGAAGAAGAAACACATGCTCATTATATTGATGTTGCAAGGTAAATCATTTTGTGTGCATTTCCTTTACCTTAACTTCAGTATTTTTTGCTGTATTCTAACCCACCACGTCCAATTCTCGGTTTCTTTTATTTGATTATTTGTTACATATGTTTGGTTTTAATTAAAATGGTTCACCTAACCACATACTTAAGCAAAAATGGCAGTGGAGAACATTTAGTTTTTAGTAGTAAAACAAGTCTAAATGTGAGATTATGGAAGCCCTTATAATGTAATCAGCATAAATCAAACTTTTAAAATGCTTCTGGTGTTTAGAGTATTTCACAAAGTTTATAGGCAACATAAAACAATTTTTTTAGCCAGACATTTTTATGTTAGATCAGTGGTTCTCAACCTTTTTTCTTTCGCAACACAGCTCCAATTGGACACACTCCAATCTGCTGGTGGCGGTGGTGTTTGGGCTGGGAACACTTGGGAGGCTGTGGCACTCTGGAGGATGCAGCACTCTAGGACCTGGGTGGGGGCAGAGTCAAGCCAGCGCAGGCTGGTGCCTTGTTGGTCTGGCTCGATGGGGCTGGATTTATTTTTGTGGGACAGTGGTGCTCCTCCAGCCCAGGGTCTCTGGATTGCAGTCCCTAAGTCCCTTTATTCCTCTGGCTCTGGCTGCTGCCTGTGTTGTGCAGCAGGACTGGGCTGTTGAGGGGAACAGGGAGCAGTGGGTGGCAGGAGCCCCAACCTGGCTCCAAGCTGAGCTGCCAGTTTTCTGACACACCTCCCAGTTCTTCGTGACATACTTTTGTTTCCTGACATAGTGGTTAAGAACTGCTGTGTTAGAGGTTTAAAAAGAAAACCTTAGGAAAATGTCATGGGGAGAGGAGATTTCAGGAGAGCAAGATTCTCTGGAGACTGAGAGAGCTGTGAAGTGGAATGAGGAATTCATAATTTTTGTAATTTCTGCAGCAGACCACGATTTGACAGCATTTTTTTCTGATCAGATAGAATCACCAGGGGCAGTCATTTTTGATGCCAACTTCTTTGTCATCTCTCAGTTTCTGGCTCTAGATTTTACAGTGATTCTTTCCAAGTCTACACTTTGTCTCACTCTAGTTGTTTTACCAAGGGAAAATACCTGTTCTCTGGTTCTGACTTTTTGAGCATAGGACCCATTTTACTGGATTTCTGGCAAAAGCCTCAAAACCTGATTTCAAGGTAAAATCGATCTGGTTTTGATCAACTGGGTTTTTTTGTTTGGTTATGCAAGACCAGAAACTGATCATAAAATTGAATGTATGACTAACAACTGAAAAGACACTGCAAACTAAATAGAGAAATATATATATTTTAATGCATAATGGTTAAACCACAGGTGACTGACACAAATTGAGTAATTTAATAGTAAAGCATAAATTAATTTTCTGGGTTTTGAAAGGACATTTTTATTGACAAGTGTTCATACAAAAAATTTGGCAGTGGGATTAGCATGCACTTGCTGCTATTTTAGATTTTTATTGTAGATCTTTCTTCATCAAAGCCCAGATTTTGCTTGATCCCTACTGAAATGCTAGCCCTGTACTATATCAGTGTGCCATGAAAATGATTTCTATCATGGATTCAGCATTAGAACTTCATCACAAGGTTAAATAGCAAGAGAAAATAGGACATGAAAAAACCCCTTGTTTGACTACAAATAAATGACCTTTCTGTGCTTAACAGAACAGGCTGGAAAACTTGAAAGAAAAATGTGTTTGTTTTGAGTACTTGTTTTCGATCTAGTGATCTATAGTATGTTGAGCAAAAATATTTTAACCACCTTATCTTTTTTTCCTAGAATACTTCATGCTCAGTATGGTGAATTAATTCAGCCAAGAAATGGTTCAGTTGATGAAACGCCAAAAATGTCAGCTGGTCAGATGCTTTTGGTTGCATTTGATGGAATGTTTGCCCAAGTAGAAACTGCGTTTGGCTTGTTAATTGAAAAGGTATGGCTTTATTTCTCTGAATATGCTGAGGCATAAGACACTCATGAAACAAGAATATAATGATTTCCTTACTTTCATTCAGCTAAACAAGATGGAAGTACCTGTAGCTTGGCGTAAGATTGACATAATCAGGGAAGCCCGGAGCACTCAAGTTAATTTCTTTGATGATGATGATAATCGACAAGTTCTAGAAGAGATTTTCTTTCTAAAGAGACTACAGACGATTAAAGAATTTTTCAGACTCTGTGGTACATTTTCTAAGACTTTGTCAGGTAAATATGCATTAGTGTAAAAGAAACCATTTTTGTTCTGTAGCCTGCTCCCCACCTATTTGCACATGGCAGAGGGACAGAATGGGACTAGTCTATATTTTTTGTAAGTTACTTATTTTAAGATGCCGGTGCCTAAAAAAAATGTAAATTATCTGCCTTCTAATAAAATTGTCTGTGTAGGAAAGAAATGAAAAATTTCTTGGTATACAAAATATCTATATGAAATATTGTTTATCTTTTAAAGGAGCAAGTTCACTTGAAGATCAGAATGCAGTAAATGGACCTGTTCAAATTGTCAATATGAAAGCCCTTTATAGAAATTCTTGTTTTAGTGAAGACCAAATGGCCAAACCTATAAAGGCATTTACAGCAGATTTTGTGAGACAGCTTTTAATTGGCCTTCCAAATCAAGCCTTGGGACTTACTCTGTGCAGTTTCATCAGTGCTCTGGGTGTGGACATCATTGCTCAAGTAGAGGCTAAGGACTTTGGAGCAGAAAGCAAAGTTTCTGTGGATGACCTGTGTAAGAAAGCTGTAGAACATAATATCCAAATTGGCAAGTTCTCACAGTTGGTCATGAACAGGGCAACAGTATTGGCCAGTTCATATGACACAGCATGGAAGAAGCATGATTTAGTGCGCAGACTTGAAACAAGTATTTCTTCTTGCAAGACCAGCCTTCAGAGGGTGCAATTGCATATTGCCATGTTCCAGGTAAAACCACATGTAAACTCTTTCACTAATTATCTAATATTATGCTTTAGTTATGTCATGCAGACATGTAAAAGGCATATTGCTTGTGGAGTGTGTAATGAACATGATGGTTTTTAGTAGTCTTAATTTAATTTTCTGAAAAATTACTTCCCATCTCCCTGAGAAAGGAGGAATTAGTGCAGTGCCCACATTGTCGCTCAGTCAGGAGTGTGTATTTTCCAGAGATATACCATCCTAATCCTTGGTGTACACAGTGCTGTGTTGATAGGAGAGCTTCTCCCATTGACATAGCTACCACCTCGTGGAGAGGTGGATTAACTTTGCTGATGGGAAAAGCTTTATGTTGGCATAGTAGCATCTTCACTAAAGTGCTAAAGCGATGCAGCTGTACCATTGCATGTGAAGAAGCCCTTCATGATACCTGTGATGTAGAAATTTGGTTGAGTGTTGTAGTCTTCTTAGAATGTCTTGTATGTTTGAGAAAAGTGTAGTAGGAAATTGTTTATTTTAAATGTAAATACGGGTGGTTTTAAAAATCAATAAGCAATAACCATTAAAAAATTAATTGCTAAATTGTTTCATAGATGGTGTCTAAAATACATAGATGGTGTCTAAAATGTTTTGGTTTTTAACCCATCACAGGATAACAATTATAAAGTTTAATCAGCTTTTATTTAGATTAAGGGTACATATATAAATATTGACTGAAAGGTTAATAATTGGGGTAACAAATAGTTAATTTAGTCCAACAGGGCAGTACATTATTTATATCCATGGCCTATAATAACCATCTGTATCACCTTCTACTGATGTTTATAAATATCTATGATACATGCTGCTCATATCTGTAACATATTTGCTATGTGTTAATTATTTAACCCTTTACAAACATAAGCTTAATATAAAATGCAACCAGAATGTTCAAATTAGTCTTATAAAAGTTTAACATTTCTGAAAAGTTATATAAACTTCAATAAAAATATTTTTCTTAAAAAGTGGCAGCATGAAGATCTCCTTATCAGTCGCCCACAAGCCATGTCCATTACTCCTCCACCCCGTTCTGCAATTTTAGCCAGCATGAAGAAGAAACTTCATACACTCAGCCAGATTGAAGCTTCAATTGCAACCGTTCAGGTACTTGCATTTTTTTGGGGGGGGGAGGTGTTTTTGCAGCATGCCTGAATGTGAATTCTCTCATTGTACTAAACCAGTCCACACCAGAATGTCTAACCTCTTCCCCACCATGATGGATATTAGCCAGTGTCAGCTAAAATATTTTACCTGGCCCTTAAAGTCAGTATTGCCTTTTTCTGTCTCATGTTTTCCATAGTATTCCATAACTTCATCCCTTTGCCTCAATACACACAACATTCAGTGCTTGGGAGGCAGGAAATTTGTCCTTTGTGTATAAAAAAGCAGCCTTCTCCTGAAGACTGAGACACCCTTATTCTTTGAGGAAGAGAAGTTCCATGGGATGAGTGGTTTTAAAAAAAGAAGTCTGTGTTTTTTTTGCAATTTTTTTGGTTCAGAATCATTTTCTCAATATAGGAGAAGCTAGCAGCACTTGAAGCCAGCATTGAGCAGCGTTTGAAATGGGCAGGAGGTGCCAATCCTGCATTGGCCCCAGTCCTACAAGATTTTGATGCCACTATTGCTGAAAGAAGAAACCTTGTCCTTAAAGAAAGTCAAAGAGCAAGCCAGGTACTATATGCAATTTAATTGCTTAGTGTTGGATTATTTGAGAATTTAGGGAAGTTTGTTCAATCCTATTGAAGATGGTACTGTGAGCTTTAGAAAATCTCTGATGCCAATATGGGCCATCAACTGTTTTGGGAAATTCCATAACTTATTTCAACTGCTTTTTAAATTAGAAGAATTTATATAATGTTACTGCCCATGAATTGACATAGTTGTTAACACTGCCTGCTTTTGAGGGCTATTGTCTAAAAGTAGACCTGCAGGCAAAAGCCATGAAGCTTCGTGTTTTTATTTGATGTAATGTGCAATTTAATTGCAGTGATTCTCATTTTTATTTTGTTTTGTAGGTTACTTTCCTCTGCAGTAACATAATTCATTTTGAAAGTTTACGCACTAGAACAACAGAAGCCTTGAGTCTTGATGCTGCATTATTTGAGCTTATCAAACGTTGTCAACAAATGTGTTCATTTGCATCACAGTTTAACAGTTCAGTCTCTGACCTGGAGCTACGTTTGCTTCAGAGAGTGGTGAGTAAAGGTGATGGAGAGAGGGATTGTAAAACACAACATAATTACCAAGCTTCTGAATGACTTCTGAATGTTATTTTCAGTTCTTGCTAGTTTTGTGTGCTTGTCCTAGCAAGGAAAGGGTATTGGGTTAATTCTGTTCAGCAGTAAATGCAAAATGCAAGCACCTGTATAATAAATTATGTATCTAGATAGACCTTAAAATGTCTTTTTGGTTTTTTTTCAGGGCACCAATCTTGAACATCCTATTGGTAGCTCTGACTGGCATCTCTCAGCTCACAAACAACTGACCCAGGACATGTCTACGCAGAGGGCAGTGCAAACAGAGAAAGAACAACAGATAGAAACAGTTTGTGAAATAATTCAGAATCTGGTTGATAGTATTAAAACTGTGCTCACTGGTCACAACAGACAACTTGGAGATGTCAAGCATCTGCTGAAAGCCATGGCAAAGGTAATGCCCCAAACTCCTATTTGGTTACTGGAGACTACCTGATGTTCAAGAAAAAAAAAATTACTGGGATATTCATGTTAGGCTATCTCATGGTATTCCTTTGAATTAATACTTGATGATGATTCCTGCTCATGTGTATAGGGTTGAACTGATTAACACTTTGAGATCAAAGAAATATTACTGAAGCATATATTGAGTAAAGGGGTCCTGGAGCATTGTGCAAGTATCAGGTGGGTGTAATACAGGTTGATCAGATATTAATAGACCTAAAACTTGCCTTTCTGTTACATATGTCTCTGTTTTAACTACTCACGCACACCAACCTTTTTAAAACTTTGTACAGATATTAAGAGGTAAAATGCCTGACATTTCCTTTCCAAATTAAATTTTCCTCAGATTTATCTTTCTTCTGAAATTACAGTCGCATATGTAGTGTTCACTGGAAAAATTGCCAAAGGCTTTAGCGGTAGGGCAACTGCTAAACATTTCTACACTACAGAACAAAGTGCAAACATGAATCTTTTAACACCTAGTTTCTTTGTTTATAGGATGAAGAAGCTGCTGTGGCAGATGGTGAAGATGTTCCTTATGAAAATAGTGTTAGGCAGTTCTTGAGTGAATATAAATCATGGCAAGACAATATTCAGACAGTTTTGTTTACATTAGTTCAAGCTATGGGTCAGGTCCGCAATCAGGAGCATGTTGAAATGCTGCAGGAAATAACTCCCACCCTGAAAGAACTGAAAACACAGAGTCAGAGGTAAAACTATATCTTCTGTATGATTGAGGAATTTTCTATAAATAAAACCACACGTACCATTCTAGTTTTTTTTTCCCCCAGTCTGCCAAAATCTGTGTGCAGAATTTCACTTCATTTTTACTGATTTCTCATTTGGGACTTTCAAGTAACTTCTTATATCTGGATGTATAAATATTTATATTTAAAATTAGATTCAAAGGGTAGACGAGAGCAATATGTCCAGGCTGATGTGGCCATTGAGTAGTTTGATGGGATTTGTGGATGGGCAAGCTGTAAGGCCAATTTACAAACTTTTAAAAAAATATATTTAGGGTCAGGAGCCAAATCCTAGAACCATGGGGTTGAATTTGCTTATTAGTTCATGCGCTAGTTACTAATGGAAATACCTTGGCTGCTAGTCATCTCTTTTATTATGTTTCCTAGTGTCTACAATAATCTAGTGAGTTTTGCATCACCCTTAGTCACGGATACATCAAATGAGTGTTCAAGCCCAACATCAACTGCTACATATCAGCCAACCTTTGCCGCAGGTAACACATGGGAACATATCAAATCTCAAACATAGTGGAGGACATTTGGGGGGAGGGGAAGCTTCATAAAATTAACTGCAAATGTAACCAGTATGTTAGTTTGAGAGTCACTTTTATTAAATAAAAATATACTGTAAAAAGAAAATTGATATCAAATACAAAGAAGCTTCTACTTCAAACTACAAATCCCAGAAAATGTATTACATTTTTAGCATTCCTTGTGCTTTATGCACCATATAAAATATACTATAAATGTACCAGAACCTGTTGCTTTGCTTATAACAAGGTACCTGGAGGGTTCAAAGAATAAGTTAGTTGGTGTTTTACTTTGTCTAGTTACCTTGATGTTTGTTAAATAGCCTCACATCTGAATTCACCAATCTAATGTTTTGAATGAGTCGAGGTCAATTTTTAAAATCTGAACTTGTAAATATTCACAAGACTTACTTTGTAAAAGTGCAGTTACCCAGGAAACCATAACTGCTCTCCATCAGTAGTTGGGGTGAATTTACATTCTTAACTCTCACTGATAAGAGGAAAAGTTTACATAAATCCGCAAAACAGTTGAGGCAGAGGAAATAAACTCATTTGGGAATCATTTAACCTTATATAAACACATGGTTTACAAAATAAAAAAAATTCTGGTTTAGTTTTGTGAGGCAAGGAAATTGGCTTTTATAAAAGTGAAATGGAAGCAGAAATAGGGAAGGCTGGGGAGCAGAAGAGAAAAGCTGCTGTAGGATCATGCATTTGTGTGTTTCTGAAGTGTTGAGTGTGACTGTTGGGTGGGTGTATTGTAAAAATAAAGTAAAAAATCTGAAATTGTGCAGAAACAGCATACTGTATACACCTATTTCTCAAAGAGGAAAAAAATGAAAGTTGGTGAAACAGGTGTTTTCACAGACTACATGTATATACCAAATTTTAATTAAAAATATCAGTTATCCAAACTCAGTTTGAAGTATTAGTCTAAAAGGCCACTTTTTAAATACATGATGGAATTTTCATTCAGACTTCCTAAATTTTCATTGGTGCTTTATACCAAAGGATAATTTTTTGAAAATTGCTGAGTGTTTGGACTTTGATCATTAAACTAAGATTGATTTGCCTTGTCAACCATATCTGCAGCTTCCTTCAGTCCACTCTGCACAAACAGTTCAGAAGTAATGTTTGTGCTGTAGGCATATGGAGGTGTCTGAAAGCAACTTAGACCAGACTGTCACACAAGTGACTTTAAGAAAAGATTTTGGAGTGCTCCATTCTCCTCAGGTCTGTGGGATAGAGGAGCAGATGGAGAAAAAGTTGGAGGCAGACCAAAAGGCCAGTATCTGTTTAACTAATAGAAGTGAAGCTGCCTTGCAAGACAGGTAGCTGCAGGCGAAGTGCAGAAGAAAGAGGAGAGGGGGAAGGTCATGGTAGCTGGAAAGAGGAGCTAAGGACAGCAAAATTGAGGTTCAAAGAGTTAGAAGAGAGCAATATTTCCAAGCCATTGCAGGAGTTGAGTAGTTTGACAAGATTTATGGATGGACACTCTATAAGACCAATATATAATTTTTATTAAAAAATCTATTTTGTATCAGGAACCAAATCCCAGGCTATGCAGTTGAATTTGCTTATTAGTTCATACGCTAGTTACTAATGGAAATACCTTGGTTGCTAATTGTTCTAGAGAGCTAGCAAGTTACTGACTTGTTTATATATAATCTTTTAATTTTTCCATTTAAATTTGAGTGTAAAAACAAATCCATTTTTTGTAATGCTTTTCTACATTTTGTTGCTCAAATGATTAAATATTATCATCTTTACAGCCGTGCGTAGCAATGCAGGGCAGAAGACCCAGCCAGAGGCCATGTCACAGAATGCAAGAAAGCCAATTCAGAAAAATCTTGCTACGTCAGCAGATACACCTCCTAGCACGGTTCCAGGAACAGGCAAAAGTGTGGCCTGCAGTCCAAAAAAGGCAGTCAGAGACCCTAAAACAGGAAAGGGTAAATAGTGGAGTACAATTTGTATAAAATGTGTCAGCATGCTTCTCTAGGTGCTGTTAAATGGAGCTGATTGTTTATATTTGCATTTTTAGCTGTGCAGGAAAGGAATTCATATGCAGTTAGTGTGTGGAAGCGAGTCAAAGCCAAGTTAGAGGGCCGAGATGTGGATCCCAACAGGAGAATGTCTGTTGCTGAACAGGT
Source organism: Pelusios castaneus (assembly GCA_007922175.1). Lineage (NCBI taxonomy): Eukaryota > Metazoa > Chordata > Testudines > Pelomedusidae > Pelusios > Pelusios castaneus. The sequence continues at coordinate 15,136,038 of ML685786.1, forward strand.
TAGTTGAACCTGGTAAAAGTTTAAGTAACAATCCTTATTAACAATTCTTGTCAATAAATTATCAGTTTACTATTTTATCTTTTGCAAAACTGAAACCCACGTTGAGTGGTGTCAGGACTGATTAATCCACATTGCAATATTGTGCTCCATCCCGGTTGCTTTCTGAAAAAATGGGAAGCAGAATTGCTAACCTAGATCTAGTTTGGGAGAACCGGAAGAGGAGCATGTGATAGTGAACAACAGATTAGACATGCCTTTGCAGTACAGTGTGTGAGCACAAGTTTAGGCTCATAGAGTAGGGAGGTTGAGGCATCATGTAGAGAGGCTCTGGTGTAAAATGCATCTGTAATATTCCATACAGATTTTAGTGAACATCCTGCTGCCTAGGTCATATACATTTACTTTAGTGAACCAAAAGTTCTTGCTCTTATTAGCCCTGCAGAGCCAACACAACTATGCAAACTATATTGTATTCCTTTCTTCGTGCATCAGAATTGTTAACTAATGTGCTGCATAAAGGGTATAATTTCCATGTGAATTAGTGTTACAAATAAATGCCTGATCTTGTAGACATAAGAAGAAATCCCACTGAAGTCAATAGAACCCATCTAGTTCAAACAGAAATTCATGGAAGTCTGACCTGTTATGTGGGAGTTGCTGGATGATCATAATGATGATTTCTGGCTGTATAATTTAAGAATATATGAACAGTTGAGCATGTTGTTAAATATTTGTGGTACTGGGTCTTTAAAGAGGATATTTGGTCTTTCCTTTTCTGAAATTGTTTAATAGGAAGCAGGTTTAAAACAAATAAAAGGAAGTATTTCTTCACACAATGCACAGTCTACCTGTGGAACTATAACAGGGTTCAAAAAAGAATTCAATAATTTAATGGGGGAATCAGTCCATCAATGGCTATTGACAAGGATGGTCAGGAATGCTCTGGGTGTCTCTAGTCTCTTAACTGCCAGAAGCTGGGAGCTGTGAAGTTGTCCACTCACTGATTGCCTGTTCTGGTCATTCCCTCTGAAGCACCTGGCCACTGTCAGAAGACAGGACACTGGGCTAGGTGGTCAGACCCAGTAATGGTCATTCTTACGTAGATTTGTATGAATAAATGAATTCACAAGTTCCAAAAGAGGTAGCCGTGTTAGTGTACGTCAGCCAAACAAACAAGGAGTCCTCTGGCACTTTTAAAGACTAACAAATTTATTTCTTGCATGAGCTTTCGTGGGAGAAAATCTCACTTTGTCAGATGCTTTGAAGATAGGGAACATTCTCTGTAAGTTCCCCATCTTCAAAGCATCTGATGAAGCGGGATTTTCTCCCATGAAAGCTCATGCGATGAATAAATTTGTTAATCTTTAAAATTGCCAAGGGCTCCTTGTTTGTTTAATTGAGTATTCTAAGCTTTTTCTTTTTAATTCACTACAAAAGTTTGTAAATATTAAGGCCTAGTCAGCAAGTACTTTTAACAGTTAACTGTGTTTTGAAAATGCATTCAGTTACGGTCGTTTTAATAGTTTTTATTTGTTTGTTTGTTTTTATTTTTTAATAGGTTGACTTTGTGATTAAGGAAGCAACTAATCTAGATAACTTGGCTCAGCTGTATGAAGGTTGGACAGCGTGGGTATGAATAGGAAGAAAGCAGATCAGTCTGGTTCAGCAAGGTCAGACATCCACCAGAATCAACTCGGCCTCAGGCATCCATAGCTGCACCACAGTCGGTGGTGATGCATACTGGGGCTTAATCTGAGGAAACCTAGGAAATCTCGGTGCACTGGGAAGTGAATCCTACAGGATAGCTGCACTCAGGGATATGCTAAACACAATGGTCTGCAACCCCCCCAGGGTCAAGGGTGAAAGCTCACCGCCTGAACAACACGGTTGTCTTTCTGCTACAGAAGAACTGCAAACGTGTCCGGGGGTTAGCTGCAGAAAAGAAATCGGAATGCTACAAACCGCAGAGTGATTTGGAACTCAATTCCATCTGACCCTGTGAACAATTCAGGAAACATCGAACCCTGTTCAAAGAAAAATCAGAAAAATGGGGCCATGAAGAAATCACAGCAAAGGAAGATTTGATGCATTTAGATTCTTGTTACTCTTGTTGGTTGGCAACAGTGCTGGTTGAGTTGACCAGGTGGTATAAAAAAGGCTACAAGATATGAACTTCAGAAATGGACTGAAAGCGAAGAGCTGTATCAGATACACACTACATTGGAAGAACTTCTGAGATAGAAGAAAAAGCCTTTTGTGTCTTCCCCTTCTCTCTCTCCCTTCCACTCCCCACGGCTTATTCTTGTAGTTTAGGCGTACTTCCAATATACTTTTTATTTCAATCCTTTATTTCACAGTTTAGTCAAATTAACAACATAATTTTTGTTCAGTAAACAGGAAATTTTCCAAAAGCACTGAAAATATTGAACATTCATTGATTACTTCTCAGTTGGATGATCAAATGCAAAATGTAATATTGGTTACTTTAAAATTATTTCTGTGATTTTTATCATGTACAGTTTCTCAAGATTGTCACTGTGCATTTAAAAAGTAATGATCTAGCAGGCATTTGATTTAATGTGCACTTCCCTTTGCTTGCAGTGTACACTTTTTTGTAATTCAGAATTGTCCCTCAAATCTCATTCTACTGTGATTGCTGTAGTTTCTTTGGTAAAATGTAGCTAATCCAATGTAATCTTTACCTTTTTAAAAACCAGGATAGAGTATCTAGTAGAGTTTTACATTGTTGATGACAGATAAACAAACAATAAAGTGATGTTCTGGTGGAGGTAGAGTGATATGCTTTTTTAATTCACTTCTTTAATACTTTAATTTACACTTGTAAATTATTGTGCTTCAGTTTACTGGAGTTTTAAGGACCTATACATATAATATTAAAATGAAGGACTATCCAATTTTTGTTCATCTCATTTGTAAAGATTTGTGCAAAGTAATTTTTTGCTTTGCCATATGACTTGAGTAGATGGGTGTTCAATAATGCATTGATGATTCATTTCTTCCCATCAAGATTTTCTTAAATTGAGCTTTGCACTCAAAGTGTGGTTATGGTCAGAAAAGTTTCTATAAAAATGGCACCTACTTACTTAACAGATCTAATTCCAGTGTGTACTCTGTGTTATATCTGCTTATTGATTAAAATATTTTTTCACACTGTTTTACTCTTTAAACTATATTGCACAGCGCTGTACTAAGGAAAAGGTGAGCTTGTTCTTTTTTGTAGCTCATACATTTTGCACAATTACTGGTAATTACTGTTACTGGTGGTGATGGCCAAGACAAAAAGCACATATCTCTACTGTCAGATGCCAGATGAATTTGCAGGGCTGGCAGGTGTGAAAACCATATCTCTATTTGTAAACTTAACAAATTTGATATAAAAGCCATTGAAAAATGATAAACTTGGAATTCCATTTTAGTCACTTAAAAATTGTGCCATTTTAGTCACTTTTCAGAATAAAAACACACTTTAAATACTGAGCTACCCCAAAAAGATTTTTTTAAAAATCAAAACTTAATCAGAATGAAAGATCTTCAGTCAAGTTCACCACTGGCATGAGCTGACATAATTTTCATTGACATTAATAGAGTTTCATTTGCTTACGTGGGCGGAGAGCTTAGCCCTTTGACTAGAGCAGTGTTTTTCATAAAACACAAATTAACTCCAGGCATATGTAAAAGAAAACCTTACATAATTTTTACATATTTACAGTGTTACTCTTCTGCCTTCTCTATAGGTCCTAGGCTGATCTGTGTTCACTCTTCTCTTTTGCCAATCTTTCACGGACATACACTTGAAGTGTAAGATATTTCAACAAAGCTATGGCCTTTTGTGCATTTTGATTGCCTAAATAGGTCTAGGGAAGTCACAGGCTGTGTGTTTGGTACTCATGAGCAAATGCATTCAAATATCAACGCTTTTGAAACCTTCTGCCATGCCATGTATTGCAAGAAAGAGAGTGTTTGAATGTTAAAGCAAAGAAAATTCATAGGCCTAACAAGACACTCACACTGTTAGTCCATTTTACTTTTTCTCCACTTACAAATAACCTTACAAACAATCTGTATTGGAGCACCATAGTAATAAGACTGTATTATCCATGCTGTTTTATTTCTTGGAAGCTGGGGGAGGGGAGGGTTAATGCACTCACCTGTGGCTCATGTATTATACCTCTGCTATCGAGAAATGAAACGCTTGTGTGGAGATGGGTTCTTTACTGCCTAATTGAATAAAGTTTAAAAAGAAAATCAACTTGTATTCTTAATTTCCTTATATGGTATTCAAAATTGTTTTGTGTAAGTTGCAGGGAGTGGAATAAAATAAATCAGCTTAAATAGCCAGCAAGTGCCAAATTTAGGCCTTTAAAATTAAATGTGTCCCTTTGGCTTCAGTAGGACTTCACATCCTAACTTTTTGTAGTATTGGAGCCTAAATGAGCTGGGATTGTAAATGATTTTTCTTGGTAAATATGCAGTTTCATTATAAAGTTTAGGTAAACATAAAAGGTAATCTGTATGCAGTAGAAGCTGTTTGAGTTGCATCTTAAATACTGTTCTTCTAATTACATTTTTAAAAGGTGATGCATAGTTTTTTGAGATGAGAGAAACCATGTTATATGCTGAGTTTGAACATCATCCATGTTGATGCATATACAGGTCTTGGATTTAAGAAAGTGGTGGTAGACTTAAGGGGCCACACAAAAAAAGAAAGCCTAACACATTCTGCCCAGAAACTAGCATCATGGGAGAAGGTGGGAGGGTGGGGGTAGAGGGGTGTTGACCAGTTGATTGTGAGCTAGTATCCTCACCATCTTGAACCAAGATGGACCAAATAAATGGGAAGTGCTTGCAGAAATCAAAAGCTGCCAGTAGGATGTGAAATGAGCTAAAACCATAGCTGGAGACTTTCCAAAAGAAATTAAGACAAGATCTAAAACAAGATTTGGAAGTTTCCCAGGAAGGGCTCAATGACTGCTTGCAGGCTGAGATGAAATCCCTGTTGGAGCAGTTTCTACCGAGTGCCTAGGCAGATTGGCGTACCCAACTGCAACACACCCAAGTTGGAATGGTAAAACAGATTGATGAAGTGACCACTAATCTGATTGGCATAGGCCAGAAGTTTTTCCACAAAATAGTGGAGACCAAACAGGGTTTGGCCAGTTTGGATATTGGTAACCAAGATGAGCTGAAACTTCAGCTACAGAAGGAACTCAAAGGATCACTCACTGACTACAGTGGAAGACAGCTACCTGCATGAGGAATTGTGCCAGCCACAAGACTTTGATAAGACCAGACATTTACAATCTTTTTAAACCCCATTTGTAACTCTCAGATTGCCCTGAGTGAAGAAGTCAGGCTGTTAGCCAAATAAACCTTCCAGAAAGATAGCTAAGTTCAACATTATAGCTCAAATGAATGATTGGGAAGAGGAACAAAAAGGTCAGCTCTGATTGTGCTGCAGAAGCTTTCCCCAGAAAAGAGATCAGAGCTATGTCCACACTTCAAACACAGATCAACACAAGTTACATTGGCATAAAGCTGCCAAAGTTAGGATCTTACTTGTGCATGTGCATACACAGCTACTTTGTTAGCACTGTGATAATTCACCATGAGTTCGTGTGTCAATGCACAGTGAGTGCACCATAGCTATCCCAGTGCCTTTCCCAATAGCTGAGGCACACTCTTGGGAAATTTTCACAAAGTATTATGACATAGAAACAATTCGCATGGCGGGAGTGGGAGCGAAGGGTCAAGTTCTCATCATGCAATATTCTCCATCCCATAATGCTATTCAAGAGGGGAAAAGAACAGAAAAGTTGGCCAGTAGCCTGTGAGCACAGCAATCCCCTAGGCTTAGAGAAAGCTTTTAGGTCTGGTGCTGGCTAATGGAGCTTGGGGCCTGTGAAACTAAAAAATCTTCAAAGCGTCTGATGAAGTGGGATTTTCTCCCACGAAAGCTCATGCGATAAATAAATCTGTGTCTTTAAAAGTGCCACAGGACTCTGTTGTCTTTCTACAATAGACTAACACTGCTACCCGTTTGGAATTTAAAAAATCTTTTGCTATTGGTTCCTTCTGCATTCAGAGACACAGGATTTTCTACATTCCTTATAAATAAACAAGACTGCACCAAATAAATATCTAACATCTTTTTCTTTTGAGCTTCAGCTTTTTGCTCAAGCAACAGTGATAGCCTGGACTCTCTCTTCCTACTAACTACTGAGATTTTGCTGTAGCAGTTTAAGTATATTACCTATAGCTATTTAGTATTGCCATGGTCTCCACCCCTCCTGTCAAATTGAGGTACTAGACATCTTTCTTGATCGAGCTGTTGGATACATGAGTATATTGACCCAAAGTATATAACATAAATCTTAGTATAGTTTACTCAGACTGTGTAATATTTCCTGTGTATTAGAGTAGAATTTGACTGTCATCCAATTACTCATCTGTTCATTTGATTCTTTCAATTTTCATTTTGTCTATCATTTATGTTTGTGCAATAAAAAGGTTTTTATAAATACTTTGAGTATCTGAGTAACAATTCCTGTCAGGCATCCCAGGAGGTCTCTGTTTAAAATTTTCTGTGGTAAGATTCAGGCAAGAACCCAAATTGCCTGATAAGATCTTTTGACAACCATATCCAAATTCCAAATAATAAAGATTCAGGTTACAGGCATGTATGCACTAAATAAAAAATGTAGACATTGTGCAGGAGGTCAGACTAGATGATTCTATTGGCGCCTTGTGACCTTAAGAGTCCATGACTCTAACTCATCTTGAAGAACTTCATTTACTGTAAGGAAAATAACCAGCCTTTCTCTTTTTGCCTTCTGGTGTCTAAGTCTTTACATACACTTAGATCATGGTTTAAAGCTTCTTTCCAAAATCAGGAAGGCTTAAAACTTTTTTAAATGAAAGTTTAAATTCTTGCATAAAGCCTCCAGCTCCTTGGAGACAAGTGATTAAGTCAAACATCAAATCTCATCATAAAATAACACAAAATCCTACCACTCAACCAATGTGATGAGTTTTGGAGGCAGGATTCCTGGTTTTTGAATGCTTGAAGTGCTTTAGCCAAAGTTCAAACCATACTATGGTAATATATCCATTTTTGTTTTTTCCTCTATTGACCTTCCTTCCCTACATCAACTTCATTCAAGTATGGCCCACAGTTGCTCTTCTATTTGTTAAAAGCAGAAGGATTGCTATGGCCAAACTCTGCAGGGTGTTCAGGAACAGCTCTATCCATACCTCCTTCCAATCCCCTTTACGGAACACTGCCATCCTCAGTCATGGATTGTTTCCACCATAGCGGCCTGAACGGGCTGCCTTGCCCGGGAGCAACTGTCAGCCACTTCCCCTATGCTTTGCCTTTAATTCCACAATGCCATCTTCCCCATTTTACACCTACTCCGACTTTATTTGCTTTTCTTTGTGCATTGTCCCTTTCTGGGCTGGCCCCGTGCTAGCGTCAGCTGTGCCCCATGGCCCAGCTTCTAGGACAAGGGCCCCCAAACATTTTTGGGCATGCCCTCAAAGTGGCCCACAGGACCACAGGTTGGGAGCCTGGTCTTGCCGGAGCTGTGGCTGGGACCAAGGCCAGGAGCAGAGCTAGGCCTAGAGCTGGGCTGGGAGTCTGTGGTGTATCCTCCCCACCCCTGTGTGGGGGCTATGTGGGTGCCCCCAAACTTTCCTCCCTGGGGCTGCACCCCAACTGCTTGTGTACACGTAACTACTGAGGGCTGGGGCAGGCACCCACACCTGCCACAGAGCTGTTGGTGACCTGACCTATAATGGGTGCCCCTGGCTGCATCTGGGTATGTCACTGGGTAACTTGAGGGGGTGGAAGGCCAGGAGTGCTGATGAAGCCCCTTTGCTCCAGACTCAGACACAGCCAGTGACCATATAGGGAGATCGCTCAATTCCAGGAAGTAAAGCAGATAAGCCTTGAAAGTACCTGTGGAAATCGATCAAAGTTTGCTCTCTAAAAGAAGGGGGAGAGTATTTCCACCGTTAAAAAGGGGAAAAGTATGGAAGTAAACAACCTGTCTATATAAGGGTCACTGCAACAGGGTGGGGTGCGCATGATTTGAGACGTGCCTGTCTCCGTGTGCCTGCTTGAGATCTCGAATAAACCTTAGAGTGCTTCTCCCCCCTGGTGTCATTATTGGTGCTGCGCACTCTGGGCAACGAACCCCAAACTGTTGCTAGCCCCAGCCTGTCTTTGGGCGTCCCACCTGCAACAGTTCTTGGCACCCCAGATGGGACTTTAGGGGCTTCAAACAGCCTTGCCCGGACCCTGCTGAGGGCCAGGGCAGCCGTCGCTTCGACGCCCGCGCGCGCACTGGCATGTTGCCGGAGGGCCTCGTTGTGTGAGATTGCCCAGCCCGGTGGGCCCTCCGGTGCAACGCACCCTTGGTAAGCAGAGAATCACTGGCAGAGGGTCCGACGACGGTGTGGAACCGGTCTGGTCTACAGGTAGGACTAGTCCGTTTGGTGGTAAATCTGTTACCCTGGGGATGCCCAGGTGGTCCTGGGAAGGTATGAAGCAAGGACAAGGGAAGGGTCCGGGGTATTGTACCCCCTTGGAATGCATTCTGCTAAACCGGAAAGGTTTGGGGTCAGACCCCATGACTAAGAAACAACTGAAAAGGTTTTGTTCTGTTGATTGGCCGCAATATCAGCCAGGGGACTGGGAGCAATGGCCTTAAGGGGGCTCCCTTAATTATAACACAATTCCCCTCCCCCCCCATGAAGTCAAATTCCAAAGGGGTAGCCGTGTTAGTCTATTGTAGAAAGACAACAGAGTCTTGTGGCACTTTTAAAGACTAACAGATTTATTAATCGCATGAGCTTTCGTGGGAGAAAATCCCACTTCGTCAGACGCTTTGAAGATAGGAAAGTTACAGAGTGGGAGGAAATTAAATGCAGGGGAGTGTATGACATAGCATCAGGTCAGGCTGTAACAGCAAATCAAAGTAGGTGTTAGCACATAGAGGAGGGGGGAGGTCAATTCACTTGATGTAATGCGAGAAAAATCCATAGTCCCTGTTTAACCCCAAGGCAACTGAGTCAAATTTGCATATAAATTCGAGTTCTGCAGACTCTCTTTGAAGCTGTGATTTGTTATTCATCTGTGTCAACACAGCTATTAACAAGTCGTTAAGGGAGTGAGCAGGGAGGTTGAAGTGTTCCCCTACAGGTTTTTCAGTATTGCAGTTTCTGATGTCAGATTTGTGTCCATTGATTCTTTGGTGCAGAGACTGTCCTGTCTGTCCAATATATAAGGCAGAGGGGCATTTCCGGCACATGATGGCATAAATCACATTGGTGGATGAGCAGGTGAACGAACCCTTGATGGAGTAGGTGGCATGATTAGGCCCTGTGATGGTGTCATCAGTGTAGATATGAGGGCAAAGTTGGCAGCGTGGTCTGCTGCAGGGCTGTGTTCCTGCTTTAGTGTTTCTGCTCTGTGATCTGTAGTTGCTGGTAAGTATCCTTTTAAGATTAGGGGGCTGTCTGAAAGCAAGGAGAGGTCTGTCTCCCAATGGGGGACTCACCTGCCCCGCCCCTTCAGATGCGGGGGAGGGGCTGTATGGCGGAGTATCTCCCTCCCCCCGCGAGGGGGGGCAGCTCTGAGAGGGACTCTTCTAATTATGCTCCCTGGAAGACACAAGGAGGCGTAAGAGACACGACTCCCCCCGCCCACGCTGCAGGACTACCCCCGAGAGAGAGGCTTGGCAGCGCGGCCGCTCAGGCCACGGAACTGCTCTCCCCCCCCAAGAGAAACGGAAAGGTGAAGCCGCTCCCTGATTGGTTGCTCGCGGCTTCTATTCAAACAACAACGGCCGGCCGGTCGACACTCTCCAGTTGCGGTTGGGTGGCGACGACGCTCTGGGATTGGCCTGACCGCGGGTTTGAGTTGGCCAATCAGTTTGGCAGGAGCCCGAAGCTCCTCCCTCTCCGGCCGCTGCGGCGCTGCGTTCGCGTCTATAAGGGGGAGCGCTCGTGGGGTTGCGCAGTGGATTCGTCCTGTTTTTTAGTAGCCTGCTAGTGGGAGGAAGCGCGTTGTTCTCCCTGGTCAGTGGTCCGGCCCAGTGCTACTCAACTGCTATCGGAGGCTGCGCAGAGCTGCGCTGTCTGACGGCCGCAGTACAGGGAGGGGAGGTGCGGCCAGGCGAAGGAAAAGCAGGAGCGGCGTGAGCACTGCGCGACCCCGTACAAAATGGCGGAGGGAGACAATAAGAGCGCTAACCAGCTGGTGAGTGGGGACGGGCAGGTGACGAGCGAGCCTTCCCCGCATCCCGCAGTGAGCGGGTCCCATCCTGCCCTGCTTCCCCCGCCCCGAGAGATGGTGCTGGGTCCCTTCCGCAGAGGTGGGGCCGGCTGAGCTGCGGTCAAGAGCCTGTGACAGGCCGCCAGCTTCCGCCTCCCTGCTTGCCCCGCCCTGGCCCGGCCGATGACCCTTCCTTTCCCCAGCCTGTCTGAGCGCTGGGGGCCGAAGCCCTCCGCCTCCCGCAGCCTTTGGGGCTTGGTTGTTGCCTTGCGGGGCTGGCACCTGCAGCGCCGATGGAGGGCGCAGAAATGAGCCCGGGGATCCCGAGCAACCGCCCCGCTCGCGGCCTGCACCTCTCGTCACCGGCCCCGCCCTGTGCGCGAGTGTTTTCCCGCGAGCTTTACACGGGCAGTGCACACGGGCTGGCTTCTGGGGGTGTGAGTGCTCTGGGCGACCCCGCCGGGGTGCTGGTGTTTCAGGTGTTTTGACAGGCGTAAGAAGACAACAGAAGGGCGCTGGGTGGTCAGTGGGACAGTTTAATGCAGGGGTGGCCCATGGGCCGGGTGCCGCCTGTGACTGCTCCATGGGACCGCACTGTCTGTAACAGAGTGTGTGGGATCGCATACCCAGTGCTGTGAGAGTGTCTTTCTTTCCCTAAGGGAGAGGGGTAGGCGAAGCAGGCGCATGCCAAGGTGCCCCATCGCCTACCCCAAAAGTCACGTCTGCCTTGGTCCACAGCAGGAGGAGACGCTGGCCCAAGGGACCAGGGCCGTGTGGGAGGAGCTGGGCCAGAGTGGTGGGGCAGGCAGGGTCACAGAGGGGGCCCTGCAGGCCTAGGGCCCCCAATAGCCAAAGGCCACCTCTGGGAGAAGGAGTGCACTCTTGCATACACAGCGCTCTGTGATGCTGCATCAGAGCCCTAGTATTTCAACTTATATGTATGGCCCACTTGAAGGACATTTAAGTCAAAACTGGCCAGCCATAGCAAAGGAGTTGGATACCCCTGTTTTAACGTAAGAGATGGATTATATGTGAGCTGCGGAGCTAATAGTGGAAGAAGTGAAGATGATGGGTGGTGGTAGCAGAAGGGGTTGGGATGGGGATGAGGTCATTACTACACTGACTGAAAGGTGAGACATGCCAGTACCAGGACAATAAGCACTAAAGAGAATGGCAAACTAACTTTTTGAGGAAGTCCAGCGGAAAGGTGGGAGTGGAACATGAGAGATAAAATTTGACAGGAGAAAAGAGTAGGGTGAAACCAGTCAGTTCTGGTAGGAACTGTGTCCCTTGTCAGATGGGAGATGGTACAAGAAAAACTTCAAATGTGTAGCAACAGGGAAAGCTGAACTGATTTTAAAGGAAGAAAAGTTGGGAGAGGTAAGTGTTTGAATCAAAATGGGGAAGGTGATATTAAAAAAAAAAAAAAAAAAAAAAAATTGGCTAAGTTTTCAACAGTTTTCTGCCTGGCCATATGGGGAAAACAAGTTTACTTACACAGCTTTTTGTGTTGTCCAAGAGGAGGCTAGTGCCACTTAAACCTCCTTATTCCAAGTTGCATCCCTTGATAGTTGGTGATTGTGCTGAAATGAGTCTATCTTTCAGAATAATTGTTGGCACCAGTAGATACTAAAGTAGTCCTTAGTACTCCTTTGAGTACAAGTATTGTCTATTTAAGATTACAGACAATTGTCTTTTAAATTAAATATAATGGTAAGCAATTGAATTGTTTGAGTAGGACACTACAGATAATGTGAAAATAGTGTGGTGGTAGAATCAGTGAAGCTTTACCATCATTGCACAGTGGAGGTATACAGATGTTGCATAAACTACTTCTCTCATCGGATAGTGTTTATTTTCAATGACCGGTCCTGGAGATCTCCCTGATACAGCAAGCCAGTCCCTATATCAAAAAGGTAGAGAAATAGTGCTTAGGCCAGTGGCTTTCAAACTTTTTTTTCTAGGAACCCAGTTGAAAAAAATCATTTATGCCCACAACCTAACTACTACATCTTTGAGCAATGCATTCCAATCTTTTGGTGGCGGCAGCAGGGGATGCAGCGACCCAGTGCCTGAGGATCTGTGACCTATTACTGGGTTCTGACCCTAAGTCTGAAAAACCACTGGCTTAGGCAATAGTTCTCTTTATTCATAGCTATTTGGGTACTGTGAAGCTTAATATCCACTCTACCTACTTATCCTACAGACTAAATTATATAGCTTTATCAACTTTTACACACATCAACAGAGTAGTCCAGAAGGCTAATGGAGAAAGCTGGAGTGCATTCAAAAATAAACTAGTCAGAAAGATGAAGAGTAATGTTGTTTTTCCTGCTGCAGTTTGCCTGACTTTGAGTTGGCAGTCAGTCCTCTGAACCTATGTTAGAGATGGAAACTAGAAATCTGTGCAGTTAAGTTTCAAACAAAAGAGAACTGAGAAATAGTTTTGGGTATTCCCTTGAACATGTGTTTTATAACTATATTTAAAACTCTTGTCTCTGGAATTTTTGTAGTACAAGTTGAAAAGGGGGAGAAATTACTTCCCAATGATAGGGGAAAGTAGTGAAACACTAACTTAGGTGCTGCCAAATGCACACGCTAGAACGAAAACTTGGAAAAATCATTCTCATTCACTCCTGAGAAAAGAACTGAAACAATAGGCAATTTGAATTTGTCAATATACATCCTCATGGCAAGGGAATCATCTACTATTGAAATCTGATGTCTTAATCAGAGTAGCTAAACACTTGTCATTATTTATAGTAGAGCAGAGTGTTCCCAAACTTTGTAGTATAGGATCTTCTTTGAAGTGATATCCCAACAGTTCTTTTTAAAAAAAAAAAAAAAAAAAATGTCTGTTTCATGTGCAGTCATCACCTGCACTGCAGCATTTCAGAAAATGCTTGGGTCTGCTTTGAGCCATAATGGTGAATAAGACTTGCTAATCATACTGGTGTAATAGTTTTGTTTAGTGGTATATGCTCTGGATGTGCCGATGGGCACCATATGCTGGTGCATGGCTGGATGATGATTGGTTTTTATTAGTCATAACTTTAATTTTTCCATCACACTACACAACTTAAGCTGTTGAGGTGAATTTGCAAAGTTCCATATCAGGCCGTCAGAGCTCTTCTTCAAAAAGAGAGACACAAATACAGGGCTGGTTCATAATAACTGCAAAATGTGCAGCTGTAGGGATTGGAGAGATAAAAGGGTTGTCCCAGATAAAGCCACTGCAGAACACGAGTTTCCTCTGCACTTCCTGTCCTGCAGAGTCTCCTGCCCTTTTTTAGTTGTACACAAACACATCCCCTTTTCTCATTAATGGCACTTTTAAAAATTTGTCAGAGAGCTAATCAAATGTTTTGTACTTTACTTTTTTTTTGCATTTAATGAAAAGGAAGGAATTTGAACTCAGCCATAATCTAAAATAAGAATTAACAGGAATATCAAACTTAAATTAAACAAGTTAGAGTCAAGCCATTGACAGTAGCTCAACAGCATATCTATATTTAGACACTTATGTACTTATGTTTCTTGTAATTGGAATAATTCAAAAGCCCTCATGGTAGTTTCATTGTGTTTCTGTTCTGTTTACAAACTTGAGAGAAAAAGATGATACAAGTTGGGCGAAAACTTTTAGATGTACCTTTTTGTTGGAAAATATTAATTGGAATGCATCATTCTGCTGCATCATTCTGATGCATCTTTCATCAGGAAGATTTCTGAAGTTCAGAACAGAATTTCTGGTTAAAACTAGAGATTTGCCTCAGAATAGCCAGTAGCTCAAGTTATGGCACTCTTGGGTTGTGGGAGACCCATATTCAACAAGTGACTGCTCTGTATGATTTGGAGTGGGTCTTTCACATCAGGTTAGTGCCCAGAGCACTAACTAGGCTGTTGGTTATTTTAGAAATATTTATTGTGGGAGGAGAAAAGTCTTGCTTTTATTTCACATTGAAACAAAACTTGTTGAAATCTGAAAAATTTTTTATTGGAATTTTTATTTTCTAGCCAGCTGTGGTTATTTAACATTTTAGGCTTCCTAGGCATGTATTTTACTATACAGTTTAGAAACACTTAAGTTAAGCTTTTGAAGGGCTAAAATAAATGTGCATAGGAAGGGGAAAAAATTCCCTGTGGTATTTTCAAGAAGGTGTTGCTGGAACCAATAAAAGTTGAGAAACACTAGACTAGAGGTTTTCTTCTATATCTGAAAATTGTAGATTACACATTTTTTACTACAACAGGGTTTTGGGGTCCTAAGACTTTAGGCTGGGAATCTCAAAACAGTGTAGAGCAGGGGGTCTCAAACTTAATCACCACGAAGGCCACATGGGGACTAGGATATTGGCCTGAGGACCGCATCACTGAAACTTTTTCATATAACAGGGCCACCAGTTTGTTTAATTAAAATTAATTGAATTCAAAGTGATTGTAAATAAAATAATTAATTTGGTTTAATTGAATTTGAATGAATTTTTAATTGAAATTTAATTTTAGGAAGGTTTTTAATTAATTTTTTTTTTTTTAAATGAGAAGGAAGGAAAGAGAAGGTGGGGGGGAAACGAGGGAGGAGGGAAAGAGGGAAGGAAGGAAGAAAGAAATGGAAAGGGCTGCTTGCAACCCCAACCCCAGAGGGGAGGCGAGTAGCCATAGCCCGGCTCCCAGGTGCATGCCAGGACTGGGCAGAGCCCGCATCAGGGACCCCATGGAGCGCCCCCCCAACCCCTCTCCTGCCAGCCCTGACCTGGCCTCAGGTGCTGGGTCCATGAGCTCTCGGCGCTGGGCCGCGCTCCCCTGCTACTGCAGGTCAGGGCTAGGCCTGGTGAGCCACGCGGCTCCCAGCCTCCCACGCAGCGGTGACTCCTCCCTGGCTGCCCGGCAGTGGCTTGCAAGGCCCCAGGGGTTGTGGGGGAAGCAGGGGGTGTGTGGCCCAGCTCGGAAGCACTGCTGACAGCAGCAGGACCCTGGATGGGAGGCAGGTGGATGCAGCCTGGCTGCTGGCTCCTAGCCTGTGGTGCATGGCCTGCTTGAAAAGCCATCCAGGGGCTGGGAACCCCTGTATTCCAGCTCTTTTCACAGGCCGCGGGAGGGCCACATGTTTTTGACCCCTAGTGTAGAGGATTTAGAGATGTACTCCACTCCTGTTGAATGACGTATCATTCCCTAAACTACTAGGAAAAGCTCAGTTTTGCTGTTTCGATTTAAACTGAGTATATTATTTTATCTCGTACTGTTTTGTGACTGACTAAGGAAAACTGTGATTCAAAAGTTTTTCGAAGTGGGGAAAAAAGTAACCATATGTTTTATCTTAATAAAAAATAACTTGGTTCAGCGTGGCTTTACAACCAAGTGTCCTTATTTAATATAATTTTTGTATCTCTAGTGAGCATTTCACATGCAAAAATCATTTGATTTCCTAATGAGTGACAAAACTTTTTTTTTTCAGGCTGCAGAGACTGCCAGTTTGGAGGAACAGTTGCAAGGATGGGGAGAAGTAATTCTGGTATCTGACAAAGTCCTTCGTTGGGAGAGAGCCTGGTTTCCACTTGTATTGATGGGTGGTGTTTCATTTGTTTTTCTGTAAGTGGTCAAGGATGTTGCGCTCATATCTTCTGATAACAAAAATGCAGGGAAACTACGCACGTCTTTAAATCTCTATAAGGTGCGGGATTTGTCTTCCAGAATCTCCATTTATATAAGTAAAGTGGAACTCCAAGTTCTAAAGCATCATCTTTCTGAGAGCACAGGCCACACTGCACACGCGCACACACAGACGAATGGCAGCACTGATAATGTGATCCCAGACATCTCAAAGGCAGGGCCGTCCCTAAGTAGGGGGCAGGGCCCAGGGCCAATCGGCCTGTGGGGCCCCCTGGCACCCCTGCATGCTGGGGAGGGGTCTGTGTGGGCTGGCTCAGAGAGGCCAGGCCCCGCACACCCACCCCTCCCCTGAGCTGAGCCAGGTGCTCCACCCCCGGGGACGGGGCGAGCTGGCCCAGAGGCCGGGCAAAGTACTCCTGCCCCACCACTTTTGGCTTCTTGCTGCCGAAGGCAGTGGGATGGGAGGGAGCAGCCTGGGGATGGGCAAAGTGAGGCAGTGCAGGGCCTGCATAACCGCGGGGCTCAGAGCCCTGCTCAAAGGAACCTTGCTGCCGTGCTTCAGACCTTTGTGTCACCAGTAATTTATTGCTGTTGTCAAAGCACTGTAGATCTTTGTACTTAGTTTGGCCAGTTTAGGACTGCTTGCTTCCTTAGAAGGCTACTGCCAAACTCTCATGAGATGGGGCACAATGATGTATCTTGCTGACGAACAGATTAATTTTATTTTATGTCGTGGGGTTAGGCATGTGCCTACAGACGTTAGAACATTGGACTACTCAAGATGACATGCCTCATAGAAGATTTGTATCCCCATAACTGTCATGAAGTCAGCCCAGAAAGCACCCTCTTGGAATTGAGGAGAGGGCGGTGTCTAGGTTTATTTGTAAACCACCTCATGATGCTCCTCCAAACAGAATACTGAGGCAACCAGTCCCCATTGTGGGTAAAGAGCTTTTAGGGACTGGGATAAACACAGTTCTTGATTCTTTGGGGGGGAGGGGAACATGGACCTATACTGATAGAAGTGCCTTTATACAAATATAACTGCAGCTGAACTAGGAAGTTCTACCACTTCATCTAGATTAAAGGGTTACTTGTCATCTTAAGTACAATTCTCACTTTATTACCTGAAAACTAAGGAACTGGTATACTTTTCTGTGCTTCTGCCATTATTGCATTTCTATTAGCTTAGATTAGACAGTGGAAGTCAGTTACCTTTTTATATTCATTCTCTTCACTTGTGATATTTCAATAGGGGGTACTGCAGGGGAATACTTAACTGTTTCAAAAACAACCCCTGCCCCAGAATTAGTTAAATTTGTTTAAATCTAAACTTTATGCTGAACTCAGACATCCTTTTAAATGTGCCAGTTTAAATGTCTAGACTAACTGAATTTTCAGAAATTCACAAGCAAGCAATTATTACATTGCCTTTTCTTTACAGGATGATCTACTACCTGGACCCTTCTGTTCTTTCAGGTGTCTCTTGTTTTGTCATGTTTCTGTGTCTGGCTGACTATCTTGTTCCTGCTCTTGCTCCCAGAATTTTTGGCTCTAATAAATGGTATGTAAAATCAAAACTGGAGAGACCTCTTGTAGCTTTTCTATTTATAAAAATCAATATTTGTCAAAATGGGCAATTGAGTTGCTAATATCAGGTCATTTGTGTTCACATGGAGCAAAATTGTAGGTGCTAAAGTGGAGGAGTAATTCTAAACATAAATACAAATACAGAGAGTAATATACAGGTACCTAGAGCAGAAACATGGGTGGGAAATAATAAACACTTCAACTTGGGTGAGGGGGATGAACTTTTACAGAAAGATGCAACAATAATCTGATCTTCATTGAAAGGAAAACTTAGAGAATTACATGTTAAACTAAAATAAAAATAAAATCTGAAGTGGGAGAAACAGCTAATGCCAGGATAAAACCATATGGCTATATAAAAAGAGACTCACAAATAAGAGTGAATATAGCCAGGTGTGGTAACAGAAAACTTTAGTGGTGTGCATTTCATGTGCATGCTGTAAGGTAGCATTGTGGAAGCCTTTTGGATTAATTGTCCCTGAAACAATAGTACACAATTTAGGAGCAATTCAATACAGTGAATTCTAAAGCAAGTTCAAAATATATAATCAACTGATAAATGCAAAGTGCTCCATAAAATGGGCAGTAATATAATGAAATGAAATAGTAAACAAATTTAAGACCACGCTTTAGTGTAGATATAACTTAATATCATTGTTAAGATTGCTGCTTGTTCTTTGCTTTTGGAAGAGCAATGGATTTTACATCCTGAACTTCGTTTGCCTTTGGATAATATTTTAGGCTTACAATATTTCACATTGTAGTAAATTTATTTTAAAAAATTCCCCTTTAAAAAGGACCACAGAACAGCAGCAAAGATTCCATGAAATTTGCAGCAACCTGGTAAAAACTCGTCGCAGAATGATTGGCTGGTGGAAACGTCTCTTCACATTGAAGGAAGAAAAGCCTAAAATGGTATTATTATTATTTTTTTTTTACGCTGCTCTCTCTCCTCTGGGGATTTTTATGTATCAGAAAGAGGAATGGGGTAGGGTAGCGGGGGGAGGTGGAAAATACTTATATTATGATTCTGCTTTGTTTGTACTTGAAACAAGGGTTTTGACTCTATAAAATGGCAGCTTGTGTTTAGACTTAGCAATTCTGATTGTTTGCAATGCAGGCAACTCAAATTTTGTGACTCTACCCAATGAGGGTTCAAACCACTTCTCAATGTAAAAGGCATGTTCTGTACTCAAACATTAGTTAACCTGAGCATTAAGGCAAATACAATAACAATTTTGGGAAACCCAACATCTGAGACAATCTTAAATAGACAGGACTTAAGAGCTTCCTGACAGGACTTCGGGTAACATAATGTTTTCTCTCTCTCTTAGTACTTCATGACCATGCTTTTTTCTCTTACTGGGATTGCTTGGGTAGGACAGCAAGTTCATAATCTTTTCCTCACATATCTTATTGGTAAGTATTTTATACTTTGCAGAGTGGATGTAAGCAAGAATATTTTTCCCTGCTACTGAAGAGAGAAGTGATAGCTAAAAGTTCACACACTTAATTGCTGACTTGTTTGAAATTCATGGTCTTATGATGGACCTAATTCTGTCCCATTTCCACTGAAAGTAAAAGCAATATAGTGAGCATGTGGGGCTCTATAATGAAAAGAAGATGTTTTTTAAAAAACAACTGTTTAGTAATTTATGTTCCATCTGATCTCATTTTAGTGAGTTTCTTGTTGCTGTTTCCTGGATTAAACCAACATGGAATCATTACAAAGTATCTTGGAATGGCAAAAAGGGAGGTTAACAAACTTCTCAAGCAAAAGGAGAAGAAAAATGAATGAAGCATCACTTGGCTAATTACTCTATAGCATAAGGTGTCCCTGGGAACAGTTTCTAGAATTGATGTGTATGTAATGTTACAGAAGAAGTTTTATGTTGCTCATTGGCTTTAATTTAAAATTGGATTCCTATTCAGCAGAAATGCCTCTCAGAAAAGCTCCGAGTTGTCTGACTTTTGCACTGGCTACATAATTTTGTAGCCTGCTGGTGATCATACATGGAAAATCCTCACTGAACTTATTTAACACTCACTATGTGGGAAGTCCCTTAAGCAAGTACTAAAATATAAGAATGAGCACTTTTGTAATGTATGAAATGAAGTTATTGGGGTTGCCCACCATCGGGTAGCTACTGATCTGTGGGTACAGAAAGCAGCCAAGAATGTGCTCTAAGAACTAGTTAATTGGTCTGGAGACTCTTACTACTGATTCTAGTGGTAAGAGACCAATTAACATTCTTCATTCCCATTCCACTCTTTCTGCAGGCACTTGGATGGAATTGTAGCTGAAAATAATTCTGCGACCAAGCTAAAATTGTATCTATTTTTTCTGTTGGCTATCTTAGTCAGTTGAATAAATGATGAATTATTTCTGCCTAATAGGGCTCCCAAAGAGTTAAATTCAAATTAGCTGTATTATAACTGTCAACTCCATTGCACTGGACCTATTAGAAAGTGGGCTAGGGTATATGTACCCTAACAGTCAATTATTTTGAAAACTGCTGTAGTCATGGAGCCATGTAGTGTCTCTGGTTTTATGTATGTTGTCTTGTCCATGCAAAATCACCTTGAAGGGTACTAGGTGTGTCTCTTGTAAATAAGCCTGTCTTCTGAGTTGACTTCAGTTTTTAAAACTACTTCTGTTTGTCAAGTAAAAGCTGAAAGATGTGTTAACATATTAAGATTCCTTTGAATGTTTTAAAATGAACTATCTGATGTCTGTCTGAACTGTAAAACCGATAAATAGTAGTGCTGTTTAGTGTAAAATATAGACCGAGAGAACCACAATGAAGAGTTGCTCTATTGCACATCCCTGGTGTGTTTGCAATGTATCTGATCTTTACCAGAGTATAGCATTGAGATCTGACAACACTTCCACCTCACAGGTATCTTTAGGCATAGGGCACTATTTTAAAGAATAGTCTCTCCTACTGAATTACTGCACTCATTCTAATCAAGGTCTGAAAAATAGTAAACTCCTATATATTTAATTTTTTTTTTGATAGAGTAAAGCTTATCAGTCTAACTATTGCTTATTGAATCTGAAAAGTATTGCCTAGGCTACTGAGAAGCCTGGAATGTCATGGGAGTAGAAAAGACTGGGTGTGGGGGGGGGGGGGAGGGGAAGAGAAAAAGACAGTACAGCAAATGGAATTCCTTCCATTACTACTTCTCATAGCTTTTGTAGCAGCAGCAGCAGCTCCTTATGATTGGCCTATGTCAGTTTTCAGGAGCTGTAAATAAATCTGTGGGGAAAGGGCATATATGAAAGTGATGAGGATAAACCAACAAAATATACATGTTTCAAACTCTACAAAGTTAAAAACTGCCAGGAAAAAATGAAGCATCTCAAAGCTGATGTTTACTAATGTGGGGTTCTGGATATGAGGAGTGCCCCATATAAGGAGCAGTACTACTCCATGATGTAGAATTTTCCTTAGCTTCCATGGCTCCAGTGAACTTCTTTAAATGTAAACTGATCTAAGGTTAATAGTTCAAGCCAGTAAGCAGCCTGAAAGGGTAGCACTGAGTGATAAACATTTCCATCTTAATCAATTTTGAAAAATGTATATTAATGTTGACTAGCTCACTTTTAAAGATCTCTGTAGATGTCAAACAAGTGGCCTGTGAGCCTCTTCCATCCAACCTATGACTGCACTGGGCGGGACCACACACTTTTTCCCAGAGAGAGGAGAGTGTGAATGTATGGTTCTGAATACCCAGTGCGCCACAATGCCATGAGTGTCAGGTCTTGTGACATCAGAGTATTGGGTATGTGAGACTGTGCTCCATGAGACCACACTCTCTCCGTGAGAGAGTGAGTGGTATTGTGGAGCGCAATTTTGCATACACAGCACTTGGCAATGCAATGAGAGTTCCGTAGTATTTTGATTTAGGGTATGTTCAGTGCATTTGAAGTACGTTTCAGTTAAATCTGGCCTGCCATAGCAAATTTGGTCATCCTTGTATAGAAACACTCAGCCATCCTCAATTCTAAATAGCTTCTACTGTAACCAGAGATTTTTGTCCCAAAATATCTAAGACCATTGGATAAATGTAAAAGGGAAATTGGCAGAAAAACCTCAATGCGTTTAAATTCTAACATGTAGCAATAAAGATGAGAGCCAGTTACAAAGTAATGGCAGTAATTAGGAACACTCTGTATCATGCAATTAAAGTAGTTGGCAACGAGATAAATATAGAAGAAGTCACCTCAACATGTGGGGTAATGGATCAATGATTTTCCTGCCCCCATACTCTTTTGAGGAGTACACTGCTCCCCTCTCCCCACACACACACTTTCCTGAACACTATCTTCTTCAAGCTGCTCACATACATTCTAATACAGGTGTACGTGCCAAGGTGCATGGTCCTTCCTGGAAGCTTTTTGTCTTAGCCTGTCTCTGCAGGGTCAGTAGCCAATGCTTCCTGGAGTCCTGTGCTTGGGCCATGGCATAATAGGTGCCAGTGACCCAGCCCCGCCTTCAGTTCCTCCTTTTTGCCCAAGTGAGGGTCCTGGAACAACTTCTCTCCTTGCCTTGTGCAAGTGCCTGTTCCTCTTTGTTTACATTCCCCCTCTTCTGATCTGACTCTTGATCTGTCGTCCTCTCCGACTGTTGGGAAGCCTCCTGGACTGGATCCACTCTCATGGTTCCATGCCAGGCTTCAGACCCTGTGTGGCCTGCAGGAAGGCCTTCCCACTCAATCCCCATGACTTATGCCTCAAGTGTCTGGATGAGGGCCACAGGACAGATAAGTGCAAGATCTGCTGCTCCTTTAAGCCCTGGACTTAGAAAGAGCAGCAGAGCAGACACGAGGCCTTGCTCACCGAGGCAGTTCTTAAGCTGGCGTCTGAGCCAGCACAGCCTCCCCTGGCACCGGAGTCTTTGGTATCCCAAGTCCATTTGGCACCATTCACTGGCACCGAGGAAAAAGAAAAAGCCCTGCACAGGCTGAGACGGCTCTTTGGTGTCAATGGAGCAGCGTCTGGCAGACAGGCCCAGACACTGGCTGACTCATTGGGACATCTATACCGGGCAGAGGCGGGGGTCAGATGGTGTCAGTCCCATTGACCCCAGAAATGTTTGAGGCAGCAAGGGCTCTGCTAGGCTTGCCCATGCCTCAGCCAGCTCTGAAGCCGACAGCCTCAAAGGGGAATCTATCCCTAGGCTCCCCGGCATGGCAGTGCCCGCCTTCCAGACGTACCAGCGCCGGCCCTGACAATGCTGGCACCATGCTGCCTGGAACATCATTCCCCCAGGGGGAGTCATGCAAGTTGCTGGACCTCATTGTCATCAAGGAGCCCCTGATCCCTGGCACTGTCCTACCATGCCGCTGCCTTCCTGGTACGGGAGTCACCGCCTGCGGCTCTCAGCCTCCCCAACAAGGCCCACCTCACCGTTGGAGCCCCGAAGGGCATGGCACTGAAGCACTTCAGCTTCATTGGTGGACATTTGTCCCCGGCACCGCGCTCACCTTGTCTGCATCATTGTCCTCGGCACCAAGAGTCCCCTGCAGCCTGGAGGGCTAAATGACACCGCTTCGGCCAAAGGGCGCCGCAAGTCCATGGCACCGAGGGGCCAACAGAGGCACTTTGCCTCCAGGGATTGCCTGGTGCATCGACTCTGGGAGCACTGTCCGACCTCATCTCCATTCTCCAAACCCCATTTGTTGCCTGGGGAGACCCGTCCACTCGAGCAGCACATCTCGAAGGACACCTTCAGATAAGTAACCCTCCATTCTGTCAAAATTCCACCTTAATAAACGTAATATTTCCCACTCACTCTCCCCTTCCCTCCGTGATGTTCCTGAATGTTCCCCTTCCCTTCCCTGTTTTCTCATATTCTCCCTCCTCTCATTCCCCTTTCTCCTGTTTCTCACATTCTCCCTTCTCCCCCTTTCTCACATTTTCTTACACTGTCCTCCCCCTCTCCCCATATAAGGAGCAGCCATTGGCTCTAGAATTTGTGGAGCCAGAGTCCCCAGCCTGCCACCACCAAGCCTTGAGGCTTTGTATCTCAGGAGCGCAGCCTTGAAGAGCTGAGGTAGACACTCAAGGAGCCAGAGGAGGAGCTTCTGAGAAAACCCAGAACGAGGTCCCGAGCAAAGACTCCATGGTGTGGGTGCTTCAGCAAAGGCAGCAGGTAGCTGGACAATGGAGAGGACCCAAAGGAGAAGAAAGGATCCAAAACATTGGTAAGGTATTGGTGCGCTGAAGGTCTAAGCAACCTAGCTCACAAAGTCGCAGACCTGTGTTCAGAACCAAAAGCAATCCAATTGCCTATGACAAATCAGAAGGAGCCTGATGGACAAGACAGGGATATATAACATGTTGTAAGTAAAAGGAGTGCTTGAGGTCTGCCTGCCAATAAAGCTGAATGACTGCTATATGAATGAGAAGGGCTCATCTCCACTCATTCCACAAATGACTGATCATAATTTTTTGAATGAAATAGATTAAGAATCTTAATAGTTTAAGTGTGTAGTATAAGTTATTGGATAAGCATTTATGTCTGTTTGATTTTAAAGTATTGTATCACAGCAGAGCAGCATTCCATTTGTCATTTGATGCAATGCTCACTATAAGAACTAATCATCTATGGTAAAATATTTTCAGTGTTTAAATTTCATTGTATTAATGTAAAAACCAATAAATGTTAGTATTTGTTTTCAAAGAATTTTCTGCTCTGTCCTTGATCAATGAGCTGTAGTTATATTTTCCAGGGTATTTAACCATTAGGCAAGCGGACCACATTGATTTTTACCTCAGTAGTTAGTGATACCATTAGGCAAAACAGAAACCACCTAAAACAATTGAATAATTTGAGTGTCTGGGGTAACACTACTGGTATTCCAGATGCTAAAAAAAGCTGTGTGTTCTATCAAGCTGCCAGACCTCCAGCTTTTCCCCTGCCAGTTTTTGTAATGTGAATTAAATACACAACTCTGTAGCAAAGTGAAATTTAAATTTAGGGTGTGTGCTTTTTATATTAAAAAAAATAAAAATTCAACCCCGCTCTTACATACTGTAATACTGCAGCATTCATATTCAATAAAAATGATTTTTTTAAAAAGTAATTTGCAGAATCATCATACACTTGTGACATAATTCAAGAGCTTCACCACCCAATCTAGGCTTCTAAGGGTTGTAAACATGATATCTGTGGTCCTCAAGCCAAAAAGTTTGGGAACCATTGCTGTAAGGCATTTTTTCCCCAGCATGAATCAATTTTTTTGTGTTTAACTCCAGTTTTTCAAAATTCTTTTTAAAATGTGGAATATCAGAATTGTATATTGTATTTCAATACCACTCTCACCCATACCAACTGAAGATAAAAATCACTTTCCTATTCCTGTTCTGATATCCAGGGATTGCATTTCTCCTTTTTGGCCAAAGCATTGCACTGGGAGCTCATGTTCAGTTAATTGTATGCTCTCCCTCTAAATCCATTTGTCACTCCTTTTCAGGATACAGTCCCACCTTTTGGATGAATGGCCTGGATTCCTTATAAAACTTTGCATTGGGAGATAACATTTTGCTTGAATAGATGAACCTTACCAAAGCAATCCAGATAATCTTGTCTTCCTCATAATTTACCTTTCCACCAATCTTTGTGTCATCTCCTAATTTTATTAGTAGTGATTTTACATTCAGTTGCAGATCATTGATGAAAATTTAATAGTAGGGACCTTGGCAGCAGTCCATGTAGAACCACCCTCCCTTTGAGGATAAGTCCCAATTGACAAAAACAATAAGAGTCTTGTGGCACCTTAAATACATTTCTTTGGGCATAAGCTTTTGTGGGCTCCAACCCACTTTGTCAGACACATGAAGTGGAAACTACAGTTGAGGTGTATATAAACATATGCCAAGGTGAAGGAAAAGCATTACAAGGGCAAGTACTAGCAAAGCACCTAGTGACAGCTATCTTTTGAGATCCAGCTGTTACCAAGATCTTAATCCACTTAAATGGTATTTTACTGATGTTACATAGCACTAATTTTTACTGAGAATGTCATGCTATGCTAAATCAAACAGCTTACAAAAAGTCTATTGCAGGGCAACCTCAGTCAGGAACACCAGAGTAACAAACTGACCCCGCAATCGCATACTGTGTTTGGAACCAGAAGTGCACCGTTGGGCAGCAACCGAGATGGAAAACAATGAAATAAAAAAGCCAGGACAGGACAATATTGTGTTAAACAAACTATTAGGGAACAGTTAAAAAAAGTGACAAGCTCCCCCCTGGGAGTGTTTCTAAAGGTGTGAGATGGCAAGCCTCCTCTGTGGAAGGCACAGAGCTCACCCCATGGCTCCTAGGGTAGCTCCCCCTCCCCAGGATGCAAGGCACAGAGCTCCCATGGGGCTCTAGGCTGCTGCTTCCAGGGCACTGGACTGTACAGGGTGCTCCCCTCCCCCACTGAGCTCGTCACTCCGATTGGAGGACGGGTCTAGCCTCAGTGCTCCCCCTAGGTGAGCCCCACGCTTCTCCTCTTCCTGCAGTGTCGCCCCTTCCAGGGCCAGCCCAAGGGTCTGGGGTATCCTAGGTGAACTATGACGTAGTGCCCCCGTCAAGAGCAATACTTCCATTTATAAGAAATAACAGAGCAATATTTTTTAAATAGAGAAAAAATTCACTTTCCCCATCTCCCCCTAAAGCCTGGCGCCCTAGCGACTGCTTAGTTCCGCTGTATGGTCAGACCAGCCCTGGCCCCTTCCCCGCCGCAGGGTTCCCCTTCACCCCGCCCCCCGCGCGCCAGCTAACTGCCGTCGCACCACGGCTCCCCCCTCGACCGGAAGTATAATGGTTGCTATTGGATACCAAGCGGAAGTATGACGGCCCGGATTCCGGAAGGGCCAAAAAAGAGTGGCGGGCGCCGCTCTCAGCCAATGACAGTCGAGCGAACCTGCGAGCGCTTCCCTCCGACTGGGAGGGCGGGTCTCGCGAGATCCCGGACAGCTCTTTTGCACCGCCCTGATTTCCCATAACTCCCCGCGCGCGCCCGGTCTCTTCCTTTTTCCGCCATCTTGCGGCACCGGTGAGTTGCAGGCCGTGCTGGGCCCTGGGAGTTATCCGCCGTGTACCGTCCCCATCCTAGCGTTGTGCGCGGCTTCGCCCGCCTTCCTGTCAGCCCCGGACCCCTCCTGGTCGGCACAGCCTGATTTGAGGCGTCTACGCCCGCTAGGGCCGCTGCTGGAGCCGCCCGAGTAGGGAGGGGGGGAGGCGCCTTCCCAGCCTGGGACCCGCTCTTCGGAGGGGGGGAGGGGATCTGGTGGTAGGTTGGGCTCGAGGAGCCTGCTGGTGGAGGCCAGGCTGGGTATAGGCAGGGGCGGGTTATGCGGGACGGGACGGTAGCGTGGGCCCGGGGAGAGGCGGCGATAGGAGGGGGCAGCGTCCGGCGGGGGGGGGGGGGGGCAATACAGACTTAGCCTGAGTGGTGGAAGAGGAGGGCGCGGACTGAGCTTGGGCAGGGAGCGCTCAGTTTCTCTGGGGTGAAGGTAAATATCCGTAGCTCGTGGCCAATCTCTCTGCACGGGGCAGATAAACCCAGGAGCTGGTTGCATGTGGGAACACCTCGACTGGACTCGCGTCACTAACTAACGCCGGCAGTGTAGTGGCACAACGCCTTGTTTAATTGAGGGATGTGTTGTACTGGTCATCAGAAAAAGACAAGCCTGAGTACCCAGCCTCTTTTCTGAAAATGCTGCAGTATCTTCACCATGCAGCTGGATTTCTATCAAAAATGGGTGAATTGGGCAATGTTTAAGGGACTCTCTCTTACTTAAAAGTTTTGTCCCCGTTCTGGACAGGGTGTAATACAGGCTGTAACTAATCCTTGAAACCCCCAGTCAAGGCATGGGAGTAATTTAGTAGCTCCCCAGCCTCCAAATGCAAAGCTGAGCTAATTGAAGCTTTTTAAAAAATGGTTTTATAACCGTTTTAAAATTTAGACAGGACCAAAGATCTTGCTCAGTAAGTACTCCAGTGCAAATTCAACAAGCCTCAGTCCTTCATGAGATTTTGCCCCTCATTAGTTATTGGATCCCAAAATACTGTAACTAGTGATACTTCAGTCATGGGATGCTTGATTTTTGGAAAGCATAAGAAGTCTTTGGAAATTGGGTCTCCTTCATATTGAACATCTGAAATCAGTTGTTACTTATGAAAATTTCTGGCCAGGATGGCTTCAAGCATCTTTAAATATATTAGGTTTAGAGTGTAAGTCTTTACAACTTTGAATGTATCATGTTGTAAAATACTGTGAGCGTATACTGTGCATGTATGAACTTTTTGTGGCATAAAATGTAGACTTGAACGTTGTTGGGATGGGTTTTGAATTTTGGAGGACATATCCAAATAATTAACTTAACCTGCTTATTATTTGGATAAAGCATCTTGAAGCTTTGTTGGAATAGTAATATTTGCTATTCTGAGTTTCTGAAATTGTTACTTTTTTCCTAAAAGTATTTTCTTAAATGGAAATGACGAAATAACATGTAACTAACTTTGTTCCACACTCAGGCATCATGGTGCGCATGAATGTTCTGGCCGATGCTCTTAAAAGCATCAACAATGCAGAGAAACGTGGAAAACGCCAAGTTCTCATTAGACCGTGCTCCAAAGTAATTGTCCGGTTTTTAACTGTGATGATGAAGCATGGTAAGTCTTTAGAAAGTGAAATACATATCTGTTCATTTCATTAAAAGGTTACATAAGAGGGACCAAAGTAGTAAAAAGTTCAACTGCCTTCCCTAGGAACAGGTATTTACATCACTTGCAGTGTTTCTATCTTAAGTTTGAAAAAATGTTAGGGGCTGGATGAGAAAACAAAGGCAAATATTTACTTATTTTGGTTGGTGTTTGTAGTGAAGGAGAGCATTGGAATAACTTGGGAGTGCTGCCAAAATAAAACCAACAATGCTATTTTTTGGGAGCTATCCATGGTTTAATTGGCCAGTATTCAGTGTCTCAGAGTGGTTCCTTAGACAATACATTTATTGCCTTTCCAGGTGAATTTAAATTGCGTTTAGTCTGACTCTTTGCAGGAAGGGGAACTGATCAGTTAATCTGCTCTTTGTAGAGTAAGCTAATCAACTTGTTATATTTGCAGGTTGAAAAGAGTACTTGCAGAGATACAGGATTAATCTTACAAAGTTAGTATGATCTCAAACGTTGCTGGATTTGAGACCGTTGTATTAAATGCAGTATATGGTGAATAATTACGTGTTCAATAATAGCTGAACAGCTGAAAAGCAAGGACTTGTTGCACTCATTTTATTAGTTAAGTACAAATTTTGGGTTTTTTTTTTAAATCAATACGGTGGAACAATGCCAAAGGCTGCTTATTTGATTGATTAAGAATCTTTTAAAACTAAACCAAAATAAGTCAGTCTTACTACAAAATGAGTGTATAGAAAACATTGAAACCAATTTAATAAAATTGGTATATGACCTGATTAAGTTAAACCATTGCATTGTAGACAAGGTCTAAATGTTTTAACTTGTTTACATTTGGAAAAGTGCTAGTTTGCATAATAAAGGATTTGCTTGATTTAATCATTCACAGGTTACATTGGTGAATTTGAGATTATTGACGATCATAGAGCTGGGAAAATTGTTGTTAATCTCACAGGCAGACTGAACAAGGTAGGGTTTGATTTAGTGCTGAATTTTTAATTCTTTCTGGAAAGTTGTTAAATTCTGAGACATGAACACTCTTCCTGTATTGCTAATCTCTGAAAGAATTCTATGACTGTGGTTGTATAATGATGTATTATTTTGGTCTGGGCAAGCAAATGGGTCTGAATGTGGCTTAAGTGGGAGCTTCTCTTAGTACTAATGATAGTGCTGAATAGAAATGTGCTTGAGCAACCATGACAAAATTAATAAACTTGTGTGGGAATAGGTACAGGAGACTCGGCCAGCACCACTTTCTTTGTGCTTTTTCCTTAGGGGCCTTCCTCTAAGTATTGTCCACACACCCTGTCTATCTTTGGGTAATCTGATATTCCAGTTTCAGACAACAATTCAATTATGAAATAATGAGTGAGCTAGAAATTGAATACCAAAGCATTTAAACTGACTGTATTTGGAACGTATTTGTTTGGAACATGTTTAAGAAATGCAAACTTGTATCTGTTGTACTATATTAGTAGTATATTACTAATACTAGTAAATGACAAGGGAAAATTGTAGAAGCAAAGCCTTCTGCCACAAACTGGATTTTTGTCTGTAGTGAATTGTTGAGCTGTGCAACTTTGAATTATGTCACGGTGCTGCATAATTTCTTTCTAAATATTTGTGCAGTGTACTGGCTTGTCAAAAATGGTTTGGGGGGTTTTTTAGTCGGGTGATCTTATGGGCTATATTACCTAACAGTTACTGTCTCAATCTGTTTTAATATAATAGGTTCCTCCATTGGTTGAGAACCATTTCTCCCTAAAATAATTTAACAGAAAATGCTGCCCATTCTGTATTGGTAGCAGATAAAGTTGACCCCATCACAGGCATATTTTGGAGTGCTTCCATAAAGAATATAAATATGTCTTTTGACTGGAATACTTGTCTGGAGTAGGTTGAGGGTTACAAAAGTAGTAAAATCTCAGTATTCAACCATATGGAACAGTTTGAAATCTTGCATTTTAGGATAAGGTTTGTGCTGTCGCTGAGCTACTTGACAACCGTTTTTTGACTGATGGTTGGCATAACCAAATATGTTTTTCTAGAGCAGTTCCCATTACTTAGTTCAGTGAAACATTGAACGGTGCAACAACAGTGTTCTTAAATGGCAAAGACTTGTTAACATAAATGTTAATACCAGAGTAAATGAGGAAGAAATGAAAGTTGCCGTTTGCTCCATTTTAAATGCCAGATTTTTAGCATTGCTGCTTGACAATTCAACAGTTACGACACTATATCTTGGCTTAGTTATGTTGGCAGTTCTAATTTTTAATAATTTGCATAAGATTAGTATAATTAACTTAAACATTTCCTATTAAGGTGGTGAATTTCTAGTCATGTTCTTAATTTCTCAGACATACTTAAAAGTTTGTGTTTGGGTAGCTAGCTTTGTTTTTCTTCACCATGGTGAAGATCTGGAGATAGTCTCGGTTCTGTTGTAAGAATTCTGCAGTTAATGCTTTCTTTCAAGTTGTATAGCATGTTCCTGTGCTCTCCCAGAACTAAACTGGCTGCAAAATGGCATTGCCTTCTTGAGTTTTTAACCCTAGCAGCAATGTAATTTCAGCCCTATCTAACTGAAAGGAAGAGGGTAGTATCAAAGCAGCCCAGCACTTAATAGTTGGATTCTCTGCTTAGCCTATCTGATAACCAGAGAGTGCGCATTTTGGATTGAGTGGATGGAATAATGGAAAGCCTTGCTTGGACACCCTGATATTCCCTGTCGAACAAATTGGATACTTGATTAGCTCTGTTAATCCTCTTCTCATCAGTGATTTGGAGAGAGACATCTCTCTCAATGCTTTTAAATGCTGAAACTTGTGGAGAAAGACAAGGTGGGTGGAGTAATATCTTTTATTGGATTGACTTCCCAGACCTGAAGAAGAGCTATGCCCAGCTTCACAGCAAAATGCAAGGTGAAACTGTTTGTAAGGAACCATTCAAGGTAGAGTGAGTGGCCTGTTAATACCTCTGCAGTCATGGAAGGAAAAAGAGGTAGTGGTTAATGGGTTACAGATGTTATAAGCCATAAGTCCAATGTCTTTCGCAGACATGAAGAGCTCCATGTGACTTGAAAGCTTCTCTCTCACCAAGAGAAGTTGGTCCAGTAAAAGATATTATCACCCACCTTGTGTCTCTAATATCCTCAGATCAACATGGATACAACTAAAGTGAACGCAACAGTGGACGAAACACATGTAGACAGTATAATCTATGAAAGCTCTTCAGCTTCTGATGGGGTTTTGTTTTATAGTGTGGTGTGATCAGTCCCAGATTTGATGTTCAGTTGAAGGACCTGGAAAAGTGGCAGAACAACCTGCTGCCTTCACGTCAGTTTGGGTAAGTATCTGTCATGCAGAGTTAGATGGGCGAAGGTCACAATGAGAACTGGTGTTAATTGTTCTGATGAAACTTGTTAGTGCAAAAAAGAAAACTCTTTCCTAGTTACTTTGCTAGTTTCACTCATGAGATTACCATTTGTCTGAAGATCTCTATTCTGATCCCTTCTTGGTGGACACACTTAAAAAACAATTTTCATATAAATATTTTTTTACCTACTGCTAAAAATTAGCGCACAGCCCACTGCATTAGACAGTGGTCTCTGTTTTTGACTTTGTGCATGTGACAAGACTTTCATGAGTCAATTTCATTATTTCTCCTGTATAGCAAATCATTCTCTCCCACCTTCCTGCTGTTGGTGTTAACTCAGTAATGGAGAGACACGGAAAAAGATAGTTGTAATAAAAATACAAATTAGCGGAGCTTGGTATGGGTATAGTATCAGAAATTACATTGAATTCTTTTTTAAAATTCTGCAGATATCAAATTAATGACTTCCGTTTAATAGGGGCTCTGGCTGTTACATGAAATCGAAGTAGTATTATCCCACTATTTTATGAATAAGAGAACAAATGTACCAACACAAGGAATGCGTTATAAATTGCACATTTTACATTAACTATTAATTGCAGTTAAACATTACTCTCTCTCTCTCCTCTCTCTCTCTCCTTCTCTCTCTCTCCCCCCCTCTCTCCCTCTCTCTCTCTCTGAAAGTATATTTTGTGACACTTAAATAGAAACACTCCTGTGAGACTAATTTTGGCAGTGACGGCTTGTGTATATAAAGCTTGCTAATTACTGTAGATAGGTATGAGAAATGACTAAAATTATCTTAGTTGTCTGCAGCTTAATATTAATATTCAAATATTAGTGTTGGTATGTAGTAGTCCTACAATATAATGTTTTCAGGCTCTGGTTGCAGTCTTTGACATAATGCCATCTGTATATTTGTTATGAGCAGGTAATGGGCTGGCAGCAAAATTAGGACTTATGATACTGCTTAACACTGGTTCACTTCTACTGCGCTAACAGTGGGAAAGTCAAATGAAAATTTCTAGTATCAATAAGACACATGGGGAAGTCAGGAAATCTGTTCTAAATAGTGTATCAGCAAAACTTAAATTAGCACTTGTGCAAGTTTAAATTCCCAAGCACTTCAAAATAGCACATGTGGCTTGTATAACTATTTTACATTAGAACTGTTGTGGTCTAAGATGTCACATTTTCTTATCATTGGCTAAAGAATCTGAGACTTGGATGGCTTTTCTAGCTTTGTATGAATGGTCAAGAAATCTATCATTAACACTACTGAAAATTCTTTTTCCTTAATAGGTACATAGTGCTGACAACCTCCGCTGGCATCATGGACCATGAGGAAGCAAGGCGAAAACACACAGGAGGCAAAATCCTGGGATTCTTTTTCTAAAACTTGTAAAACAGGCATACTAATAAATTGTTCAAATGGACTCTGTTTGCAGTCAGTATTAATTGCTTAGAACACTTCCTTTTGGGAACATCTGTTGATTCAAATGCAGTATGTAATAACACTTAGAACCTAATGATATACTCCACACTTAAACATGGAAGACATTGTACTGTAAATGAGCCAGTGCTAGAAGATTTGGCATCTACTCCATTTTGCTTACAGTCTTCTAATTCTACCATGCTGTTTGATTCCAGTTGAAGAAACTCGTTACAGCCAATTACTGCAAGTTGCTATGAAGATAGTGCTTAGAGATTAGCAAAGTAATTTTTGTGTCCTTTAAAATCTAAATCCTAATCTTACAAAAGTTCTAAAAGTTCAGAAAATAAGTAGAACAGTAAATTAATCAGTTTGTTCTTAGATTTTTCCAATTAATCTTTTTGTTAGTTTTTTTTTAAAGAAAGATATATGCCTCAAGATAGCCATGCAAATTTTTAGAGTTGTGAGGTTCTAGGCCTGTTAAACCCTTTCCAAAATGGGAGAGCTCAGGGGTTTTCCATCCTATAAATGAACAGAGCAGGCAGCAACACAAAAAGGGTTAGCATCCAGTTATCTTTTGCGTTTTTCAAAGTCCAAATACCCCCAGAATAGAAGATTAGACTGCTCTCCACTGAAAAGCCAGTGGATTTTTTTGTAGTGTCACACAGGAGACAGGAGTGACGAGCTGATTACAGACAGTACCAGAGAACATGAAGCAGGCTTCCTTGCTATTTGCAAAACCTTCAGCATCTGTCCAGTGATTTGCAATTTTGTTCACTTTTTCTGGTGTCCAGAAGCACTTCTGATCATAGGGTATGTCTACTTTTAAAAAGTGAAGTGGCACAGCTGTGCTGCTGTAGCAATTCAGTGTGGACATTACTTAACGCTGACGTGAGGTGTTCTTTCACTGGCATAGGTAATCCACCGTCTCAAGAGGCAATAGCTAGTTTGAGATGCTGATTTTTCAGAACCTTGACTGCTGTTGTTAAAACACGCCTAATCTAGTGTAGACTAGGCCTTACACTAAGGCCTGGTCTACACTGAGGACTTAGGTTGATGTAACGCTGCTTACTGCAACCTTCTACAGCCTGTGTACACACATGTGACTGCAAGGTTGAATTAAGTGGGGTTACCAGTCGACCTTGTAAGGCCACCCTTCCAGGAGGCATAGGGTTAAGGGTGAATTTAGTAATTTGCCCTAATACCAGTGTAGACACTGGCCTCTGGCTGCGGGCTCAGCAGCCCACTGCTGGGGCTGCTGCTGGCCTTCGCAGTCCCCCACTGGCCCCTGCAGGCTTGCCAGACCCACTGCTGTGGCTCGTCAGCCCTGACCCCTGCTGCCGGGACTCCCACCGGCCTCCTTGGCTCCACTGCAGGCTCGGCAGCCCTCTGCCGGGGCTGCTGAGCCGGCAGCCGGAGGCCAATGTCCACACTGGGGACAGAAGGAGTCAGAGCAAGTGTCCTGTGGACACTCTCCTCCGGTTTTATTATGTTGATGTATTAACACTGACTTCAGATGGCGCCCAAGTGTGAGACATGGCCTAAGACTTGAATAGGTTTGTTGTAATAGATATCAAGGAGATTTCCTTTATCGTGGTGTCCTGGGCATAACTCTTAAAAATAATTGTGGTTCAGATGGAGGTCTTCCACTGCGGAATCTTAAATTGAGTCTAAGATGGAAAACTAACTCTTTTCTTAGTGCTTGAGTTGGATAGTCTAAAAGGGTAGCATTTCATTGATCAATGCATAATGATGTTGCTGGTGTTAAAATTTTGTTTCCCGAAAGAAAATTGGATGACATTACATATTCCTACAAACAAGTTCTCTATTTTTTGTTGGGTTTTTTTGCAAGTACGGGGATACCAATAATGCAGTGGCTTTCAAACTTAGGGTCGGGATCCACTATTGGGTCGCAACACCCCTTACTGCTGCTGCCAAAAGACTGGAATGCATTGCTCAAAGATGTCATTGTTGGGTCGTGGGCATAAATGATTTTTTTTTCAACTGGGTCTGGAGGAAAAACGTTTGAAAACCACTGCGATAATGGATGGAGTTCGCATTCTGACCTCTGTCTTACTAAACCGATTAATGTTCATAAAGCTTTCGGGATCCTCTTAATATATCACCTTCTAGACAACAGATAACTGAAATGTGGTAGGGATTCCCTTGAATGAGGTTCACTGGTTTGAAGTTCACTGACTTGAATGAAGTTGTTTTCTTTTGTTTGCAACTAAAACCAAAAATCAGTCATTGGCATGTTTGACTCTATGCAGTAGTCTGTCTGCATTAGAGGTTCTTGCTTTAATCTTATAAAAGCACTTTACTGAAGTAGAAATTTCTCAAATGGAAGGATATTTTATTGTCTCCAGATGACTTCTCAATTTAAGCTAAGGCTATTTCATGTATTAGAGTATCAGTTTACTTCATGATGTAATACTGCTGACATCAGGCCTAGAGCACCTGCTCTTTCACATTTAGGGGGGTCAGTGCGGAGAAGCATATAGGTAAGTAGTTGGCTCTGGAGCAGCATTCTAAGGACAGGTTTTACCTACATAAGTATTTTAGAGCACAAGTTTCCAGACTTGCCTATTGTGGATCATTCTGGTATGGGCTCCTTTTCCATTCAGAATCACACAAAACTCAGATGGCAATTAGAGAAATTTTGTATATATTTTAGCTGTATTTAATGGGATTTAGCAAGTAAAAGTAAGAGAGAACAGCCCCATGTGATCAGCCAGCCTTCCATGGAGGGAAAACTTGAAAGCAGACTTGGATCCTTTGAGTCGTGTGCAAACATTGGAGAAATTTAGGGAAAGAGCAGTATGGGTTGCAGTTTCTTTGAAAAACGATTTTTGAGCTGAGAAAATGGTGAGTCTGCAAAAGCAAGTTCCTATGGAAGTTATTTGAATATCAGTTTCATCCACTTACTAGCTAATACCACTTTGAAGTTATAATCCTATGTCTGACATCTATAGCCACAAATTGAATGTCACAATACAACGAACACTTAAAATACAAGGACAAGCTAAAAGGAGGTAAAAAGAGCATCTTGAAGGCTGTAAAATACTAAATCAAATTTCATGTCTTAGGATAGTTTTTGCTTCAGTAATAGTCCCTATTTAACTCGACCTAATAAGATTTCCTTATCTTAAATGTCTGGCTTTTATTCTACTGGCAAGTTGCTGCAGGCTAGAGGTCCAATGAGCAATTTCTGAGATGAGATTCAGCAACTAACACATTGGATTACAATACCCACTGTAATGCTTTAATATGGAGCCTCCTTATAAGGGTTTGTAAAACCCTTCCGTTCGAAAACAGGCTGTACAAAAGGGGCGGAGATGGATGGTGAGGGCAAGTGGCTATGCTCAGAACCTCTAGATATCGCCCCAAGCGAAATAATCTTTGCAGACTATCCAATCCCCTAGCACGCAAGTTTTCTGATCTTGCCTTTGTGCCCTTTCCCTCGTCCAGGGTTTCTCAAATAGTGCGTCAGGACACATTACTGAGCTGCCACAAGTGTCACAGGGAGGGGAGGTGGATTCAGCCTGGACGAGAGGAGACTGGACCTGTGGGTCCTGTAGGGTTGTGTGTGCTACCAAGCATGTTGCAACCCGTAAAAGGTTGAGAACCAGTGCCCTAGGTTACCATGAGATGGGCTAGCAGCTAGTCTGACTAAATGAACTTGAAAGGTGGCATCTAATTCTTATTCATAAACCAGCATGTTGCCCATTAATCCACAACCTTGAGTTAATTGCCTGGGGAAGTGTTGGAAAGCAGAACCTGCTAGTCTAGGTAAGGAATGGTTACGGTTTGTAAACCAAGAATAAAAAGTCTTAATTGATAGTGCATTCTCACTTGCATGTCCCCACAGTTTACAAAGGTGGGTAAGCATCATTAGTCCTGTTTCACCGGTTGTGTAATGATTAAAGAGGTGAAATCATTCAGACCAAATACAACCCAAAAGTGTGAGGCCATCTGGAAAGGAATGATGGTTGTTGCTAGATGTCTTATTCTTTGATCATAGGCACTATAGAAACAGTGTCTACCCTTTCTTACCCCATGGGCATTCCCCCCCCCTCCAGAATTTAATTTATTGTAAAAACAAACGCATTGTTCTAAATTTGCTGGCTATAAAAGGAAGTTGCTTTTTCCTAGTACATCTCTTGCAGTGGGAGATTCTGCCACCAGCAGGTGGTAGCATACGAGTGAAAATCATCTCAGGTTTTGCTAAACTCTGAGTGGCAAGTCCCATCTATTTTATTTGCTATAATTTCCCTTGCTCTGGAATCATGGTAAAGGTCTTTTTGTCTTTTGACTCACACAATATACTATTGAGTTGATTCTGATTGGCACCAGGCGAAGTGAGATGAGAATAAGAACTGAAAAAGAAACCTCTTCAAGTTGCTGGACCAAACTCAAGCCTGATGCAACACCAATGATTTCAATGGAATTAGACCAGAGCTAATTTTTCTGATCCCTTATGTTTTAATTACTTTGGGGGAGAAGCCTGCCGAAGCAGTTTCATCAAGAATGGCGCACTGTTTCAGGCTCTGAGACTTATGGGTCAGTTCCCAGTTACTTAGATCTTTAATGCCCTTTAAACTGAACAAAGTCAAGTAATTTCAGTGGGTTTCCTGTTAGTGCCTTTGAGATTCTAGGAGACAAATTCAGCAGTGACAGTCAGCATGTGTAAGCTGTATAGAAAGTGGATATGCATGTGTTTAAGTGGCAAAGCTTTTGACTTTCATCACCGCAAGTTTAGTGCAACTCACCAAAGGGGATAAGAGTGAGTATAACAAAGTGAAACTAATTAAACTGGAAAGTAAAGCAGCCCTCCTCACTTTCTCTTATGCCCTATTTATCTTTCCTACTACATCCACACCCGTTTTGCTGTGTAAGTCCTAGCTGGCCTACCTAGTGAATGCCAAATTAGTGCAAGATACATTCCTTTACTGCTACAATCAGTTCTGGACACACTTGCATCACTGTTTACTGCTGGATTTGGCTCAGACTCCTGTGGTTGTGATACAGCATAGTGCTATGGAAACATGTTGGGATGTTTTTCAGAATGCTACACCTGTGACATACCCAGTGTGGTTACAATGAGAGTAGGGACCGTTTAGGTATAGATATTAATAAAAGGTGTGATGAAAAGCAAAACTATGTTACTCAAGAATACTGAAGTTACACTCCAAGGTTATGTCTACACTAGGAAAAGTTAGGTCAACTTTGTTAAGTCGAATTAATAAGGTCGACTTTAAGTCGACCTAAAGTCCACCTTATTAGGTCGACTTAAAGTTCTTTCCCTTAACTGGGACTTATTAATTTGACCTAACTTCCCCTAGGTCGACCTAAGAAAGTGGACTTATGCGTCCACACTGGGCTTAGGTTGACCTAAGGAAGAGTTGGGTTGACCTAAGGAGGCTTAGTTCGACCTAATGAGTGTTCCTTACTAAGTCAACCTAAGCTTTCATTAGGTTGACTTAAGGATTTTCTTAAGTGGACCTAATGAAAACCTAGTGTGGAGAGGGCTTAAGTTAGGTCGACTTAAGGAGACTTAACGTGTTAGTGTAGACATAGCTCAAGACATTGGCTTGCTTATGTATGGTAGACATGTTAGGAAAAATCCTGGCCTCCTTGTAGTCAATAGCAGAACTCTCATTGACTTGAATGGATGTAGGAGTTCTGGGAATCTTTTACTGGGAATGAATTGCAGTCTTACTACCAAGTGCCTGATGTACTTTACGTAGGAAAGTTCTCTCTTGTACTGTGACACACATTATTTGGCAAGAAAGATAATTTTGAGAAACAAGCTTTTTCTGCACTGCCAATGACTGGCTCCTTTGAGTTATAAAGAGTCTGAATTTCTAGGCTGTTTGAGTCTTTGGTATTTCTAATTGCTCATTTTGTAAACATTATGTCCTTCTGGCTCTTTAACTATGTGGTAAGCTGGTAACAGAAACTTCAGGCCATGGTTTTATCTGCTTTCGGTTGGTTCTGGTGTTGAGAAGATGCTGTGAGTCTCTCCCCTTCAGTTTGTCTGTGAGACTTCATGTGGTGTGGGTGACAGATACTTCTCTCTTCACATTTTGTGGGACTATTTAGTTTTGGGAATTCTGACGAGCCAGCTGAAGTATACTATACCCCAACTAGTCTTTCAATTCAATTTTGCTTCAGCTAAATGGCCTGCATCTCAGCTTCATCCAGGTCCCAAAACACTAACTTCAAATGTGAGGGGAGGGGATCTTTCCTTCTGCTGGAATCATGATGGGAGGGCCGGCTGTCTTCTGAATCTATGTAGCCAAACAAAGATGAATGAAAGACGATATGCAATGCTATTGCATTCTGTGGGTCATTGACCTAAAAGTCACAGATGAACTGGGTTCTTCTATCCCTTTATCCAGGGGATCTTGTAGTTTTCCAGTTCTCTTCCTCGTTACTTCTTGCAGTTCTTGGACTTTATAAAGATCAGGTGCTTTTCAAGCTATCGCCTCATAGACCCTAACCTAGAGACAGATAAGTCAAAGGTGTGTCTCCATTAAAGGGGCCAATGAGACTGCTCTTTTCTCCCCAGGAAAATCTGTATCTTGCAAATAGCTAATGCAAAAAGGAAAAAGTGAAGGAGTTACTCAATTGGTTCATGATTACAAATTACCATCTCAAATGACAAGGTTTCTTGTGTTTTCAAAAGGCTAATTCAGCCCATTCAGATTTATAAATAAGGTTAGCCAATGTTAAATATGTCACAACCAAATAAATCATATTATGATTTGACCAAGCACTTGATAAATTATCTCAGTAGGTTTGGTAAACAGCCTGAATGTTTAGTTCAGTGGAATGGGCTATTTATTTCAGGAAATATCAGAAACAGCATGTGTTCATTCTGAGAGTCACCTGTTCAAATGCTTTCTTTTCTCCAAAGAAACCTATTTTATACATGCAGTTCCATTTTAAAACACAAATATAATTTGACAAAATTTCCTGCTGTTACACGTAGAAGTCTGCTACAGTAAGTCAAAGTGAGAAATTAATATTAAAGTAAGTGAAAATGAAATAGAATCGGTTACTCTAGACCTTTTTGAATTTTAGATACTGGAGTGCTCTGTGACACTTCTTTGTGAAAATGGGTATGATTGAAATTTTTTTCTTTGTCACCTGAGTACAAACAGCTATTTTTGTTTTGTTTATAAATTGTATTTCTCTCATAAAGATGCACTAAAATGCTGGCAGAGTACATCAAAAAGGATAATTTCTTGAATAAGGTGAATTACTTGAATACCAGCCTGCCCCTTCTGCTACAGAAAGCAGATCTATTTACAATAGTGGCGGAAACGAGGCTACCACAGTAATAAAACATTGCACTTATACTGGCATGCAAATATGGAACATTATGCAAATAAGTGCTAAGCAAGTAAGCTCTATCTTTGGTGAAACGGCAGAAACAAAGGAGAATTTACTGAAAAATTCTCTATTGCGATCATCATATACAGACAGATTGGACATAGATAGGATCCCATTAAAATTGAGAGTTTTGACTTAATTTAGGAATGGAGTTTGGAATATAGCACAACCTGTCAACTCCTCGGGAGAACGGTATGTAAATACACAAATCTATGTATCATTTCTAGAAAGGTAGTCTTGTCATTTACATTTGCCCAAATCTGATTCAGCACAGTACTGAGAGCTGGGGCTCTACTATGCACTACTCATGGGGTCTTTAAAAGGCAATTTAAACTCTTTGTGCAATAGTTTATTGATCTGTAAAGTGGATAACAATTCCTATTTTCCACAAGCTTTGTGATGTGCAGAGAAAGTGTGTTACATTCTATAGTGTGTAGTCAACTAAGTTATGCTGGGATGGTATATCTTGACTAATATGAAATCCACTGTACTCAAAGGGTTAACACTTAACAAGTAAAGGGAAATGATTATGTGGCTTGCTGTGTAAATTCTATTATATAAAAGGAACCTACAAATTTTTGGTAAGGCTCTGAAACTCAGTTGGTATTGGACAGTGGTGATACATTTAAACCAAAGAGGTTTTTAATAGCTCTTGCTTCGGAAGAAATTGTTGTTTGTATATTGGAAGCAGATGGCATTTTCTTGTGCATTTTGCATAATGGTGTTAAGATATAATACTGTGCTAGTTACTTGGATGCGTAATTCAAATGGCCTCCAAAAAGAAAATAAATAAAAAAATTGCTGTTTTCAGGAATTCATCTTTACTCTTGCAGCACACGTACATAAAGATGAGCAGATGTCTAATTAATAACTAAATTACAACCTGTTAAAATTTGATATTTTGCTTTGATATGATAATCCATTAATCACTTTTATATAACCTAGGATTCAACCAAAATTTTAATGCCTTGAAGATACCTTGTTAATTTTTTTCAAATTGAGGACTGGATGTGTTAAATACTGTACAGTTATTTTAAGTGATCTGAAACAAATGGTTCTAGCTGCATTCCTGCCTGAGTTTGACAACTGAGAGGAAAATTGTGTGCCAGAAATATACATATAATATGGTATTAATACAGATGGAGAAATAGTACTTGTGTCATTTGACAGTAATGTTCCCCTGAGTAATTCTGGGTTAATAGATTCTAAGGCCAGAAGAGAACATTAGATCATCTAGCCCAGTGTTTCTCAATGACCGGTCAATGGATCAGCATCAGTTCCTGAGATATCCCTGACACAGTGGTGGAAGCCGGTCCCTGCACTGATCTAGCCTGACCACCTGTATAACACTAGTCATAGAATTTCATCCTGTTACTCCTGTATTGACCTGGATGAAATTCCTAGACTGCTGGAGTAAAGAGACATTAATGATCAAACATAAACTGGAAGCCTGGCTAACAGGGAAAACTGTTCCACTGATTGTTTTATCCTTACAAAGGTTTCATGGATCAAACTTGACTCTCAGATATTAACATTTTCAGTTTAGAAATGTATGAAAAAAAAAGTCTTATGAATGTCTAATCACTCAGCTCCCATCTAACAAAAAACCTGATTTCTACCTAATTTCTTCAGTACAAGTCTGGCTCAGCTTGCTCCACCTGTATTATGAATTCTAGAATTATTTTTTTGCTTAGATCCTCTTAATCAAATATACTAGTAAAATATGCAATCGTATGATAAGAATACTTTATCTTTATAACACCTTTAATTTGAGCATCTCACAGCTACTTTTCAGCAGCCTTCTCAATAATCCATGTCTCTTCAGACCCTTGTGAGGTATATAGGTAAGAATGATTACTCCTATTGTACAGATATGTGACTTGTCTAATGTCATAGAGCAAGTCAACAGTAAAGGTAGGAATAGGATCCAGGAATCCTGACTCCCTACCCTGTTAAATGTTTGACATACTATCTCCTATTCTTTGCAGTGGTAATGTCTTCTGCTACATTATCCTGTCTTGTTTCAATTTACTTTAATTTGAAATTTGATTTACTCTTCTCAAGTCTGCGTATTCTGATTTGTTTTGCATGCTCTTTCAAATGCAGTTTCAGATATATATATATATATATATATATACTGAAGCAGCCTTTTATCTAATTCGTCTATCCAAATTCACGGGCCTGAGGACAGCATCAGGATTAGTTTGATGAAAATGATGATGAAATAAAAAAGATCCTTAAGGAAAAGAATGGTGCTTTTATGTTTTGGCAAAATGACAAAGAATCGTCATGGAAGACTGATAAATTCAAATATATGCAAGCCAATGCTCAAAGACAGCTTTGTGTCCTACAAAATAAGTGGTGGAAAAAGAAAGCAATAGAACTACAGCATTATTGAGACTAACACAACACACATGTTTTATGATTGCCTGGAGGCCGCTTCTGGCCCGCCCAAATTGGAACCAGCTCCACTAAAGAATTCAGATGGATCTAGATTAATGAAGCACAAGTGAGGCACCCCTGAAAGATGGGTGCACCACTTTACTGAGCCACCCAACTATCTCTGTATTTTCAACCCCATCAGGTGCTAGAGGAACTGATCAAGAAATGAATACATGAAAATGTCGTCCAGCCATGTACCACCAAGGGAGTGCAAAAAGTTATCAAAGAAATAGTTGTGTAAATCATCTGGCAAAAATAGCATGCCAGCTGAAATCTTTAAACCTGCAACCCCCCAAAACATCCAACAAATATTGCTGCTGAGCCAAATGTCACCATCAATGGTACAGAACTGAAAAGTGTCAACAACTTGCCAGTTCCATCTCAAGTGACTGTTCCCTGGATCAACAAATAGAATATGAAAAGCAGCCAGAACTTTGGAACCGTAAGATAATCAATCAGCACACTGCTAAAACCGAAGACATATGATGCCGCAGTGGTAGCATCCCTTGTATATGGGTGCGAAAGATGGGAATTTTAGTGCAGTTACATCACGTAACTTGAAAAATTACATATGCTCTGTCTCTGCTCTATCCCAAAGGTCCACTAGGAAATTGGAGTCTCAAAGATGAACATCCATGAAAGAGGGAAAAACAACCAGTATCGAAGCAATGATCAGGTTTGGTGGACAGGTCATGTTAGCAGCATAGGCAATGATAGATTCACAGAAAAGTTTTCTGAGGGGAGTTGAAACTCTGAAAGCCTCGAATGAGTGGTTGATAAAAATGCTCAAGTCACCCTTAAGCAGAATCTCACTTCAAGTGGCATAAATATTGATAGCCTTGAAGCATGGCCAAGGATAGAGCAGAATAGAGAGCAACTCTCAGTAAAGGTTGTAACATTTTGAGATGGGGATAAACTGGTAGAGAAAAGGTCCAAGCAGCATGTCATGTCTTCACTGAGTGCCTAC
Source organism: Pelusios castaneus (assembly GCA_007922175.1). Lineage (NCBI taxonomy): Eukaryota > Metazoa > Chordata > Testudines > Pelomedusidae > Pelusios > Pelusios castaneus. The sequence continues at coordinate 15,179,840 of ML685786.1, forward strand.
GTAGCTCTGTGTGATATCTGTTCACGATCTTGCTCCTTATGGATTGGATTATAGAGCCACATGAGAACACATGCAATGCTGTGATGTCATCACGAGATACAACGGACAGCCATACTACTGAAAAGAGGAGCAGATAAAAGCCAGATGATGAAAAGTAACATTTATTTCACCATAAATGCAACAGGCCTCAGCCTTTGAGTCAGGTTTCATTTGACAACTTGATGCAGATGTCCATACAGAAAAATGGCCGCCTCTAACAATTTGTTTTTCTTGAAAGGGTATTATTGGCTATGTCTACACTTGATAAATTAAGTCGACTTAGCATGTTCACACTTAAATTTTAAGTTGACTTTGAGGGGACGCTACAAAGTCGACCTAGAGTGTCCACACTGGACGCCTAGGTCGACTTCTAGGGGCTAGGTGGACCTGGGACAGGTCCACGGTGGCGGGGGGGGCACCCCTTGCCAAGTGCCAGGGGGCTCAGCCTTTGCCCCATTGTACCTGGGTACAATGGGGCAAAGGGGGACAGGGACCCTGGCAGGGTATAGGGGCAGGGTGGGCAGGGCTTTGCCCTGCCCTGTGGGGGGCACGCCCAGGGGAAGCCCTGGAGGCCCCTAAGTCGACTTAGGGCTACTCCACGTCTACATTGGCTTCAGTCGACCCATTGATTCTACAGAAGACTGTCTCCTTTCTGATATTCATTGTTTGAAGATCCATGTGCTGGAATCATGCTTCTGCTACTGTTTTTAATGATTGGATTGCAGACATTTAATATAAAGTCTTGGCATTGTATGTTTGAATATTAAAATTATCTCATGAGTCTCATCTGCTTTCTTCAGAGATTCAGTGGAAGTCCATGTTGTAACAAATCTCTATTTTTCTACAGCTCTCAAGTGCTTGATCTATTCAATACTTACTACTAGCTTATTATTAATACAGGTATTCCTAATAAAATAGAGGGGGATTTAATTTTGATTGTATTGCAATAGCACTTGGAAGCTCTTACTAAGATCATAGTCCCATTATGTAAGGTGGTATAAACACTCTATACAAGAGAGTCCCTGCCCCAAAGAACTTACACTGCAAGCAAATAAGACACATGGATGGTGAGAGAGGAAAGGAATCTTTACTATACAGGTGGGAAACTGAGGCACAGAGATTAAGTGATTTAGCCAAGGTCATACAGGAAGCCTGCAGCACAGCCAGGAGTTGAACCCAGTCTCTTGAGCCAGAGGTCTGTGCTTTACCTGCAGGTCACCTTTTCCATTTTAATGCTAGACAGACTGTAATTTAGATTTGTGAATCATGGTAACAGTAGATTTGCTGTGGCTTCAAACATATGTCATGTTAATTTTTTTTTCTTTAGGTTCAGTTTTTTCTACTCCCAAAGTGTCATTTAGGACATAAAGAATTTTAGTACCATCAGCTGGAATTATTTGAAAACATCAGCTGGTTTGGCCAAGCACAGTGTGCTTTGGAACAGGCCCCACCTAAAAGCAGACAGGAACCCCAAGATACTCAATATCTCAAGTAGCCAATGCCACCCAGCACCCAGAATGAAGAGCGAAATCAAATGTTCTTTGACATTAGGCAGAGTTGCTGCATATTGTCATGGAACAGGTATGTTATTCCACCTGTTCTGGACTGGGACTCCAGAATTTGTTTTTTCTAGTCAGCTTTGCCATAGGCATTTTACAATGGGTCAAGTGAGGGGCATTCTTGTTGAGCGAGTTGGTTAAATGTGCTGGTATCAAGACACAAACATGCTATTAAATTGTAGTAAAGCGATGTAAGCTGCAATTTAGCTATTAAGTCCAGTTATCCAATTGTGTAATGCAGTTCGGAATGAAGAATGGCGTGTTTGGGGTTGCTTGCATCGTACTCTGAGTCGTGAGTGATTTTCCTCTTGTTCATGGCCTCTTGTGCAATGCCAACAAGAGACTCATTACTCACCTGGTGTCCATGATACCATACTCAGCAAAGCCCTGTAGAGTTTACGAAATGTTCCTTTGTGAGACAACCATTTGTGATTTACTATCTGGACTGGAGCCATTGTAATGTGTGGTGAACTTGAATATAGCAACTTTGGACATGACAGTTTGAGGAATCAAAGCCATCCCTTGATAGGGCACATAAAGAGCTTCAGAACTTTGCTATAGTTTTGAGTAAAGGCAGAAAAGGTATTGAGAAAATAGTGGCAGCAACCTCTGTTGAGAGCTGTGCCAAATATTACCTGAGTAATACCTGAGTTTTCTGAAAGACTTATGATGGAATATTATAGCAATGGAGAAAAGGTAAGTGGTTTCTTCTGCTGATAGATGAGTAAAGTGCTGTATTGTATGGCTCTTATTCATTTTTCAATAGGCTGATCACCCCTCGGAGGCCTCATTGCTGAAGGAGGGTCATTTGCTTTTGCTCTTACCAAAGAAATTGCTGAGAAGAATCTTACCATCTTTATTCTGCACTTCCTGAAGAAGTCCAGATATTTCCTGTTGGGTTGGTTTGTTTAATTTTAGGCATGGTTATGAGAGTGTTGGACACATCAAAAGTAAAATGTGCTGATATGCACTGACTTTGGGAATGTGTGGTATTGCCTTGTAGTGGATAAGTGGATAAAAGACTTATTACTTCAGTTACCTAAGAGAGTTTTCCATTAGCTCAAGTGATAAAGGATTGCATTTTTGAATCCGAAGGCGTAAGGTTCCAAGTCCAGCTGCCAAGTGAAGGTATGTGATTTCTCTAGTGATTACAGCTGATAGCAGAGAAATATTGTTGAGAAGGGCCTTGTCCAAAAGTAAATTATCGAAAATATTTAAGCAAGCATCATAAAATAAAGTATTCCCATTCACCACCAATTTCCTGATCTAGAATACATTATTTCACTCCTGGTTATAATACTGACTTCTTTCTCAAATTCTCTCCTAAAGGACCCTTGTATATATTGTACCAGGCATTTAATCACATTGTGCCATTGAGCCCAGGGAAAACTGTCTTCTCGAAACTGCAGTCACCTGTCTGTGATCCCTAGATGTCTCTATTGCTTTAGTAGATGAAAATTTGAAAGACAAAAGAAAATGTTAGACAGCCACAACATGTTATCTTGAATAAAAATGTGCTACGTGAAAGGTTCCATGGTTTTCTATTCTATTGGCTAAAATAGAATGAGGTGTGTCTGTGGTGCGGGGGGATGTTTGTGTAAACTTTTTTGTTAGTTGTCATCAATGCAAACAGATTTGGGCAAACAGAATTGGTTAGAAACCGAAAGAAGAGATGAGTAAGCTGAGAAACAGAATGTGGAAAGCTGGTACCTGAGTGAGATTAAAGGAAAGAAAATTAACTTCTAAAAATTATTTCTAAACTACTTTCCCAATCTCATTCACTCCATGGACAGAGCCTCAAGAACCCTGGAGTTTCTGTGCTGGTTGCTTTGTAGACATCTGATCAACTCATCATTTTTATGGTCTGATTTTCAGAAGTGCTGAGTACTAACAAAGCCCATTGCCGTCCATGGGAGCTGCCAGTAGTCTTTGAAAATCAGGCTTTGGATGTTGAGGTCGAGAAATCCTAGACAAATGGTGAGGAATGCTTTGGACATTACTAGGGTTTCTTTTCCCCCACACCCCTTTGCAATTCATTTTGATGGTCACTCAGATGCTTCCTCAAAGTATTTCAATGGCAAGAGTACCTGTTCTTGGGCCAAAATGAGCTCATCAGGACATAATTAATGAGTCCCTGTGTGGATTACCAGTTGAGCTCTGGCTTCCAGTCCCATATCTAGTGTCAATTCCCAGCTCTGCAACTTACTGTGTGATTTAAGTACTTGTGTCTTTCGGGGTGAAACTAGGGCATTCATTTGTACCTAGTTCAAAGACAGGTTGTGAGACTCGGCTTATCTACTCTTAAAATGCTACATCTGTGCGGCTGTAGCACTTCATTGTAGACACTACCTATGCCAATGGAGGGATTCTCCCATTGGCGTAGGCACTCTACTTCCCGAGAGGTGGTAGCTAGGTCCTGGGAAGAGTTCTTCCATCCACATAGTGCTGTCTAAACAGGCACTTAAGTTAGCTTAACAATGCCACTTGGGTGTGGATTTTTAACACCCCAGACCTAAATTGATGTAATTTCGTAGTGTAGACCATGCCTTAGAGTCTGATCATGCAGCCTTCATGTATTTGTGTATTTTCATTGATTTCATTGGGAATTCTCAGGTGTGTAAAACCTCAGACTCAGTCCCTCTGAAATTGCAGAGTATATTCAGATCTTCAAAGGAAAAGTGTGATATGTAAGTACTAAGTGGTGTAATTAGTGATATTAATGTACATCCTTTCAGAATGAAATCCTGGTTCACAGTAGGGAGGTTTTAAAGGATTGTAGGCTTATGGTTACACCATACACAGAGAAATTAGATAAAAACAAAAGATTCTTGTTAGATGGTTTGAGCATAAGATTGCTTTATTCCTCAGAATTCAGAAAGAACCCAAAATCAGAGAGAGAGAAAACAGGCTGCTCCCTTAAACAGAGAGGCACACCTCACCCCACTTTGCTGTAGGCAAGGTCTCAGCAAGACTAACTCTGAGCGCTCACTGTCCTACAGATCCTCTTGCCTGAGAGTAGCACTTGGAAACCCCTTTACAATTAAAAGTGATAGCTTACAATGTCAATGCATTTTTATAGACCACCTAGAACTCAGTGTTAAAAGGTACTCAAGGGTTATCCAGATCTGAAATACTTTGCTTGAGTGGATTCAGACCTTGATAACACTTTACAAGTGATTAAATTAAACCTGCTTGCAGAAACTAATGGGGTTGGGGAGAATAAATAAACACAGATACTTTCGTGGCGTTACCAAGATAAATTCTAACTCAGAGATCTGACTATTACTTCCTCTGGCTCCCAGTAACTTCCAGAAAGGGTGGGGCAGATGGGCAGCTACCAACGAAAATGATTTAATGAAAAATCATGTAATGGGATTACAAACATTATGGACTAAATTGTGAGCTGGTGTGTACTAGAAATGACACACTGGTTTGGTAAAACTCCGTTGGTCAGTGTGGGTGATTTTTACCAATATAACTACACTAGTACAATGCTAGGGTTATTTTACTTCCCAAATCAGAATAAGCTATTTTGGGATAAGCACTTCTATACTGGTGCAAAAACATCCACACTAGTTGGATTTTGCCTCTTTACCTGTCCCAGTAGAGTTAAAACAGCACACTTTCTAGTGTAGAAAACCCTCTCTGGCCTGGCCAAGAGCCTCTTAGTGCAGGATTTAAGCATAGCATAGATACAAAGGTGGCTTTAAGTCATTTTCTGATGCCTGCCTGCCGGCAGCCCCAAGGAACTGTTCTGGCAATCTGGAATTACCAAAATGTAGAGATTTTTCCAGTCACACATTGTTTTCTCCAAACATGCCCCTATGCCAGGGGCTGGAGTGGAAGTGACATGTAGTCACCATGGAGATTTTATGGCCAGATCTCAAAGGTATGTAGACACCTCGCTCCCATAGATTTCAATGAGAGTTAAGTGCCTTGCATACCACCCAGGGATTCCTTTAGATGGGCAATGCTCAAGGACCAAGTTTAGCCGGCTTCTTTTGCAATGCCAGAAATGCAGAAAGCAGCTGGAGTGCGCCTGAGAACTGGGTTCACTGTATGCATTATAGTTCCAGTACAAAAGAAAAAAAAAGCTGTTTTATGTCAAGGGCCTTTTTTCTTCCAAAATGTAGCTGGGAGAGCTTGCCACATAAATCAGCCAACACTGGCAGGTGAACACTACAAAGATAGACCAATATTGCTGTAGTGGGTAACATGGGCCCCTGACAGCTGAAGTCAAAAAGAATTAAACTGAACAAAAATCTGCTTTAATTGCTAACTCTCTGTCTACTGCCTGCCTAATTCACTAAAAATAAAGGTCTTCTCTTTAGTGATGCTCAGAACTGAACTAAGCAGATGTGACAGGGAGATAAACATGCTTGGAATAAATACTGATATGAATGACACTTATTAGCTACAGTGTGGTGTATTTATCTCTTATTAGGTAGCATGTTAGCACAGTTTGAGAAGAACAGGGTGCTTCACTGCTGTATTTTTATATATATATATATATATATATATATATATATATATATATATATATATATATATA